>PVKZ01001542.1:0-231654 GCA_004027375.1 Macroglossus sobrinus | reverse complement strand
AAAATTAAATAGAGAAATAATATAGAAAGATATATTAACAGAAAACTTTTCAGAGATTAAAAGAAACAAAAACCATAAAAACCCTGACCCTGAATTTGAAAGCAACTCAACATTTGAAAGATAATAATGATTTGTAAAAAAGACACTTACACCTGGACCTATTTTGCTGAAATATGTAGATTAAAAAAAAATCAACCAAGGAAGAGAAATCAGAGTTGCAGATTTGTGCTAGTAACAATTTTAAAATGTGAGAAGTAACAAGTAATGTAAAGAATTTAGGAAAAATATATAATCAAAGTATTATTTATGTGTAAAAGCATATAAGAACACTTATAAAACATATAAACCACCTCTTTAAGAGATTATAAATACATTGTTACCAACTGAAAAAATAAATGAAAATAATGAATTATGTGGAATTGTTACATTATGGTTATTTAACACAGTGCATATATTACAGATAATTATGAAAGTTGCTCCCCAACTTATGAAGGGGTTATGTTCCAGTAAACCAATCATAAGTTGAAAATATTATAAGTTAAAAATACATTTAATAAACCTAACCTACTAAGCATCATAGCTTAGCCTAGCCAAATTGAACATGCTCAGAACACTTAAATTAGCCTGAAGTTGGGCAAAATCATCTTGCTACCCAGCATCACAAGAGATTATCATATCACATGTGGCTAGCCTGAGAAGAGATAAAAATTTGAAGTATGGTTTCTACTGAACGCCAATCACTTCTGTACCACCATAAAGTCAGAAAATCAGAAGTTGAACTATTTTTAAGTCAGAGATTGTCTAAATAACATAAAGTAATAACTAATAGTAACTGGTTTAGAACTGGTAGAGAACAAGGTAGACAGAGTTCAAATATGTTCCCTTTGTATTTTGATTATTGTAGTAATTCCAAAGTGGTGTTTTATTGTCGATGGTGATAATTGGAAATGTATACAGTCAAGTATTTAAAAATATCAATGGTAGATATCTGTAGAAGTAAAAGTAATATGTGTACATCATGTATTTGTAGAGCAAAATGAGGGTCACCCCCCCTAACCCTGTGCAACAGATACTGTTAGTGTCCCGTATCCTCTTGGCCTACTTCTGGAGTCACTGTATCTCTAGTGGACAGTCCTCACATATACAGCTTTCCACCACAAACACCCTTGTGTCTCACCTTCCTCCACCTTTGCCTAAGGGTTTACTCAGGAACTTTCTCAGCCTGCTGATAAGGCAGCCCAGGAATTTAATACTTTCAGAGAGAACCCCCATCAAATGAGAACTGTGAATCAACTGAGAAAATTCCCACCTATTAGATTTTTCAGTGGAACAATCCTGAGATCCATTCTATGTGTTTCTCAAAGGATTTTCAGTAGGATTGAGACACAGTTGTTTACACTGGTTCTGCCTACATCCATGTGTCTCTTATTGCCTTAAAAAAAAACTTCTTAGTCTCACTTTTTCATGTCTTCACTTGTACTTCCTGTGATCACCTCCCAAAGAAACTTGATTTAGTGGTACTTTGGGAAAATCTAAACTAAAATATAGAAAATAAAGTCAAGAAATCAATAAAGCATCAAAAATATTATGAAAGAAAAATAAGTTTATGTATTTTGATGAAGAATAGGGATATTTTAAATTCTCCATCTGAAAATAAGATCTTTAGATTGCACATTGTCTGGGAGAGAAAACTAAAACCAGTTGACCAAAATAGCTTAAAAATAAATGAGTGGGTAAATTATTGGTCAAATGCAAAGCAAATTAAGGATATGGTAATATCAATAATAGGATTCAAGACAAAAACAAAATGGATCACCTTATATAAAGGTTATCATTGAAATCTAAAAGAATTTTATCAGACACTAATTTATAACTTTAAGTAATTACTATTCTAAGAAAAATCAATGAATTTGCAACATTAACCAACATGATAAAGGAGGAAATAATTAATTTAAGAATAAGACAAAAAGTTAAAAACAGTAAAACAAAAGTAATGATTAAATTTAAAGGCAATTCTTAAAAAATAGGTGCAACTTTTCCTAATCATTACAATATTGATAAAACATATACGCAAAATTAGAGAAGAGAATAAGAATATTACTACAGATAAAGTCAACAACAGAAATAAGAGCAAAATATTATGTTGGAAGTATGTTTGATTGCCATGAAATAAAGTCTCTACACTCACAGCACTTGTCTTATAGTATCTTCAAAAAACAGTTAACTACCAGCATTGTGAAACACTACATTATTTGCCCTGACATCAGGGACAAGTTAAAGATTCTTATCATCACACCCTTTAACTAAATGTTACTCTGGAAATTTTAGCAATTCATAAGGAAATAAGATGCAAATTATTTGGAAGGATAGCACTACATTGTTGCTCAATGTAAATAGTACAGTTGCTTGCTAGAAAATGAAAATAAACTAGAAACTTTTAGAACAAAAGTAATCAGAATGAACAAATTTGTAAACACCCTAATAAAATACAATAACAAATTTCTATTCATAGTAACATGAAGATAGATTTAAAAAGTTTTATTATTTATATAAGGAAAATTAAAAACTACAAAACATTAACCAGAGACCTTAAATAAGACTTGACTGCGTAGAAAAACCAGTGTCATATTTCGAATAGAAAGACCAAGTATTGAAAAGTGTCAATATTTTCTAAATTAAATAAGGACTTAACATATAAAAATACAAATGCAATTTATTTTGGAACCTTAAAAAGATTTTTATGTAAGTTTATCTGGAAGTACAAGAAGTCGAGAATAGTTAAAAATTTGGGGAAAAAGTAGCATAGTAGATAAATTTTGCAAACAACATACAGTATGTTAATTAACTGTACAATTCCAAGAAAAAGTATGACTCTTTTATATATGAATATAAATGTCATCAAAGTCATAAAAGAATATCTGAAAAAATATTAAATCAGCACCTTGAAATAGAAGTATATTTAAGATAATGTGAGAAAAAAATAATGCAAGGGACCCCATTTAGTGCCACCCTCAGGTGCCAAAAAGAGGCACTCACTGTTGGTGAACCACAGATGTGCAGGTTACACGTGAAGCTGCCTCCACCTTCCCCAAACTCTTTGTGGCTAGCGGGATTGAGAGGACAAGACCTTGAAGGAGGCCCTTAGAAAGGACTTAGGCATTGGACATTACATCTGTTTGCCACCCATCAACTAAAAGCTAGGCTTGTTGTATTGATGGTCCCGAGTGGCAGACATCTCAAACTCTTAGGTCTAAAAAGGAAATGGCAAAACCACAGAGTTCTTGTGTTAGAGCATATTGTTTCTTCTAAACAGGGTGAGTCGTGGACAGAGTAGGAATTCGTTTTCCAATATAGGGTACATGAAAATTTGAATTAGAATAAAATGTAATCAAACTCATGATAAAGGTTACATTAAATCATAAATAAGTAAAATTTTTTTAAAAATTAAATAAACTACAAGAACATTTTTTAAAACTGAAGGACATGCATTTCTAGAATTATAAGAGCCAACCTAATGCCCAGTATAGTGATGATCCAAATAAGTTTCATTATTGTGAATTATTATAATGCCAGAGATTAAGAGAAGGTCCTAAAAGATTCTTAAGAAAAATCATACAAAAATTGATCTAACAATCATACAAAGTAGAGCTTTATAAAAAGAATTAAAGTCACAGTGGCATTGGACATAAGGTAAAATTGGATACTGAAAGAAAAGGAAGTAATGTCTTTAAAAGTCTAGAATTTTAATGTAGATTAAAGAGGGTCATGAAACAGGTTCCAGCAAAGGAGAGAAAGGAAGGAAACTTATAACATGATCCTGTGGCGAACCCCAGGATAATGGATGTGTTGAAGAACTAGAAACAGAGTAATCACAACATGAATGTGGAAGGACTCCAGGGTGGATGTTACAAAAGGGGGAAACATTTTCAAGGTACTTGACCAAGCAAAAATGAGTCTTAGTATTATGTTTGAAAGT
Source organism: Macroglossus sobrinus (assembly GCA_004027375.1). Classification (NCBI taxonomy): domain Eukaryota; kingdom Metazoa; phylum Chordata; class Mammalia; order Chiroptera; family Pteropodidae; genus Macroglossus; species Macroglossus sobrinus. Next base: position 227,678 of record PVKZ01001542.1, on the reverse strand, counting down.
TTGGTGATAAATTGGAGATAAATATCTAGAAAACTAAAATGGGAAACAAGACAATACGTACAAAAAATAGTGAGGAATTTTATAAACAAATAAATATAATTCTAATGTTGTTTGTGGCCTAAAAATTAGTTTTATTCACATTTTATTAATAGGCATACCAAAAATTATTTAGAAATAAAGGCATTGCTATGTAACAATATTGGGAAGATGGAGGATGGGAAGTATGTTAAAGGAGGTATAAGAGACTTGGACATTAATATCTTAATATATACATTAATGCACAATATTTAGTTTTTTAAAATTTCAAACAGAGAATGACTCTTCTTTTCTCTTCTTTCCTTCATCTGTCTTTCTTCTTTGTCTTCTCTTTCTTCCTTCCTAGGAAGCAACAGATGAAAGATCTTGGCCTCTGATATGGGTGATTCAAAGATACGGTATAAAAGGCAAAGAAATAGTGGTGGATAAAAGGTAATTTATGGAACATAGTGTGTTGGACAATAGATAGTGAGAATCTTATTTCTCCAGAGAGAATGAATAGCAAATGTAGAAATATCTGAGCAAGAATGAGTTTATTCAAATTCAAGGAACAGTAAGAAGGCTAGAGTTGCTCTAAGTACCTAGTTTTTGTAGGAGAATTAGATGGGAGAGATAGATTCAGACTTGGTCACATAGGTCTTTATAGAATGTGGTAGCAAGTTTGACTATGTGTGGAGAAAAGACTTGATAGCAAAACAGAAATATGGAGAGTGCAGTAGCCCAAAGAGGTACTGAAAACTTGGGCAGGGTAGTAATTGGAGGTGGTGAAAAAGCAGCTCTACTGATCTAACATCAGTACTTCCTCAGCCAGTGAGAAGTATCCAGTGTTCAGAGCTCTTTGGGGGTATTACAGATAGTTATTTATCTGGAAATGCCATTGGCTACATGCCTGAAGCTTCTGGAAGTATGGTTCTGGAGCTCAGAGGTTAAAGAGAAGGTTAACAAATAAGCCCTGGGGAGTAATGAGATGTCAGAGAATAGTCTAATCATCCTCACCCCCAGACACTTTCAAAGAAAAACATGTTAAATTGAAAGACAACACCATCAACCACAAATCAGTATATTAGAATTACCTGAAATTGCTTCTAAACATTTCAGTACATGTATCAATATTGTAGATAATCACCAGTTAGATTGCTTCTAGAATACCAATTACTTCAAGAATGTCTTCGATTCATGCTGTGTATTACGATGAGATATTTTGCAGAAGTGCTATGTAAACAGCTTGTACCACCAATGAACAGGGAAATTCTTTACAAACATATATTGCTTAAGTGCATATTAATGCTACTTTTTTCATTTTGTCAATGTAATAGAATATATTTAATGCATTCAGTATAGGCTGTTGAAGCTGAAACAGTTATCCTTTAGTGTCCTAGAAGTCTAACTACAAGTTAGCTAATTCTCTTTATCTATGTTCTGATAGCTTCTCTATTAGAAGAAATAAATTGTGTAATAGAATGACTTTTGACTGTATGTTTCAATGTTAATAAGATGTGGTTTAACTGCTTCTACAAGTTTATCTCCTTCCTAATACTCCAGTTCAAATGAGACAGGAGAGTTTGCTAAATCTATAGCATTTCAGTACTACCTGATGCCCGAGGATAGAGACACTTTTTATTTTTTTTCTTTTCTTCTTTTTTTTTTTTTTACAACAAATATTTGATTAGAACACCTATGATGTTCTAAGCAGTAAACATAGTAGAAAAAATTTCCTTCTCTTAGAATCTTATTCAAATAGGGAGCTATGGATGATAAAAAGCATTTAATAGAATATGTAGTCCATCAGATGGTGATAAGTATTATGGAGAAAAATAAAGCAGGAAAGATAATTGGCTGGTTTGTAATTCAGTGGAATACATGGCATGGAGGGGAAGTATGTTTTGATGTCTAGCTAGCTACTTGCTGATGTCCAAGATTCCAGATACCATCATTAGTGACTTAATAGTTAAATATTCTTTATTCTTAGAATAAGAGTCCTTTTGAAGAGCTTAGTGGAAAGCACAGTATAACAAGATGAGAATCCTAGATTTCAGCTTTACTTTTGATACTTTTCACTTTCCTGTGTTTTCTTCTCTCTGGACCATGTTATTTACTCCCTTTGCTTTTAATAGCATTTGAGGAATAATGACTCTCAATTTACTTCTTCAAACCTGATTTATATGGTTTTAAAGTATGTTGGACACCAATGTCCCAAAGGCATTTCAAAATCAGTATATTCAAATATGAACTCACTACCCTATCATCCACCTCTTGATACATGTGATTATTTTCCTGAATTTCCAATTTGGTTTAACAACATCATAGTTAAACTTACTTATGTAATTCAAAAGTACAGTCCTGTTTTCTGCATCTTTCCTGAATTTTTCACATCCACATATTTTTCTCAAGGTGTAACTCTCCTCTCTCACTTATGGCTCCATCTTGCTTTCAAAGCAACTGATTTAGAGTAGCCCAGTTAACTGACTTTTTTTTTGAACATCGAGAATGCACACTAGGTACCATGTCAGGTTTTGGGAACACGAATGGAATGAAGGTAGTTCTTGCTGAGCCTAAAACACAATCAGAGTTATTTGACTTGTTGGACTAGTAAGGGACTCACTGCTAAATGATTTTTATGGTGACTTTTGTTACAGAGGCCTGAGGGAGACCATCTGAAATGGGTGAGGACCTGAGAGCATTAGAAAGGACATGATGAAGCTTGGTCTTTGCACTCGTGGATCATTTTTGTTGTTTTTGAACCTGTATGGAAAGAGCAGTTAGAGATATAACCTCTAGAGAATAGGTTTTCATGAAGAGCTTTGTGAGTCACAGGTATTGGGATGAGGGTAGACCAATGGCATTGATTAAATCTTCTGGCAGTAAGGTGTGACACAAATGGAGAAAGGGATTTCTTGCTTCATGGTTGTGCTCGGTACTGCTCTGGCACTCCAAGTGGTAACCTTTTCTAGGGGCTGTAAGTAAGAAGAAAGATTATAATAGTGGCACTTGAAGCAAAGGATAATGACAAATAGAACAGAGATAGAACAGGAATCTATTTCTTACTGTTTTGGTCAAAATTAGGAGTCATTATTCTAATGCAAAAATATCATTGACACACACCCAAACTTTAATTTTAAGAACTTAAACAGGATTGTCAGTGGGAAAAGCAAACATTCTCTAAAATCCATCATTTCTAGGTCCATATCCCATATCTTTCAGTTGCTTCTCTCTAATCTGAGAAAGCTACACATCTTTTCTGGGTATTAGTTGCTTTAAATGTTTAATGGAAATAAACTATGAAGGTTATTGTGAAGATGCACTGGGAAAGTATATAAAGTAAACCTACAACATAATTTCTGGAGTACTGTATTTACTCAAGAGCTGGTCTTAATAATGATAGCAATGACAATTTGGTTTTTCTTTGATCCCTTTCCTTGTGATGGAAATAAGGAATACTCTTTTTGACATTATTCATGGAAACTATTGGAAGAAGGTATTTAAAAGAAAAATATTTATTTGCATTATTACGCTTTTCAGTAAAATTTGAGATAAAAAGAAGGGAAAGGCAGCATTGGGAAAATGTTAACTATCCATAGCTTGCTATTGTTCTTTAGTAACTGGTACATAATACATTAAGTCTAGCGGGCTTGTAAACCTGCAAGACAAATGCCATGTTCTGTCTGGCAATATACCAGAGTTACTAACAGTCCTGTTTATATTCTCTGTGACGTTGTCTGAGAGATTTCCTAGAACACATTATTTACGGCTGGTAAGAGTGAGTCTGCAGTGTCACTTACTTTTAATACAAAGAGAGTAGCATTTATGTTTACCTTTTAATGAAATAAAAGTTAATAAGAAAGAAGGTTTACATGTAAATTCCCATGTTGAACTATCTTTCTGCAGAGGTGGAATTTAAGTTGTGGGAGGAGGGGGGAAGCCAATTCATTGGTTTTAATTTCTACTGAAGTTGAAAGATAATCCAAGGGATAAAAGTAAAGTAAGAAAAAAAAAAGTGTATGAACTCTGGAATAAGGTCCCTGAGATTTTTTTTTTTTTTAACATGTAGTCACAATGATGATTTGGGGAATTCATGGTTGGAGGACTTTGATTCATAGAACTAAAGGCTCCAAAGGTCCTCTTGACATCTGATGATCTGGCAATGGGTGAACTTTTAAAAATAAGTGATGTCTAAAGCCGTCAGAAATTTTACCGGGGCTCAACACTCAAATTTCTTACTAACTGTCTCCTTTGTAAATAATGCAGAGATTTCAGTTTCCAGTAACAATAATTAAATACCATAAATGAGAATAATGATAACGCTGGCTAATATTTAAGTCCTTAGTATGTATGAAGTTCTTTACATGCATTATCTCATATAATCTTTAAATTGATGCTACTATTTAGGTACTATTATTATCCACACTATCTATAAGGAATCTGAGACTTATGCATATATAAATAAGTTGATGAAGGTAGAATACAGATTTTCAGCAATTTAAGTTTATAATTGAGCACATTTTCTGTACGTTTACAGAATTCTTGCCTTGAGACTAACTTAATATAATGGTTAAGAGTATAGATATTGGAACATATCTAACTGACATTAAATTTTCTATCTTCCAAGTCACTTTGGCCAGGTCTTTTACCTCTCTGTGTTTCATTTTCTTTATTTTAAGTGAGGATAATTATAATTGTTTCCATTGCATAGATTAGTTGTAATGATTAAACAAATGAATTATATATATAAAAGATTTAGGATAGTGCTTGACACATGGTAGATTTAAAAAAAAATGTTCACTGTTATCTAGGCATTTATTGTGAAATTTTAAAAAATGTTATAAGAAAGGAGTTTAAGAAACTAATGATTGAGTAAATCAGATTAGATGTTGAAAATGGAACCCTATTCACGAATTAAATCCATAGACATAGTTTAGAATGAGCTTGGCCTTAAGGGAACTTGCCTCAGCCATCTGGTTAAAACTCAGAGTCCATTGCTTTCAGAAAGATACACGCTGGCCCATCTGAATTGACATCTGTGTGCACACTGAAGTATCAGAGGATAATCAACAGAGGAAACTCCAAAAGCAATATTGACAATAAGCCTGGGGAACTAAGCCATACAATTCTCCATGTAAACAAGTGGCCTATATAACCATAGAACTATAAATTTTGGCCTTTCCTCAGGGGCACCTGAAATAACCAGATGCCAAATAAAAATAAACTTATTTCTGAAGTACATGGCAAACAAGATTTTAAAAACCACACCTCTCTTCCAACACTTTTATTTGCTATTAGGCAGATTAATTCATGCTGCATTGTTTCATGACAACTTTGAATGACACTTCATGACCACATTTTTAAAAATAAACTTTTTATTGAAGTATAGTACACATAAAATGCAGGGAACATCAGTGTACAGCTAAATTAGTTTTCACAAATAAATGTATCTATTTAACCAGAATCCCATGAAGAAATAGAATATTACTAGTTTTGAGAAGCTCACTTATGACTCTCCTAGTCACCAGAATCCTCCAAAAGTAACCACCATCTTGATCCTTAACACTAGACATTGATTGTCTTTTTTTGGAATGGAATCATACAATTTGTACTCTTGTTTTGTGTGTTCTTTAATTTAACATTGTGAAATCTGTCAACAATAGCTTATTCTCATTGATGTTTAAAATACCATAAATATAAACAAACCATAATTTATTCTCTTGTTGATGGATATATGAATTGTTTCTAGTTTGGGATATTATGAATATGTTGTAAAAATTTTTGTGCATGTATTTGGTGAACATTTTGACTCATTTTTGTAGGTTATATACCTAAGAATAGAATTGCCAAATGCAGGGATATGAGTACATTCAACTTCAGGATAGTCCATCGAAAGAGCTCTTTTTAGCAGTTTTAACTTTGTTGAGTAGTATATCAAAATCAGGCTAATAATTTTCTTATTAAATTACAAATATATTAAGGGGAAATGCACAGATAATAAATGTATAATTTGAAGACTATGATAGTGTATATATTTGTAAATCTATTAGTCCAACTGAGATATAACACTTTTCCATCACCTCAGAATGTTTCTTTGGGCTTTCTTCCAGGCATTCTCCATCAAAGACCACCATCACACTTATTTCTGTCACAATAGGTTAGTTTTGACTGTTCATGAATCTTTATGTAAGTGGAATGATATTCTGCTTCTTTTGCTCAATCTCAGTTTTTGAGATTCATCTTTGCTGTATCAGTAGAGCATTCTTTCTTTTTTTCACAGCAATATTCTATTGTATGAATATACCGAAATTTGCTTTTGCAAATTAATTCCACTGTTGATGGACATTTGAATTGTTTCAAGTTTAGGGCTATTATGAATATAGTTGCTAAGAAAATTTCTATACAACTATTTTTCAAGGACATATATTTTGTTTTTTTGTAGGTAAATATTTAGAGAAGAAATTTCTTAGTCATAAGATAGATATACCTTAGTCATAAGAAACTACCAAACAATTCTCCAGAGTAATTGAACCATTTTCAGACCTTGTTATTAATATCAGAAAGTTCTAGTTTCTACACATCTTTGTCAACTTTTGGCTTTGTTTCTCTTTTTGGTTATAACCATTCTCGTGAGTATAAAATAGTATTGTGTTATGGTTTTAACTGGCATTTTTTCTGGTGAAAATGACATTGGATGTCTTTTAATGAGCTTGTTGTCCAGTCCTTGGTAACATGTCTGTTCAGACTTGAGTCCATTTAAAAAAAATGGATTGTGTTTTTATTTGTAGGAATTTATATATTCTGTATTCATATATTTATTCAGATGTATTTGTAACAGATATTTTTGTTGAATCTGTGGCTTGCCTTTACATTTTCTTAATGGTATCTTTTGATTACTAGAAAGTTTTAGTTTTCAGAGAGTTCAGTTTTTTTATTTTTCATGTTTATCTGAGGTTTTATTTTGATATCTTCTTAATAAATCTCTGCCTATCACAAAGTTGTAACAATCATCTTCTGCATTTTCTTTTAGAAGATTTATAGTTTTACCTTTTGCACATAGCTTTATGATCCAGCTTGAATTAATTTTTACATGTGGTCTGGGGTAGAAGTTTAGGTTCATTTTTTTTCCTACATATTAATCAAGTCATTCCAGAGCCACTAAAAGAACGCTTTTCTTCCCCCTTTGAATAACGTCAGAGGACTTGTTGAAAATTAGTTTGTTAGTTTCATAAGTTTTTTCCTCTGAATTTTCTTTTTCATTGATCTGTGTGTCTATTTTTATGTCATTAGCACATTATTTTGATCATTTAACTTTATAATAAATTTTACTAGGCAGGGAATCTCCCAAATAAATTTGGGGTATATTGATGTATTTATATTACAGAATCTTCTAATCTAAATCATGATATAGCTCTTCAGTTATTTAGGTCTTAATTGGTTTCAGTAATGTGCAGTTTTCACTGTTAAAGTCCTTTATTTGTATATTTTTAAACTTATTTTTAAGTATTCTATGTTTTTTAACACTATTATAAATGAGGTATTAAAAAGTCAGTATTTTTTAATTGTTTGATACTGCTACCTAGAAGTATAATTGGTTTTTGTGTATTGGTTTTGTATCCCATGACTTTTGTAAATTCATTTAATTCTAATAATTGTTTTGTATATTCTTTAAGATTTGCTATATAAACTGTTATATTTTTTGTGTATGTTTCTGCATTTCTTCTTTCTTTCCAGTTGCCTTAGATTAGCTGTTTTCTTTTTTGTAGTTTCTATTTGCAACTTGGATTTTACTTCTCCAATGTATAGAATGCAGAAGACACAATAGAGAAAGGCAGAAACTTCTCTGCCTAATGGGTTCTTTTTGAAAGGCTGTGCTATGAAGCCATTAATCATCAAAGCAGCAGCATCTCTTTTTGTAGGGGATTGTAGTGAAGTGTCTCAAGAGGACAGTATCATACTTCAGTTAGATAATTTAATTATTCTGAGTTTTCAGGTTTGGTGGTTTGTTTGTTTGTTTGTTTTTGCTAAATAAAGATTATAGTACATTGTAGCATAAAGTTCATGTGGATTAAATAAGATAATGGACATTAAGTTCCCGGCACATAGTAGGTCTTCAATAAATGGTCATTTCATTTTTTTCTCTTTGACCTTGATTAAAAAGTAAATGATTTCATATATCTTTTTCAAAAAGTAAATCTGCTTCTGTAATTATTTGCTTAAGTATATGTAACTATATATTCCAGAATGTATAGTTCTATATTTAAAAATATATTTCAATTCTCAAAGTTCATAAAACTTCTCAGAGTATCTTTGTTATTCATCCTTTGGAGTAATTTGAAACAGAGGAGAATCTGACTAAATGAGCTTTACACCAGCTTGAAAGTGGCCAGTCTGGAATAATGGTCAATATAATATGGGTTTTGAAGTCAAATGATATAGAATTTAATCTTGGTTCTACCATTTACTGCTTTTGTGACAGGTTATTTAACCTCTTTGGATTTTGATTATCTAATCTACAAAATAGGCATAATAATACCTACCTCAATGTCTAATACCCACACAATCACACATTAAATAATACAAATTTTAAACAAAACTCTCTACTTTCTTAGAATATTGGGAATTAAATCTGTTCTTTATCTTCTGCTTTACTAGCAAATTTGTGTCTACATTTTATGTATTTATCTGTAAATGAAACAATAAAAAATACACTTTTCATATACCTGATAACAAGGTCTTTGTAGGCTGTCACACCTAGAATATGGTGAATCCGCTGTTCAGTGAACTTGCCCTTGATCTGAAGATTTTATTTCGAGAATAAGATAGCACATTGCTTTAATGGTTTTAATTGCTAGGAACAGCACAAGATGACTATTTTTTCTTTCTTTGATCTTTTACAATGTCAATTTGAACTTGTAGTTTAGTAAGTGCAAAATATAAGAGAGAAACCAAAATAGTCATTTGAATGGAATTTAAGAAACTCAAATATTTCATTTGTTTTAGAGATCTATGAACCTGAGAAAATCAGGGATACTATTTTTAGTAAGTTTACTAGTAAGTTCAGGTTAAGTAAGCATTCAAGATGCACCAAAGCTTAAGTGAAATTTGCTAATAAATAGAAGTTATTTAGAAAGTGTGGCTTACTTGATTATATAACATTGAGTGTATGACTTCAGAAGCAGTGGGAAAGGGTATGTATAAAGGAAAGAAAACAGATAAAATAAGTACATTTGGATCTGGAAGCCATCTGGTTACTGACTGGAACCTCCATTGCCTTCCTCTGGCGGCTCAATGAACATTAGTTGCAGTAGTGTTTTAAGTCAGGGAATGCCAAATGTTAGCTTTATTCTTGAAAACTGTTATCTGATTTAATTTGAATGGCAAACATCCAAGCTGACTTCCTCATGTGCAAAGAGCAGCAACCTACCTAAGTTACTTGTGCACTGTGTGTAATATTTTGTAACCACCATTTGAATATCTGCCAACATGTAATGCTTATCTCTGTGGAGGACAGTAGGGAATTTCTGATTTTAGAAGCAATGAATAAAACAGCAATTGAGTAGGTTAACAGCAGAAATAATCACCTTTAAATGAACTGACCAGAAATGAGCCTTACTGTTTTCTCTAGTGCTTATAAATGATTAGATTATTTAATAAATATAATGAATATTTGTTAAATATAAATGTCCTAAAAGTATCCAATAAGACCAAACATACAGGTTGGACTTCAGTATTTGAGAGAATCGTGTTCTATGTGAAAACTCCCAGTATTAAGAGAAGTAGTATTGGGGAAATGCTTTTGGTTTTCCTTTCCACTCTTACTCAAAGAAAATTGCTTTATCTGATTGGTGAAGTGAGTGTCTAATAACCATTAGTGCATGTTTTGCTTTTGAGCATGAGTCAATTAGCTGAGTAAGTGTACTGCAGATCAGATCTTATCAAAGAGTAAGATCCAAGTGACTAGTGAGGGGCAGGAGTGTTGACAGGTTTAGGTTACCAGCAATAAAACTACTTTGATTGCTATTATCGCAACTCCTGTATCTTTTCCTGATTTGGATTTGAATTTAGAAGGAGACAGGTAAGTGATTTATTGGTTCCCTTATCTCTCAGTCTAAATGTCATAAAGATATTATTCCAGTGGACATTATAATAGATGATCAGAGAACTTTATGCTGGCTGTGAAAGCTGAACTACTAAGAATGGAGTCATTTGCACACTGTAGGAATTGTGGGGCACAGTGATCAGCATTACTGGCTGTCCTTGATACTGGATCAGTGGGGAGAGCTCAATAAATCTCTCCTTCTAACAGGAGAGTGGGAGCTATTGATCGCTAGTGGCTCCATTAGCTCTGTATGACTTCACTGAAATTAAAATCTTTAGGGCTTGATCCTCCCCTCAGATAGCTATATGTACACAGAGCCAAATCTAACCTTGTACAAAGTAGTGGGATATTTTTTCTTCTTCCTCCTCTCTTACCCATCACCTAGGTATTTGAGATGAGCAGCCTCTATCCTTCAGAATTTTAATAGGCCCATTTAGAGTAGTGACTCTGACCTTTATGAACTTAAGGAGTATGGAAAGTATTGCCATTAAGACAACAGATCTTTTCTGTCTGCTGGCCATTCTCCATTTTTGTATGGCTGCTCTTTTTCCAAGGAAAGGAGCCTTTCACAAAACTACCGCCAAGTCTTATTAAGACACCATTGAAGTTTGGAATCAGGTAAATCAGCTGTCATAAATATAATACATTGAGGCAGAAAGATACAAGATTACTATGCCTCCAGGTTTTATCACCTTGATATACACATTGTGGTCTTGTTATATTAATGACAGGTCCTAAAATATTTATTTTGTTCTTCTCTTGATTCTTGACTCTATCTATATATAGAAACTAAAATTGTTTCCTTGATATTATCTGAGGGATAGTACTGTGCTATTGCTATTGAAAATTCAAGAGTCTCTCACTAAATTAAAAAAGAAAAAAAAGCAATGCCTCTTTTTTCAATTTAGCATTATATCTCTGCTACCTGAAACCCAGAGATAGACATATATTGCAATAGCCATTTCTCATGGTAAATAATACTTACCAGCTAATGAGACCATTTAAAAGCATGTATATGGAGTCTGAAGTCTAGAATAAAGCTAGAAATATACCAACATCACTAGCAATGGAAAATTACAAAGCCATATATTTGTGAAAACCATTTAGAAAGATAATGTAATGTATCACAGCAAGCGTTTGTTGAATTTTAAAAATATTAACCACAAATGTGTATTTGAAATACTTTCATCTATACACTGTTTAGACATACTAAAGAACTATTTCTTTTTACAGAGATTATTAAAAAAATTGGAAGACATCTGTTGTGAGATTAGAATTTATTCTAGCTCAGCAATAAACTAAAAGGTAACTACAAGTAATAAAGTCATCTATGTATTGCCTTAATCAAGTAAGATGGACTAGAAGACCTCTTGAGTTTTCTTTAAATTTCAGGATTTCAGAGAATATCTTCTCTAAAAAAAAATAATAATCATTAAGAGCTAGAAATTTGTATTTGCCAAATGTATCAGGTCAGTGGTGGCCTTTGTTACTGAGTTTAAATTTATCACTTAGTTAATGACATTATTTAAAGACTATTGAAAGGGTAGAAATCCTCAGAATAATTCGACTAGAAAATGGAAAATTTTATTTTCATATTCATATTCTGTCTTTTAAAAAAGGACTGAACATGAATTAGAAGTATAATTCCTGCCTTTTCTAATACTATAGTTTTACAGGAGAGATAAGTAACAGCAAAAGGACACCTCTCCCTATCCCCAAGGCACATATAACAAGCACAAATGCACATGCAAGTATATTCATGGAAATTATCAAACACAAGGGTGTTTGGGTTCTGAAACAATTTGATACGGTTGGTATTATTCAGTTACAAATTAGTGGAATAAGGGCTGAAAGGAGAATACATACTCTGCCTTGCAGGGAGAGCATGAGAGATGGGTTTTCAGGGAATGGAGAAAATCTTTGCCTTTAGTCAGTCACAGGTCTGATCTAAACCTGCAGGTAACTTTGTGGCAGATTTGAAAGCATTACTGCTCTATTCCTCCTCGGACTGAGATAAAAAAGATATATCTTGAAAAAACAGAAAGGATAAGTTAAGATTTAATGATTTAATTCTCTCTTTGAGACAAGACATTATAAAAAATTAACTTGAGTCCCTTCTGGTGTGTTCAAGAAGTGAGCCCTCTGCTTACAATTCAGTGGATGGAGGTGCCTATTGTTTTATAGTCCAGTCCTCAACTCCTTTCTTGTTTAGCACTGAATGGTTGTTTCAGGATGGGTAAGTCACTTAACCTTTGTATATTGTATTTTTTTCATCTGCAAATAGAGCTGATAATGCTCACTGGGGATATGTGCTAAAATTAGCCAATATATGATTGTGAAGAGCAATATATATGCTAAATAACAATGATAGTACTTTCTCTCAGAGCAAATGTTTGGATAAGCGAGCCTAGGCAGTTATGTGAATAACATCTCCTGCAGAGAGAGGCTTTAGCAAGTGATTACCTGGTCTATGGGACTCATGTTTTATAATAAACTAAGATTATTTCTCCCACGTCCTTCCTACTACCCCAGTATATACCTATTAAAAATTTTGAAAATTAAATATCAAATCATTCTATTTAAGAGAAGGAAATGAATAGAATGCTCCATGTGAGTCTTTTCTGCCAGATCCCCTAATTCTACAAATAATAATTTTCTTTCAAGAAATCTAAATTTAGATATTGGTTCTCATTATAATGTTTAGTGGAGAGGCTCAACCCTATACAGCCAGCCTATGTCTGTAAATTATCGATTTATTGAACCTGTAATCTCAAGATCTTTTCTTTTCTATTTCTAGAAAACATACTTTCTTAGAAACTTCTTTTCTCTTTCTTTCTGTCACCTAAACCTACCTTGCTTGCTCAGATCCTTAACAAGTTTAAAAATGGTACAGCCAGAAGGAAGAAACTCTAATCACCACCTCTGTGACACAGAGACAGCATTTTGTTAAAGGCCAAAAGACTGCTATCACCTCTCACTTTCTTGAGATATTCTTAATGGCATGTTGCTGTGTTCTGAAGTGAGTAAAATGACATAAGGTCACAGCAAGAAAAATTCACCTTCCCCCCAAAAGTATAGGTCTCACTAGAAAATAATAAAAAAGAAAGGTCTTCAGTTGGGTTTTTAAGAAAACCACACTTTACAGAAAGATAAGCAGAGGAATGACCATTTAATTCTAAACTTGAATTTTCACTTTTTCCTTAAAGGACGCTCTAGGGTAATTGCATCTCACACCTATATGGTTATTTATCCATTTCAAAATCCACTTCCATGAATTTTCTGTTTCAGTATTACCATATAACTCTATGAAGTAATTAGAATGAGTATTTTTCCCCCATTTTATAGATGAGTAAACTGGGGGCACAGAAAGAGATAATCACCTGTTCAAAGACTTCTAGTTCTTTTGTAACCATAATAAACACTTTTTTTATTATATGATACAACTATTTCAAGAAATTTATTTTTGAATCTCATTTTAAAGAAAAATGGAGTCTCTTAGAACCTTATTAACTTCAGTCTTAAATAAAATGAATTCTAGAATATAATTTAGAATTCTGACCAGTTTAGATGGAATAATATGATTTCAGGGATATCCTAAATATTCCTTCTACTATTCATTAAATAACCCTATTTTATGTTCACAGAGGAATTTCCTTTCATTCCACATTAGAGAAAAGGCTTAAAAACAAAGACCTCTGATGGAGATGACACAATGGCTGAGATTTCTGCTAAGGCCTGTAAGCATATTAATTGAAGAGGCAGATCTCTTTCTGTAAGCATATTAATTGAAGAGGGAGACAGGCTATGTTGGCAGAAGTTTTACCCTTTGAAGGAAGGCTAAGAGTGAAGAATTGTGACACAGATGATATAGAAATTGTACTTCACTTAGATTACAGTTTAGCTCAGGGATATCCTATGGGCATCATGTCTGTATTGATTGTAGCCCATGCTGTATCAATGGAATACTCTTCCTTGGATATACCAATCGCTACATATTCTGAAACATTTAGAAACCCTTGGGGGGCCCCTACGCTATTATATAGCCAGTGACAGCATAGGCAGCACAGATGGGCAAATCTTGGAATCAAAGAAAGCAAACATTTCCCCCTTATATGGAATCCTCATGTTGATTTACTTAGGCAAGGTTTTCAGGTGACTATTCAAAATGGCTGACTTAATATTTCTCCAACTGGTCTTGTGTACTCTTTAAGGCTAAACTTTGGTGGCATTAGTATTCAGAAACTGTTTATAGTGTGTCAGGGTGCTTCCGCTTATATACTAATTCTTAATTGTGGTATAAAGTCTGTGACAGCCATTTCTTTAAGCAGCCACATTGCTCTCTCATTCAGACTCAATGAAATTAAAATATTGATAAGAATAATTTCACAAGGTGAGAAAGTTAATAGAGAAATAGAAATTGGTATGCTTTTTGAATTTAAGTTGAACATCCAGTTTTGTCCATAAGTGTTTGTACAATGCTTTATGTTGTTGAGTTGGTCATTTTAAAATTAATGCTTTTATCTCTTAGGAGGAAGAGCTTCTCATTATACTGAGAGAGTATGCAAGTCATGGCTATGCAGGTTTAGCATAATTTTTACATTTTTGTATGTGTTTCTTAGGTTTTTATGAGGGAGAACAAATGTAAATTCAGATTAGTTCTGCTTGTGAGAAGGATGTTATTTATTTGCTCAAAAATATTTATTGAGATCCTACTAAATTTTTTTTTTACTAGGTACTCCAGAAAATTTTGTTTTAAGTACATGTTAAAATAATGTCATTACAATGTTGCTGCAGGGATAAAGGCCTATAATAGGTCAATTAAAAAAATCATTCTTGGTAGGAGCATTTTCTAAGAAAATAGAATGATTACATAGTCATATTTAAGCTAAATAAAAAATAATAAAGTAAGGTTATGTTTGGTCAAAGATGATTAAAATTTTGGCTTTCTGTGCAGGGTGGGTAATCAGTCTCCCAGAACAAGTCATAATTCTATTAAAGTTCATCATAAAATTGCTTAAGCATTTGAACAGAATACTTATTTCTCAAGAGATGTTTGAGACAATTTTTTTTTATATGTGTTACAGATACTGTGTATATGCGGGGCTACATAGGTGAGTGAATCAAGGTCTGAGTCCATTAAAGAACTTAAGAGTATGGTCTAAATTAACAGAAAAGCAAATATGTGAGAATAGTAAAGAACCACCACTCATAGTTTCAGAAGTGTTTCCAAAGGGGAGAGTGGGCAATTGTATAGAGAGGACTGGACAGTGGGACAGCTATGTGGGAGAACCTGTCTTAGAATTGAGGGTTATTTTTCCAGCTTTATTGAAATATAATAGACAATTAGTTACTTGTATTTTTTTCAATTATAGTTGGCATACAATAATATACCAGTTTCAGTTGTACAACATAGTAATTAGAGATCTATATAACTTATAAAGTGATTGCTCCACTAAATCTAGTACCTCTCTTCCTCCTTACATTTTTATTACAACACTGTTAACTATTTTTCTTATGCTACACTTTATATCTCCATGTCTATTTTGTAACTATCCATTTGTACTTCTTAATCTCTTTGCCCTTTATCTTTGTCCCCATTCCCATCTAGTAGCCCTCAAAATATTCTCTGTATCTATGAGTTTATTTCCATTTTTATTTTTGTTATTTTGTTCTTTAGATTCCACATGTACGTGAAATCATGCGATATTTATCTTTATCTGACTTATTTCATTCAGCCCAATACCCTTTAGGTTCATGAAGGCAATATCTTTTCCCACCCACTTCCTTTTACTCTGTGTGTGTCTTTTAATTTTCAGTGAATCTCTTGTAGGCAGCATATGTAGGAGTCTTGTTGTCTTATCCATTCAGCCACCCTGTCTTTTGGTTGGAGCACTTAGTTCTTTTCCATTTGAGGTATTTGTTGATAGGAATGTAGTTATTACTATTCTCTATTCATGATTTTTCTTTTAAAGAAGCTCCTCCAACATTTTCTGTAATACTTGGGTTGGTGTTGATAAATTCCTTTAACTCATTTTTGTCTGGGAAGCTCTTTATCTGTTTTTCAACTCTAAGTGATAGCTTTGCAGGATAAAGTAGTCTTAGTTGTAGATCTTGGATTTTCATTATGTTGAATACTTTGTGCCAAGCCCCCTGTCCTGCATAATTTCTTTTGAAAAATGAGCTGCAAGTCTTATGGGTGATCCCTTGTAGGTAACTAACTGCTTTTCTCTTGCTGCTTTTAAGATTCTCTCTTTGTATTTAACCTTTGGCATTTTAATTATAATGTGTCTTGGTGTGGGCCTCTTTGGGTTCATCTTTCTTGGGATTCTCTGACCTTCCTGGAGTTGTATGTCTATTTCCTTCACCAGGTTGGGGAAGTTTTCCATCATTATTTTTTCAAATAGTTCTTCAACTTTTGTTTTCATTCTGGTATCCCTATGAAATGGATATCTTTACATTTAATTGTGTCCCATACATTCCTTAAATTATTATTATACTCTAGGCTTTTTTTTTCTTTCTGTCCTGATTGAGTATCCTCTAAATCAGTGGTTCAATCCTTTTCTTTATCCACTCTGTTGATTCCCTCTAATATATACTTCATCTCAGATAATGTGTTCATTTCTGACTTGTTCCCTTTTATAATTTTCATTTCCATTTTTTATGTTTTTTATCTCTTTGTTAAAGTTCTCACTGAGTTCATCTATGCTTCCCCTAAGTTCACTGAACATCTTTAAATCAGTGTTTTGAACTCTGCACCTGTTAGATTGCTTGACTCCATTATTCCTTGATATCTGTTCTATTCTTTCATATGATTTCTGCTTCTTTGTCTTTCCATTTTGGCTGCCTCTGTGTGTCTGTTTCTATGGACTAAGCAAAGCTCCTAAGTCTTCTGGTCTTATTAGCATGGTTTTGTGTAGTGCTCAATGGCACAGTCTTAAGAGGGGTTTGGCTGCAGGCCAAGTTTAGCCACAGCCTGTGCCCCTCTGTGGCCATCTGATAAGATTCAGCAAGCAGACCATAGATGCTATTCTTATAGTTGCCTTAAGAAACCAGTGTGAGGCTTAGCACTGCTCATCAAGGAGCACAGGACTCACTGAAGACACACCTGGATGTGGTTTGGGTGGGGCCGCAAGCTATGGGGGGCGGAGTTTCAGGGAATTCTCTGGGTAGAGAGACCTCTGTTATCTAATTTGATGTCTCAGTTATGGTGGCACTGTGTTCGCATACTGGGTGGGAGAAGGGCTCAACAGAGGCACAATAGATACCACCAGCACTTCTGCCAGGAGAGAGCCTCCCTTCTGGCTACACTCCAACAACTCAGTGTCTTCCTGTAAGTCTGGTGCCCCCAGAGCAGCCAATCTAGAGTTAGTGCTCAGAGTGAGCGGGTCCATTACCACGAAAGTTTGTTCATGGACGTGACCCTTTAAGTGGTGTCTGCAGTTGCTACTGCTGCTGCCACTGTAGCCTTTATCCCACTCAGCCGCTGGAGACCAGCAGCTGGACTCTTTATCCCCTCCTACCTTCTACCATTGCAAGTTGATTAATTATTTCTCTCCCTAGTTGTAGTGCTTCTGTTCATCTAGATCAGGTGACTTTCCTTGCTGTTTGCTATGTGTTTCTGTCACAATTTTGACTTGGTCACAAGAGGAATGAACAAAGCTTCTATCATCTATGCCATTTTTTCCTCCTATCTGGAAATGAGTTTTAATAGAGAATTTTTGTAAGTATTCATCAGGGGGATAGGAGGAAAATTTGGGGAACTGGAGGAACTTTACCTTGTAGAGAGTGGAGAAAGCTAAAAAGTAATTTTTCTGCATTGCAGAATTTTTGGAGTTCTGGGTTCTGTAAGCATTTATAAACTGAGCATGGAGTTTAAGGCTGAGAAATGAAGAAGCCATATTATTTTAAGAGATGAGGCTATAATGATTGTCAGAGATAGGTCTCCTTTGCTATACTAAGGGCTTTATATGTTATTGTGTAAGAGTTAAAACTAGTGGGAGATTGTAAGCAGAAAACTGATGATATAATTTTAGAACAAATCATTCTTAAAGCAGTTTATTTTTTTCACTCTACGAATATTTATTGTCTATGTTTTCCTAAGTGTTATACTAGGCACTGGAAACACAATGACTAAGAACATAAATATGCCTCCTGTCCTCATAGAAGTTGCAGTCTAATAGTGAGAAAAGATATTAGACAATAAACAACTGACATATAAATATATATAGGAAAAAAATGAGTGAATGCTGTTATATCCTCTCTAACCGGGTGACATTCAAATAAAATCTTTAAAATGTATATTTAGAATTAATTAGGTAATTAATTAGAAGAAGGGTGCCTGAGTGACAGCTAGACTCAGGAAAGAACTAGCTGCATTTGAGGAATTAAAAGAGGCCAGCATCTTTGCAGTAGCGTACATGAGGGGCTCAACTAGCTCAAGAAAATTTAACTGAAATTATTTAGCAGCCAATCAGTGCATAATTCGCATGTAACATATTTATATTTTAAGCAAAATGATAAATTTAGATAATTATATAGATAAGAGTATGGGCTCAATATGGCCTACAGGTCAAATCTGGTGCATTGCCTATTTTTATAAGTAAACTTTTATTAGAAGACAGTCATGCCTATTCATTTACTGTGTTCTCTGGTTCTTTTATGGTACAACAGCAGAGTTGAGTAATTAAGAGACTCCATGATCCCAAAGCCTAAATTATTTACTATCAGGCTCTTTACAGAAAAAGTCAAGCTCTGATCTAGATCCTTATAGTTTAATATAAAGTACACTTACACAGCCACATGTACACATGAATTCACACCTATACAAACAAACAAATCTTGCTTCAATAATAATCTCCATGAATATAGACATGAATATCTAAATCTTGATTGGTGGTGAGTGGATCCTTAAATCATTATTCTCTTTGTTGAAATAGTTTTTAAGGCTATGAGCACACAGTAAAGGAAGGATTGTCATTTTTCTAGGAAAATAGAAAATTCATACTATAAGATAAGAATTCAGAGTTGCCAATTTTATTAAATATGCCTCAGTATTCTATTAAATATCTTATTAAATATGTGATTCTAAAATAATTTTTTTTACACAGAAATTCTCCTCATATTTAGCTTCAACAAAAATACATTTTAATGTGTACAGCTTTTTTATTTGAAAAGTAGATGGTACATTACTGTATTTCACTGGCAAAATTTCAAAATTGAAAATGTAGAATTACATGTATCAGAGCATTCTTCATCATTAATAATAAAAATATTTTATGGTACTCAAGGTACAGTAAAATTTCAAATAGTATGTATGTTAAGTGCTTTATATAATATTTACCTTTGATTAAGTAGAAATGCATAATGGCAATATATTTGAGAAGCAGTAGAAAATGCATCTAGTTTTAGATGCTGCATCATTATTTGCAATTCCCAAATGAGAAGGAATGGAAAAGACATGGACAGCTCAAAACAAATATTATGGTCTTTAAAGATTATTTTAGAATAATAATATACATATACAGATTACATATATAATTTCATGTTAAGGTATATTTTAAGGTATAATTCAAAATGAGAAAATTTGACATTCCTTTGAACTTCCTAACCATACTCCCCCTCTTCCCTAATAGAAACAATGACTCCCTTAATTTTATAATAATTGGTTGTTGTTCTTTATAAATTAACCACATATGCATGTATTTTTAAGCAATAAGTTGCTTAATTATTCTGTTTTAAATATTTTGCTTAAATAGTATCATAATGTTTGTATTTTTTTTCTGTAATTTGCTTCTTTCATTCAACATGTTTAAGATTTGTATTGATTCCTATAGCTGTAGTGCATTTATTTTTACTGCCTGTATAACATTCTATTGTATGACTATACCATGCAATGTGTGATAAAATATTTAGGTTGTTTCTAGATTTTGCTATTGTGATCAATGCTACTTTGAATAGTTTTCCAAATTCACATGTAAAAAATTTCGCTAGGAATATATCTAAGAGTAAAATTACTGGGTCTGGGTTATACCCAGCATTGCTAGATAATGCCAAACTCTGTACCAGCTGGCACTTCATCAACAATGTTGAAAGTTTCTTGTGCTCCACAACCTCTTCAAAAGAGGGTATACAACTTTTCTTCTTTATTTCCAAAGTAAAATAGTGGTGAGTTACACTTTGTTTCTTTTGGAATATAGTTGGTTCCTAAATAGGTTGAATATTTTCCCATATATTTTGTATTTTCTCTTCTGTGAAATACCTTGTTCTCACTTTTCTATTGGATTATCTGTGTTTTTAATTGAGAGTTCTTTTTTTAAGAGCACAATACACCTCTGACCATTATATAAGTTGTAGGGTTTTTTTCTGCCTCTTTGTGGCTTGTTTTTGGTCTCTATGAATCTTTTAAAGACTAGAAGTTCCTAATTTAAATGTTTTTTTAATATTTTAAATCTTTTATGATTATTTTTATATTCTCTTTAAGGCATATATCTCTATCCTAAGTAAATGATTTTGTATATAGTGAGATAGGGATTAAATTTCAATTTTTTTTTGCCATATGAATTACAAATAACTCCAACACAATTGTTTGCATACTTCATTCTGTATGTCGGTGGGTCTACTGCTGTGGTGTCATTTCTGTCCCATTTGACTAATTATCCCTGTGCTACATACCTTTAAATTATCTGGCTTATTTGTGAGTTCTGATATCTGGTAGAGCAAATTGTCCCACCTATTTCTTATTTGTTGGAATTTTGAAATTATTTAATTTTTGCTTATCTTCAGAAGTTATTAGTTATACCCTTACTATTGGAAAACAGTATCACTGGATATACATATTTCTCCCAGTATTTTGAAGGTATTATTTCATTGTCATTCTGTTTTTCCTTCTGAGAAGTCAGTGTTAGTAAAACTGTCATCTCTCTCTCTCTCTCTCTACCCTTCTTCTGGTTACTTTTATTTTTTCTAATTTTTTTAGTAGTTTAAATGTGATATGTTATGGTTTTATTTTAAAATTATGTCCTCATTGAAATTTGTTGGTCTTCCTAAATCTGAAGATTGGCATCATTCAATAATTCTGGAAAATTCTCAGTAGTACATATTCAAATATTCTTTTTTTGAACTCCAGTTAGGTGTATGTCAGACTTCTTCATTCTGTCTTCCATGTGTTTCAACCTTTCTTTCATATTTTTTGTCTTTTTGTCCCTATGTATTACATTCTGAATCTGGATAAGTTCTTCAGATATAACTTTCAGGTCACTAATTCTCTTTCCAGTAGTGTCTAATCTTTATTTTAACTCATAGATTGAAATTTTATTTTCAGTTACCTAATTTTTCACTACCATTAAGTTATCTTTCCCAATATGCCTGGTCAATTTTTATAGACATTTATTTCTCCATAACACTTTAAATAACTGATTTCTTTAAATATTTATTTTATATTCTATACAGATATTTACACTATTTATTATCTTCATAGGTTTGATGTTGCAATTTATTGTTTCTGCTAGTTCTTGCCTATAGAGGACTTGTTCAGTGATTAAAAAAACCAAAAAAATGAAATTTCATTGTGTAAAATTGTATCTGTGTAAGCTTTTGAGGCTTGTATTTAAAAGTATTCTCCTTGCGTAAGGAAATGTGTTTTACTTGTTCCAGGCACCTGGATGCAGTACCAATCTAAAGTATTCTTTACAGTAAATTCTTGCTTTAGAGCTTTTCACTTAAAATAAGAAAATATGAATTCTGTTTCAAATACTATCATTAGTGTGATCCTGTAGTTAGGAATTCTAATAAAAGACTATTTTAATTTTTGCCATTTTAGGCAGAGCTAAAGTGGAGAGAAGACTTTTTCTCTCCAATTCACTTGATTTATGTGTGTGTCTTTCACATGTTTTGCAGGCTACCAATAAAGACTCAGACTTTTCCCTTATGTGGTCAGTTAAAAGTTAAGTTCTAGGCTACAAGAAATTGCCAGATGCCCTTAGGGAAATTACTATCTCCTGTGATTGCTTGGTCATATAGAATCAAAATTTTTTATATTTTTTAATATTTTTTCTTTTTTTAACCCTTAGTATATTTGTAATTCAGAAAAAAAAATGTTGTCCATGTTTAACTAGAATATTTGCTGAGAGAAATGGTATCTTTGTATATCTAACCAAATCTACCATATTTCTGAAAACATTACTGAATTTTATTTTTTACCACATCCTGTAATTATATTTATCTAAAGGAGAATATTGTCTTCAGCCATTGTTTGAGGACATCTTTATGCATACATTTACAAAATTTCTTTGTCAATTTGAAATTAAATAGTTAAGTTACTTATTACCTGTCATGTAGAAATGCTATAAGGATTGAAAAATTACTCAGCTCTGTCTTAATTTTTTTAATGTAAACTAATTTAGGGGTTTGACTGTAAACTTAAACTAAAACTAGAATTATTTATGTCTTTTCAGATGATAGAAAATAGATATTCTGACCCTCCATATATTTACGTTTATCTTGGTAAGATGGATTAATATGCATCTGAAACAGTATTTTATTACTAAGCCATTTTCTTTCATACTGTGAATTATTTAATTGAAAATACTAGCAGACAAATTGAGATTTTTCCTAATATATCTTAAAGACTTTCTTGCAAGAATATTTTCATAAACAATATTTTCATAAACAATCACATTTTGTAAAGTGTTAAGAAGTCTAGGTAATGGATTAAGATAGAATATTTTGTAATTTAACATAGATTTAGTTAATATCTTTCTTAAATAGGCAATGATTGTCTTTGTATTGAATGTGATAAAATGTTGTTTAATATGAAAACATTGATTTAATTATCTTTCTAATTTTTGTAAGGCTGATCATCTCATGGATTTGAACAAAAATTAGATTACATGTGGAAAAGAGATTTGAGATTTTCACAGATTTAAGTAGATACACATTAATTTTCTGAGTCTTACTAAATAAAATGATTTTAATTTGTAATTTTAAAATAAAGTAGGATAAATATTGAAATAAAATTGCTAGTATCTAAAGTTTTATGTCTTTCCCCTTCTTTTTATCTTACTGGAGATATATGAAAACTACTCTAATTAGTTAAACTATAGTGATGGTCGCTTATTTGAACTATTAGAGTTCTGTTTTATTTAAGTGTTATGAAAAAGAATCTGAGTAATAAACCAGATGCTTTCTATTTCAGCTGTTCACATGTACCTAGATGTCAAGTCTGTTGGGTGATGTTGACAGCTGGAATTTAAGCTTAGAGGGCATTTCTTCATAATACCTTCAGGACTAATGTTACTGAAAAGAAAAAGATGCTTTAGAAACAAATATTCATCTACAGCAGGAAAGAAAAGAAAGGCAAACAATTTTTGAGTGTGTCTGAGTCTGCATTTGTAACTGGAAGTGAATAGGAGTTCTTTGTTTTTGGAATTGGAAATTAATCTTTCACCTGTGTTTCATGACCTTGGACATTGCCTATCAGAGAATGTAACTGTAGAAGCTCAGGAGGCACATTACCAAATTGGAACAGACTGATTGCTTATGAACAATCTCCACACCAGCCAGATTGTTGGAGTTGAATGGAAACTCATTGTTTGCCAACTATGGTTTCATCACCATTTGTGGAAGAGAGTTAGTCCAAATAAACTATGCATTGGAGTGGCTCTGCCAAGACCCACTTCTGTGACCCTTGAATAGTACATGAGCAGTCCTCCTGCATGGAGAACACACACATGCACACATGAACACATGCATGCACACACACACACACGTACACAAACACCCACGCACCCAGCATTGTTTTTTCCTAACAGATCAAGTGGATGAAAGCAAACAAGAACAAGCAAGGAGTACCAGCCAGCACTCATAGTAAATATTGTCCACATTCTAAAACTAATCCTTCTAAACTGAATAGAACTTTAACCAAATGATTTTGCATTTTTGGCATAGTTGTGGCAAAGTCTAGATGTAGCTTTTGCTCAGCCTCCTCAAAATGAAAAGCTGGGATGAATACTTCATGGGAAAATTCAGATGGACCATCAAATTCTGTAGCTATTTGAGTGTCAACATTTCTTGCCCCAGTGCTTCCACTATATCATCTGTTTCTGGATCTCAAAATTCAAATTTACAATAGTAAATGGACAGGCAGACTTTCAGCTATAATATCACTGTATTTGTGTTAATTTTCCAGAAGCAGTTTAATCTTGCAGAAAGTTCTAGATTCATAGCACAGGATAAATTCTCTATGCCAGATTTTTAGATACAAAGAACAGTAGGGGTAGAATTGACATCTACTCCTTGCTTTGACTGCTACCTAAGTGGTTGGGTTAAAATATTCCAGACTCTTTTAGATCTGAGTAAAATGTAAAGAGCAATATTATAAAAATATGTCTGGTCTAACCACACCCCTGTAAAGGTTTCTGCTTACCTAGCCAACCAGGTCTAGGAACTAGAATCTTGACTTACAAATATAATTTTGCATTTCATGCATCCATAATCCCCTCATATGACTCCTACCACTTTTGATAAACATGTTCTTTAAACAGTTGTAAACACACAAATCTGTAAATATCAGTGTGGAATATAAGTTCTAAAACATTATGGGAAGATAAAACTCTTGCATAATTGTTAGATTAATAATTGTATCTACAAGGAAGGACACATTTTTAGAAATCTTGGACCTTCAGATCTACATTTTTTATACAATAATACGTAGAAGTTGCAAAATACAAGTTTAAATATTTCAACATCAGACTAAGAACTTGCAGAGTTATTTGCCTGTATGAGAGAAAGACTGTTTCCTTATCTTTGCAATTTTATTTTTTTTTGCAAATAAACCAGAGACCCATAAATCACATTTTCCCACAGTCGACTTGTAGTGACAGTGTTGGAGAGTCTTGACAATGGACTTAAGAGATCGCCTTTCTAAAGCATTGTATCTTAAATATATCTTATACTTTTATATATGTCTATTAAATGAATTATATGTAAATATATTAACAGTGTGTGATACTAATATTATTTTACAAGTCTGCCCTAGGAATTGGTAAAACTCTTATCTAGAAGTAAAAAACAGAAAAGTGCCTGGCTAGTGTTAGTTCAATATTCTTATCTTAATTCTCTGCTTTTAGTATTCTAGTTTTGGGGTTTGTTTATTGATCTCCTTCTGTGTTTCAAACTTATCATGTTTTTTTGGTAATCTGTGTTGAAACAGTCAGTGCCTCGAATCAGAGCCAGTACAACTTTCAGGTAATCAGTATCCTAGTAGGATTTTAAGTTTAAGTGATTTTGTCTACTCTGTATTTAGAGCTTTAGTTATTCCTGCTCAAATCGCTTAGAGCCTAGATGCAAGAGTGCTGGAAATTAAATAGTTATATGATTCTAAAAAGGAAGAAACGCTTCTTAGACATGTGTTCTGTAATATTTGGCTAATATCTAGATTGAGCTCTTTCTTCCTGTGCTGTTGTAGTTTGTGAAGTTTTATCAATACCTTGAATTTGCTGAGGATACTTCAACTTCAGTATTTGATTTCATCTTCAAATGTCAAAAGTTTTTTTTTATATTACCAAACAATCACAGTAAAAACATAAATAGGAACAACTATGACAAACTGATGAGAAACATTCTACAAAATTTGTTTCTCTCTGCTGTGGCCTGGAACTAGTTTGTGTAGTTTAACTATCTTATGACAAATTCTGGGAAGACTATCTTTTCCTTAAAATATGTATGTGTGTGCATGCGCGCGCGCGCGCGCGCGTGTGTGTGTGTGTGTGTGTGTGTGTGTGTGTGTGTATTAGATTTTAGATTAGATAATAGAAATGATTTTCTTAAAATCATTTTTATTTTTGAAATATATGTAAAAAGTTACTAGGGAATTTGCACAACAATGAACTTGTTCCTATTATCTTAATCTTCATTTGACCCATTCTGTCAATATTCACTGATATTTCTAACTGGTGATTAAGAATATAATTATTATGTATTAATTCTTCTTCACTGTATATTGTTACACATTTTAATTTGTATAAGAAAAACTTCTCTCTTTCTCGTTACATCACCATATGCAGGATTCTTCTTTTTCATACATATTACACCACACTACCTGGATTGTGAGTATTAGGTTAAATAGTTTTTTAAAAATAATTCTTACTGAGTTTTTTAATGATATTTTCATCCTATAAATATTGTCTCCTCCACTGTATTCTGAAGTATATTGAGAGAGTCTCATTGTAAAAGGTAGTGAGTAACAAATATTATCCATGTGAACAATTTTGCATTTTCTAAATAAATTGCCTCAATTTTTTCCCATCATTTTTTTCAAGTGCCTCAGGCATCAATGAAAATAGGCTCATTAATTGCTAACTAAGTAATTTTTCTACAAGTGTAGTCTTGTTCCAAACACTCATTTGTGCATTCATTGTGCGTGACTAGAGTTACCAACATAGGCCTAGTTATTAAGTGAAATACACATTTCCTTGAAAAGTGGTCATGAGGGTGAAATTAAAGTCCCACATAAATCATAGCGTCACTTATGATTATTGCTGAAAAAGCAAAATGCTGACTTATTACTTGGATGGGAAAGCTTAGAGGTATAGACATTGTTAGAGAAAGAATGTAGCATTCATATAAAAGCTTTTCTCTATTTCTTGACCTGTTTTGAACGTTTACTTTTCCAAATCATCTTTTCTCATTCCTTCAGTGAAACATGATCTCTATGATTTGTCATAGCATCTTATCTGTGATTTTTCTTTTTATATTTTATTCCTTTTTTACGTTTATTTAAATACATGCCTTATTTACCCACTAGTTTAAAATTTTGTTCTTTTGTTTTCTTTGTTTCTTTTGACTGCATGGACTTTATTTAATCCATCCTTACAGTATGTACTTGGCTCAGTACCTTGGACAGAGTAGATGTGCACTAAATATTTGTTGAAAACATGAATAATGTAAGAGTTATGCAAAAAGTATTTATTATAAAGAGATAGGTAGGAATAAACTTGAAGGAAAAGGAGCTCCTTTTTGTTAGTTTATTTCTTCCTCATTCTGTTTTTATGCAAAGCATAATTCTCTCCATCAATTATTTGGCTCTTCATTCATTGAACAGGAGTGATACATCAGACATAGAAGGAAGTGTTCTGCCAGTTTTCAGCTCTTAGAATTCATGTGCACAGACTTATGAAACAGACACAGATATGTTGGCTTATTTTAGGCAAAACACAATTTCCAAATTTTTAGGAAAATAAAGAAGTTTGGAAAACCATGAGAGATTTGTAAAAGACTCAGCAGTATAGTGGTTCTTGAAAGTTGTTATTTTGATTGCTTTTGTTACCACCATAGTTCTCACTGGCATTTATTGAGAATTCTATATTTGCTTCAAAGTAATGTGTGTGGTAAAGTAGGTATATTTTGGGTTTTGGGTTTTATAACATGAACATATGAATGCAATTCAAATTAACAATTGTTGATTGCTTCTTATAGGGAAGATTTTTTAAAGTCTCTGTTGGCTGTGGGAGAGATATGAACAAGAACTTTATAATCTAGTAGAGAAAAGAGGTATATCCATAGATATCATTGTGAAGAAAAAAAACTATAGTGATATAGATATGTTTCTGCTCAAAGAAAAGGAAATGAACCAGGGAACTTGAGGTAAGTTTAAATTCCATATGACTCTGATTTTATAAATCAAGTATAGAGAAAGAAAAAAAGACTTTAAATTCTAATTTTGTCTTTAATTTATGGAGCATAGGGTGGCAACAGGCAACATTATGGTTGCTTGGTGGTTTCAGCCAATATCAGAATGCATTTAGATGACAATATCAGAATGCTTTCAGAATGATTTCTGTTTTCCTGGTACTATGCCAAGCATAAATATTTTAATCTGTAACATTGTTGCTAGATGTTATTTTTATTTTTTAGATGGAGAAACTGAGGCTAAGAAAGGCAAAGAAATGTTTTGAACATTGCAAAGACAGGAAGCAGCAGAGAATGGAGTCAAACAGCAATGGACCCACAAATCTATTTCTAAGCCCTAGGATTTATTTCTTTATTATAGTGATTGCCTGTATAAATTAATATATTAAAATGCTAATTCTACATTAATTTTTTATTTATGATTATTAAAACTAGAGTATAACTTAAATGCCATTAAAACAAGCGCTGATATGATATGAGACTATGAAACAACTGAAACTTTCATGAACTGCTGGTGGGAGTATAAATTGGTATAAGAATTTTAGAAAACTGTTAGGCGTTATATACCAAAGTTGAAAAAAATGATTATTCCACAGACCAACAGTTTTTCTTCTGTATACTTATTAAATCACTGTGATTGTGTGCCAAAGACATTTACACTAATATTTATAACAGCATTATTTGTAATATACCAAAATTGGAAACCACTCAGATTTTCA
Source organism: Macroglossus sobrinus (assembly GCA_004027375.1). Lineage (NCBI taxonomy): Eukaryota > Metazoa > Chordata > Mammalia > Chiroptera > Pteropodidae > Macroglossus > Macroglossus sobrinus. The sequence goes on along the minus strand of PVKZ01001542.1, from coordinate 199,157 downwards.
AATAACGCTGGAATGGATAAAGAGATTTTGTATATTCATGGATATTAAATAACATATGGCCATAAAATGAATGAACAACATAGAGTACCACATTGAATTACCCTACAATATACAACCAAAAGAGATAGACACAGCCAATAAATACACATTATATGAGTCCATTAATATACAATTTTAAAGATAAGCAAAAATAATCTATAATGGATATGTTTCTGGATTGTTAGTGGCATATATTTATTGACCTATTTGGTACTTACCTAGATAAATTCCTTTTCTGATTATTCATTGAGTTTGACCTTTGCTTTATACATTTTTCTACGTGTATTTTTACTTCAGTAAAACATTAAACATAACAACCAACATTTATGGTAAAGATGATGTCTTTGTTAACTAAATACACTTTGTAAAGTGCTAGTCAATAACAACTGCCATAAGAAAAAAGATTTGTACAGCTCTTGTAATTGACTTGGCAGTTTTTTAAAGATGTCTTATTTTAATGGCATCTAAGTTAAAAATACAGAAATAGTGTAGTATTTAAATATTAAAATTTTTTTATTGGAAAAAGACAGTAAAATTTTTTATTGGAAAAAAGACAGTAAAAATAAGAGAGATGGAGCATTGAGCCAAACTGTATTTCTAATATCTATTTGATTTATTGCCATTGTCTTCTTCTAAAGAAAGAAGGATAACAAATCACTCTAGTAATTTGGATTTGGTTTTATTGAGACTTTACACAAGTATCAAGTGAGAAATTAAAATATTGTTGAAACTCCAACTGCTTCATAATCTATGCCAAGAATAGACAGTTTTGGGGATACTCACCAAATCCCTGAGCACAGTCTCTCATCTTTGTCACTTGCTCTAGTTTCTGGTATAATAAATATTTACATATTTATCTTCATAGATAACACACACACATATGTACTTGCAAATAACTCATATTTATTTGCAAATATATATATACATATATATGCAAATATATATATACATATATATATATGTATGCATATATATAGGTACATATGTGTATATATACATATATATATATATATATATATATATATATATATGTATATATATACACACACACATACACATACATATCTATTTTCAAATAAATAGTTGGACCTTCTCTTCCTAGAGCAGAGGGTACCCTCAGTGTACTTCAGTTGTCTAACTGACATGAAGCTGACTTTATTCACATTGGTGCTTGAGTACACTCACCTTCCAGTGCAGTCTCTTCTTGTGATACAGGCAAGTTTTTACCCTGACAGGAACTCTATTCTCTTAACTTAGTTATCCGTAGAGAGTATAATTTAAGAACACAAACTCTAGAAGCAAGCCAGTCTAGGTTCATATCTTTATATGATCTTTACCACTGCCTATATGCTGACCTTGAAATATTAAACTTTCAAAGGAAAGTAATAATATACTTACTGATGTGCAGATTTGTTGAGATTATCCATATAAAACTTAGCACAGTATATGCCACAAAATAAGCTTTAAATAAACATTACCTGTTGTTTGTTAACAGCTAATATTATTTGAATACACGATGCTTTCCTGTGTATTGTGCACATTCCCTGTGCACATTAACTCAGTTGACCCAAGGGCATAATCAAGAGAAATAAGGTAGATCTAACAAAGTGCTTTAAGATGTTACTAATTATTCACGTAAACAAAACCAATACACTTTCTTGTAATAGGAAGTTTTATTCATCTAGAAAGTATAATTTTTATAAAAGCTACAATCAGTGGATATTTGCCTCTGTGTATGTTTTAGATATTCAGGTCTCATGTAAGTAAAATCAATTTGAAAATAAGTGACTTATAGTTAATTCTTATGCCATAAATGTATTTGTGTTTAAAATGCTTTTAGTTAAAAAAAAAAAAAAAGGTCACCTAGGTACTTGGAAGATTGCACCAAAGATTGAAGATGATATTTAACCATTCTTTATTTTATGTTTAAGCTTTGTTGAGATCAGTACATTTCAAATTATTATGCATCAGTTAGTACGTATAGAGAAAATGCTTTTTAATGTCAGAAAATTTCAACCTCATTCCCCTGGCAAAAAAAAGGAATTGCTTAGATAAGAATTCTTGAGACCAACATGCTATAATTACACATCAGACATCTAAATGTATGTCAACATTAAAAAGGTGTGCATTTTCAGCAATTCATTCTGGTTTTAGAGAATTAGTTTTGAACTGTAGCCACTAATTTCTAAAAAATATAGTTCACCATTATGGGTCAGTGCATGACTGCATGGGATTACCGCAATATAACAAGGCACTCTCAGCTATGGAATAGGAAATATAATAAACTATATGCTTTCTGCTGCTTTATCATATGTGCTTTATTTCCCAAATAGTTTAGCAAACTTTTGCCTCCTACACACAAACTGCAAAAATGCCAGCTCTCTTAGGAGACAACTGAAATCTACAGCCACACAATTTTCCTTTTTCTTAAGAGAAAAGTTTAAAAATAACAAACTTTTCTCAGCTATGTTAAGCATATTTTTCCCTGGGAATCACTTTGTTTTTATATTTTCTGCCTCTCTGTTAAAATTGAAAACATGAATGCTTCATTGCCTAAGAAACTGAGTAAACTTTCTTTCTGAAATGTACCTTTTAATGTCTTTTATGATTTTGTTTTTCTTCCCTTATTTGCACTCTCAGCTGTGGATGAATTTTCATGCAATGCATCATTTCTCTAAGAGTTTACACACCAGAAGAAATAAAGATAGGAAATGGTATCTATTAACCGAGAACAGCTTTCTCAAGTCCCCAGCAGATGCTTTTGGTGAGCAGTCCTCTGTTTGCTCAGCACAGCGGATCAGCTTAACCCTCCATAGAGTTGCCTGGAGAAAGGAATATATTTCTGGTTGTTAAACAAAGAAAGTCATTCTTAACTTGACTTTACCCTCATATTGTTTTAGAATACAGTGTAGACGTGGGGTTTTGTAAATTTACAACACACATCACTTTGTCTAAAATGATTTGTATTTTATAACCCACTGGCTTATGATTGGTTGCCTGTGATCAACTTTTTGCGCTTCCTCCCACACCATACCACACATGAGATCACATAGTATCTGGATGCACAAAGACATTTATTTTGTTTTTATAAATTTATTCTAATTGACTAAAAGCTGTGGTTTTTCATCCCCGTGTCTTTTCATAGTTTAGGAGAGAGCATCAGTGAATCTTTGTGTTGGAAGCAACCAATTGGTTTGTCTCATCTGTGGAGTAGCAAAATGGTATCTGGAACATTTATTTGAGTATACCTGTGATATGAAGGATGAGTACTGCTAAGTCTTGGAAAGAGCATGACTTAAGCAGAACATGACTTGTACAAGCAGTATTAGAAGGGATGAGGTTCTAGAAAGAGTAGTGGGGCAGAATATTTGTTTTATCAACCACACTGCCAAGGGGAGGTATGTAATAAACTAGCTATGTTGAGTGACAGCATAATGTTCCATATTTCCGACTACTTTTCTGTTATTCATGGCTTGCCCCATCCCTACCAACTGTGCATAGAACTTGAAAACTTGCATGTTATATGTAAGCTGAGTTTTCTCTATGATGCCGTAAACTCCCCTGCAAACCAAGAAAGGAGTCTCCTGCCTCATGTAGCTTTGAGGATGAAAGTTATACTCGAGAGGAGTCAGGAGGTTTCAAAATAACCTGACTGAACTTTGAAATAAAAATGTTTGATCACAATTAAGAAATTGAAAGAAAACAGCAGCAGCAGTGGCGGACAATTAAATCTTCCTTCCCAGGCATTTACTGTGAAATTTAACTCCACTCCTAGAGCAAAATTGATAGCATTTTAGGACTTTACTGTTTTTCAGGTATCAATAAATTTCTGCTAGTGTCTAATAGCCAGGAGGACTAGTAATAAAATGTAACAAAATGCTTTAGTAAAAGAAGCTAGCATTTCTCTATATTATTTAAACACTATTTTAGGCACTCATTGAACTTGAATGACCCATATTTTTCTGTAATTGTTTTAGTCATTTTATTGTGAAATATAGCATCATTAATTAAACAAGTATATAGCTTCTAGTATGTCTCAAAACCATCACCCTTTATCACTATATTGTAATTAGAACACTGCCAAGAGAGCAGAAGGCCCCTTCACAACTCTTCCCAAAAATTAGCTCATGTCTTTTCTCACTAATTTTAACAATTCTGTCCTTATCTTTGTTTATAAGTTCATCAACTAAGTATGTATTGCTAAACACTAGAGTTAGTTTTACCGACTTTTTGAACTGAATTCAAATGTAATCAAACGGTATGGATACTTTTATGTCTAGCTTATTTTGTCCTACGTTATTTTTGTGAAATTGTCCATGTTGCATATAGCTGTTTGTTTATTGTCATTGATGTGCAATATTCCTTTGTATGATTTTAGAACACTTAGAAAAGCATTTTATAACTATTAATTAATATTTGGAAAGTGTCCTTTTTAGGACTTTTACAAACAGTGCAGCAGTGAACATCCTTGTTCATGTCTTGTGATGTATAATTGCACAAATTTCTGTTGGGTATATAACTAAGTGTGTAATTGCTGGGTGATAAAATCTATTTATCTTCAACTGTAATAGATGAGACCAAACTATTTTCCAAAATGATTGTATTAATTTTCACTCTCATGAGCAATGTATAGTTATATTTTCATATATTTGTTTCTGCACTCTCTACTCAATTTTTTTTGTTTGTCTTTTCTCAGATACTACACTTTCCTAATTACTGTATTTTTAAAGTAAGTTACAACATCTGGTACATTAAGTTCATCAAACTATTTCTTAAAGATTATCTTAGTTATTCTGGGCATTGGTACTTCCAAATACATTTTAAATCCACTTGCTAATATAACACACACACACACACACACACACACACACACACACACACACACACACACACCTATTGAGATTTTGATTAGGATTGAACCATTAAATTAGCAAAAGAATTTCTTTACAGTATTGAATCTTTATTGGTCAACATAATTCATCATTCTTTTGTTTGGTCAATATGTTTTATAATTCTTTGTGTATGCTATGATAGATTAATTCCTAATTATTTGAATTTTATGCTATTATAAATGGCATATTGTTGATATATAGAAATGCAGCCAACTTTTATATACTGACATTGTATCAAACAACTTTACTAAACTCAGTAATTTATGATAGTAATTTAGTTGAATTTGCACATTTTTTAAAAAAACAGTTGTTACATGTATACAATGAGAATTTTTTTCCTTTCCAGTTCAAGCAAATAACTTTTTGTTTTTCTTTGTGAAGCTTTCACTACTTCACCATTAAATGTAATGTTTATGTAGCTTTTTTGTATAATCTTTATTAAATTAAGGAGTTTCCTAAGTATTCTCAGTTTGCTAAGTATTTTTTAATTTATTAAAAGAACTTTAATTGTGGTAAAATACACACAGCACAAACTGACTAACTTCATTATTTTTAGTGCACAGTTAATTACGTTCACATTATTGTATAGCCATCACCATCATCCATCTCCAGAACTCTTTTCATCTTTTAAAATAAAAAAACTCTACTCATTAAACAGTAATTCGTCATACTTCCTTTCTCTTAACCTCTGGCAACCACCATTCTACGTTCTGCCTCTATGAATTTAACTACTCTAGGTGCCTCATAGTAGTGGAATCATACAGTATTTGTCCTTTTATATCTGGTTATTTTGCTTAACGTAAGGTCCTCAGTGTTTCTTCATGTTGTAGCATGTATCAAAATTTCCTTCACATTTTGTCCATTCATCCATCAATGAGCACTAAGGTTGCTTCCACCTTTTGGTTATTGTGAATAATGCTGCTGTGAATATAGGTGTACAAATATCTGTTTGTGTCCCTACTTTCTTTTCTTTTCAGTATATACCCAGAAGTGGAATTGCTGGATCATATGGTAGTTCTATTTTTAGTTTTTTGAGAAACCATCACATTGCTTTCCAGTGGCAGCACTATTTTACATTCCTACCAACCATGCACAAAAGTTCCAGTCTTTTTTACACCTTTGCCACTAAACATTTTTTTAAAATTAGGAATTGATGTTGAATTTTATCAAATGCCTTTTCAGCATTTTTTGTGATCCTATGCAACTTTTCCCTTTCTTCTGTTTATGTGGTGAATTACATTCCTGTTTATATATTATCAGCTTGGATAGAATAAATTTTGAAACAGTTATTTCCAAAGGATGGAAAGAGAGAAAAGAATGCAAAGATACTAAAGTTATTCTTTCCACCATATTTTATGTATGTTATGCCTTTTACCACCTACCTACCACCATTTACCTTTACAAATTTCTTCCTGTTTATACTCTGTTGCCACCTACTTTATAAGTTTCTGTTCTAGAAAAACTTGGTTCTCTTGTTTCCTAAATCCATCAGTTCATAGTCATCATTTACATTTTATTACTTTGATTTATATGATATCTATATCCAAACAGATTTGGAGGCAGCTTATAAAGCAGTCACTTTGTGCTCATGGTTTTTCTTTTTCCTTGAATTCCCTTCTACCTACAGAAATCTTACTCATTGCTCAAGAAACAGATTATATATCATCTGTATTCTGAATCTTCTCCTCCTTACAACTGTGTCTGTCCCTCTGTGTTAACTTTCTGCACAGAATATGTTTTTTTATTTTGTATGTTCACACTAGATTAAAAGTTTCTTATTGTGAAGATTCATGTTTTATACATCAATGTATCATAATACTAAGCCTTTTGTAAGCATATAAAATGCCCAACTAGGTCCAGGGAACATGGAATGGAGAGGAAAAATCTTAAAAATGGAGGTACTGGAAATCCACATGTCCATGCCAACTTAATTTTAGTGTTCAAGACATGGCCTTATCATATATAGAGTATGTTTATAAAACACTTATCTGTATGTATATTCACATATGTATTATTAAAAGCTATAAATATGTTTTTCTTGGATTTAAAAAGCTCCTACATATTTGTCTTCTGCAAATATCTTATGTCTTTAGTCTGTTCAGATGCTAAAGGAAAAACAGATAAGCGAACATGTCATTCCTGCATATAACCTATGTTAGAGGGCCAAATACAGTATTTTGCTATATACAAGACACTCAATAAATGTCCCCTTTATTTGCCTTCCAACATCTTTCTACTCAGGTGCCATATCTACCTAATTCGTTTCAAGAAATATTACTTTCTTTTTAACTTTTTCTGTACTATAAAACCAAAAGAACTCATTTTTTTTAACAGGTTATGAGAAATGTCACCAATTTACTAATTTGGCAAAATGTCATTCCCCCTATTATGTAACTGTTAATTCTAGTATTTACTACATCAGTGATCATATTGTGCTTATGTTTAAATGAATATGCATTTGCTTCATATAAGTCCACGGGCATAGTATAATGATATATGACTGTAGTGTAAATTGAGATAAATCTTCATAGCAACCATCTTTGTCACAATGTGAAAAAAAGGAGACACATATGATGGCCTAAGGTGGTCACTCCTAACTCTTACATATCAAAGTACTAGAAAAAAGAAACCATCATAATGATTTCCTTATAAATAAAAATCTGTATTTGAGTAATATATTTTCTATGTAACTTAGCATTGAGTACATTTTAAATAGATGTAAAACAAAAACAATTGCCAAATAATGAAAATAGATGGAAGTGTGTGTGCTGTTAAATTATATTAACCATACATAAAAAGGAGGGCAGAACACTGATGCTGAAGGGGAAAAAAAATATAGCTATTGTTTACATTTGGATCCTTAGTAGAATCACATAAAAAATGGGAGCTTTTCAGACCTGTTCTCTGCAAAGTGCATAGATTAACCATTAAAAACAACAACAAAAACAACAAACAACTACAGCCAAAAAAATAACAGTGAGCTTCATTTCTGATATTATTCATAAAGAAATATTTGTAATGATAAACTTACCAATAGTGGCAGGTAGCTTTATATTCTCATCTGCCCTTTTTCATAAATCTTTGTTGCAAAATTATGACCAGTTGGGTACTAGCAGACTGAAAGGTCACTACTTTGTGTTTTTAACTCTTGCAGTCTGAAATTTCCACAGAACAAATTTCATAACAGGCTCAAGTCTCTCCATGGCTGAAGACTTTTTCTGGAATTTTGATGCTCAGAAATTTTGTAAGATTGTGCTTAGCGTTTGGTATATGTTGACTTTAAGAAGACCTTGTGTCTGCACTAAGGTATAATTTAAAGACCCTAATGCACTCAGGCAAGCCAGGGAACCCTAGAACTAACATTAAAGAGGATTAGCATCAAACTCTTATTTCTAAAGCTGGACAAACTATCAATTATAAGATGAACAAATTCTGAGAATCTAATGTACAGCATGGTGACTATATTGTATTGTATACTTGAAATATGCTGAGAGATCTTGTGTTCACCACACACACACACACATAATGGTAATTATGTGAGGTAATGGATGTGTCAATAAGCCTGATGTGGTAATCATATCATAATGTATACATATATCAAATCATCACACTGTGTATTTTAAGTATATACAGTTTTACTTGTCAATTATATTTCAATAAAGTTTCAAAAAACAATCCCCCCCAAAAAAAATCCCCAAATTATCTTATTTTTCACTAGATCTGGTAAAAACAAATGCCCTCTGGTTTCACTCCAGGTCCTTTGTCTCCATCTCATGTTCAAGTATCATTCATATAAACATTCATATTTGCAGGTTGAGGAGGGGCTCAGTTATTCAGATAGATCATGGGTTGGTGGTAGTAGAGGAATGGAAGGTTGGATCAATTGTAGGTAAATAAATACCTATGATTAACAGAGTCAAATTCTATAGCTCAGATATTGTCTATATTTCTTTTGCTTAATACTAATTGTTGAATCTTGTAAGGCTATTTTCTTCCCAGAGAAAACTCTCTTACTTAAGGATGAAGGGAAAGAAGTAAGAAGTGATTGAGCTAGAGAGATAAGTGGCATCCTTTTGAATGCAATAGGAGTCCACATGTATTGCCAAGGGACAGTCAGATGGAGCTTTACAATACACTTTTAAAAAATGAATTTAACCTTTCATCAAAAAGAACCCTATAAAATGTCAGTGAGCATCAACATTCAATTAACATTGTGGCTTATTCATCAGGTAGGGATATATAGTATGGGATATATAGTGGCTCCTGAATCATAATCGTAGAGACCTTCCTTCAACTGTCTTTATGTGAGGATGCCTCACCAGCTGTAAGTTGAGTTTCTTCCATTCAATTTGTACTTTAGGCATTTATTATATAGTCTTTGGGTGACACACAGGTAGTATCTCACAGTAGTTTGTTGCACATCAAGATTCTGATGAAGAGTCAATCCCTGGGAAGCTAGAGTTGACCACCCACTTTCTCTCAACCCCTATAAAAAAAGTGAGGATACATAAAGTTGTTTGCTAATTCTTACTATGTATGTTCTTTACATATAAATATTAGTTAGAGTAGGAAAATAGTTATACTCTCCTGATGTGTCTGCATTCAACCCTTCATCGGGTATACTTTTAATTCTGCGGCCAGGGTATTAGCAATATTAAACTGAAAATGTCGCAGAATGTCAAATCTGAAAATGTCATTGGAAAGGGGGAAAAAAAGATGGTGACCCTGTACCATCCACAGATGAAATAAATATGCCTCCCTGGTACTGCACAATGTTTTTTTTAGTGGGTATAATTTTTTACATTTTGCATTCTATTAATTTTCATGGCATCGATGGAGAAATATTAGAACAGTGAGAGTGCTGAAGACAAATTAACTCATCAATTACATGTATGGGACAGTGGAGACTAAGTTTATCTCACCATTTCAAATGGCAATAAAACTGTAATTACTAACTCGTGGAATCTTTATGGCAATCTGCATTCATTACCACTTAATTTGAAGCCAGTGACTGCTGTATACTTAACTTTTCTCTAATATCTGCTCTCAAGTAGAAATAGTAGAAAACAGTTTGGAATTAAAGCAGCTGTCCTACTCAGTCCCCACAGAAACATTTTTGTAATCATCTAAATTAAATTTTGCCCATGAAACCAGTGAGATTAGTTTGTATTTAAATAGTGCAGAAAATGGAAAATAAATATATTTTTGTTCAAGACTACAATTCCTCTTTTTATGTATTTCTTACCTCCATTTCTGTCTAACTCTCTGCCATTCTTTCCTCTTCATCTTTATAATCTTAAGTACAGCTCTTTAGGAGTTGTTTCCTATAGTAATAATGGAAAAGGAGAATGTGAAGATGGAATATTTAGATTCTAATTCTGTCTATGCTATTTAACAACTTTATAGTTTTGAGCAAGTTATTTCACTTCTTTGAAACTCATTCTCCTCACTTGTTAAGTGGGGGTTATTATGCCAACTTTCTAAGGTTTATGTGAGCATTAAGTGAACTAATATAATGCTCCTAGTGCTGCACCCAGAATTTTAATGTTGGTTTTTCTTTAATCTCTAAAGAAAACAAGATATTATAGGTATTACATACTGTGTCATGATTTATGGAGTGAATTGAATTTCTCTGACAGTTTAGTATCCAGAAGGATCAAAGCTGCATTTATTATACATAGGCCATTTGTTTTTGTTTCTGTATCTTTAATATGGTTGAAAAGCAAATTTCTATATAAATCGAAACTAATCTTTTAACCATACTTTTTTTTTTACTTGCCACTATGAATTAATTGAGTCTGAAAGGCATCATTTAAATGTGATTATTTCTATTTTTTTAATCAGTAGCTGACACCTGGGAAATGATAGATTACAGATGTTACAGGGTCATATGGGGCAGAAATCACCTGCATTTTATTTTGGGATCAGTGATGTTTTTCAAAAGTCTGCTTCTGTCAACTACAGATTTTGATGTATGTGCAAAAAGAAGCAATAGAAATAAGTAACTGTGGTATATGCACTATCTGATTGAGGAACAGAGGTATTAAAGCTCACTCTAATTTTAGCAAGGAAAAAACACAAAGAAGGATTGGGGTAGGGACTAGTTACAAACATAAAATGCAAACAGAATTAATCTTTAAACAATGTTAAAATAGTAGTTGGTGCTTTGCTAATAATTCTAAAATTCTATTTACAAGCAGAGTTTGGTATAATTGTTAATCTCAGCTTTACCTCTCAAAGTTACTTTTCATTTTAGAGATTTCTAAAGCTTATCAGCTCTCAGTAATACAATTAACAGAACACAGGTAAGAATCAAACTAAATTCTATATATTTGCTGTCACTCTCTTGGCTCTCTTTCCATTCCCCTAAAGGATGCAGATGTTGCCCCTGAATCAAGCCAGACTGGGAAAATGAACCGATTACTTTTTATGCTGATCTGGCCAATTACATATGTACTCCATGTGTTCAAATTAATTCAACATATATGCAGCAAAACATTTTTAGTGCTGGCCAGAACCCGTTGAGTAGATGCCATGTCTCTGATGGCAAACTGCTTAGGTATGTTCAGAATCCATGGAATAGTGCCAATAGAGCATGGAAAAAAAATCGAGATAGTCAGGGATATGATGATCTTTAAGACATCTTCCAGGTAATAATTGCTATCTGTGAAACTAATAAGGTTGAGATGAGTTAATAAATGTAGAGTTGTTCTAAAAGTTCCTGCCACGTAATAACTTCTTTATTAATGTTAGTTATTATTACTGTTATTTCTAAACTTCTTTTGTAGTAAAGTTCTAGGATATAATTGCCAACTAGAGGCTGATGTTATGTTTGCATGCAAAAAATAAAGTAAAGATTAAATTAAACTATTTATGTATGATAGTTGAAATTTTTAATTTTTCTAATTGAAAATCCAAAGCAAGGAAGCTCATGCTTTGACCTTTGTAACTTAGTATTGGTTAGCCAGAGCTTATTAGTTGATATGTACAATCTATTGTGTTAAGAAATAAAAATATTTAATGGAAAAAAATGGCTCTGTCATTCATAAATTAGTGCTGTTAACTCACCTGATTAAAATGTATATTTTCAATATGAACTTAATATAGAGAATATAGCAAAGGTCATCTTTATTTTAATTCTTTTTAATTCTAAGAACCTATTGCAGAATGAAAACCTGGTGGTCCTAGAGATTGGAAGAGTTCATAGAGGTTAATTCAACAAGATTTCTAGCTTATTCCTAAACTGACCCAAGCTGTTCCTGCCATTATCTGTTATACCATCTTTTATTCATCTTTTCTTCTTTGAATATTCTGAACTGTGTTGATAAGCTGCAGGGAACTAGGACTGTGAATAGTAAATGTTTGTTTGTTTGTTTGTTTGTTTAAAAATGCCACTTAGTGTATCGTGAGCAAAGGAGAGTGATAGCTTTGGTTTTTCCATATATAGCCGTGCTGTCTTACCCCTGTTTTAGTAGACCTGGAGTTGTAGTGTTAGAATATTTACTCCTGTAACTATACCCAGGAAAGCCCTGACAGAACTTATTTTTCAATATTTTAAATGTGCGTAAGAGCCTCAGGGTCTTAAATTATCTGCTATATTCATTTCCCCCTTTCTTCATTGAATGTAGCTTCTCTGTTGGGTTGTACACTGCTGAACTTCTACTTTTCTGCCTTCTCTGTTATCTTCTAAATGAAAGCCTTTTCCAAAGATTTTTCTTTAAGTTTCCTTTGCTTCTCCTGCCCCAGCTCTTCTGTAGATCTCATCTGATTCAGTAGGCATTTTCTCTTTTACATGAATAATTTTCAGCTCTATTTGACATATGTCTCTTGACCCAGCTTTCAAGTTGCCTCCTAGACATCCTTTCTTAGATATAATGTCAGCAAATTATATGCACCATGTAAAATATCATTTTCCTACTCCAGTATCAGCATTTTCTTCTGATAATTCAGTTCTTAGCAATGGTAATCCTATTTTCCCAGGTGCTAAAAAAGAACATGCAATAATATTGAATTAACCCTACATACAATCAGATTCTTTGAACTATGGGATTTTGCTTATATTTATACCTTTAGGCTTTCCCTAACATCACTCTAATTCAGGCCTATGATACAAACAGCCCAAATTATTGCAGTGGTCTTTAAGCTGGCACCTCATTCTACCATCTTTCCATTTTAACTGCTGCAACGTTAGACTGAGATATGAGCCTTACTTCCTTAAAAGCTGCTTTCTATGTCTTCTTAATAGATTACTCATAGATTTCTCATTTATGGCCCTCATTTTTTATCTACAACTACCCTATGTGAAGCCAGAAGTTGACAAACTACCTAGGGCCAAATTTGTGCTGCCACCTGTTTCTATTAATAAAATTTTATTGGGACATAGCCAATTTCATTCATTTGCATATTGTCTGTGCCTACCTTCATTCTAAAAAGGCAGAATTAAGTAGTAGTGACAGATTGTATGGCCCACAAAACCATTATATTTACTATTTGGTCCTCTACAGAAAAAGTTTGCTGACTCCTTCTCTAGATCAGTGCTTTGAAAGTTAAATAATTTTATATGCCTTGGGTTAGATCTATGATGCCGAATTTCTAACGAGTGCCAATAATTCAAATGCTCTTGGACTACAGACCATACTTTGAGGAGCAAAGCTCTAGAGCAAATTTACCAAATGCTAGTTTCTCTAAATATTGATAGAGAGAAAGCCTTTATGATTTCATGCCCAAACCAGGCTGTAAACTCCACCTAGTCTCTTCATGGTACATATTAATATATTAACAACTTTAAGAATCTCTAACAATAAAAGCAAACAGAAAAACCAAACAAATTAGGTAAAATACAAAACATGGACAGTTGGTCACCCTGTGAGTCGGTTAGTCTATCACTTCTAAAACTGCCAAAATCTGTCCTTTCTTTGGTTTATTTCAAATATTCCCTCTTTGATGAATCTTTCCTCGGTTCCATGTGATATATTCCTCTGAATCTTCATGATATGCTGTTTATATCTCTCTTTTGATCCTATCACCTCTGGCTCAAATTCCAACAGTTTCCTTTACTGTGTTGAACAAGGGCAATGACAGTTTAACTATTCATGTATTTGCTTTGGATAAGCAATTGAGATGATAGTATCTACAATGCAAAGAGAATAGTGGCAACCACGTATTTATAATGAATTTCAGTATTTTGGTATCTTTATCAGTGGCTTTCCATAATCATTCAGGGATGATACAGTGTAAAAACATGTATCACCATGTATTTCCATTGTGTACAGAGGAAGCCTATACCAGGAGTCTGTATCTACCACAGGCATACTGATAATTATTTCCTACTAATTCCATCCATTTTTATTGGATTTCTAATCATATTATTATTATGTTATTCTTATATGTCTCACACACTTAAATGTCTACCCTTATTTGTATGTAATGGCTGAAAATATAAGAGGTTGTCTCTAGTCAAAAGCATTTTTGTAATGTGCTGTTACTTAGGTAATAAACCACCTTACCCTTCTGCTAATTCCATGAAAGAGACGAGGCAGTCAGCCATTTTCCTTTTGTGGAACAGATTTGGATTCCACACATCATTCTAGTGGATATAACAATTTATCTTTGCAATTAAACTCCCCCAAATATTGGATGGCCCATTGAGTCGTCTTTTTTTTTTTTTTAACAGAATTACACTGATAACTTGCCAGAGACTTCAAGACCTGAAATTCTGTGATAAATTTATTCATACCCATAATCACATTATTTGAGTGCCATCTTTCTTCAATCTCTCTAAAATTATATTGCCACTTATTTATACCACACCTTTAAAAAAATTTTAACCTGAGGTTAAAAAGTAGAATTTTCATGCATTTTAAAAATTCTTACCTATTCTTTTCTTACAAAACAGAATCAGAGGAAAGTTTTCATTTACAGTTTTTTGAGACACAGTCCTTTTTCCCTGTAAAATTGATGTACTATTTTCCCTTGTTATTTTGTTCCTCTTCTTTCCTCTCCTCTTCTTCCCCTTCTTTCTCTTCATCTTTCCCCTCCTCCTTTTTTTCCCTCTTTCTTTTATTTTGTAAATATTTTAATAGGTTTATACATGAGCCATAAGTGATTGTCTCTTCATATTCTTTACATGACTTTTATGTATACCTCTGTTATTTGTACTTCTTGGTCTTTTATTCAGTAAATTATTTTATTTTGTCATTATATTAGTATTTTTTTCTGTGATGGTCAAATTTTGTCAGTAGTATTGCAGAGAGGTTTTGAGAAATAATGCAAATTCAAATAACAATGTATTTACTGAGGGTTTATATTCCAAGCACTGTCTGAAGTAATTTTCAAATGTTAAATGTTTTAATCCTTACAACCAACCCATTTATTTCTTTATTTTATAGATGAAAAAATAAGCTTGAGAGAATTTAAGTAGACTTCTAAAGGACAGCCATAATAAAAGAGTCCTAGTACTTAAGTGCCTTTTTCTAATGCAGCCTTAAAACTCCACTAAAATTTACGTTCTTTTCATCAAAACACAAAAAGCACATTTTTGGGATTATGCAGAATAGAAATAATGAGGTTGAAAATCTAAGTCATAGAAACAAAGCTATAGAAAACTTCAAGGAAGATTCTTAGTCACAAAATGAATTAATGCCATTCTCTTCTGTTTTTGTTTGTTTGTTTGCACTGACCACTCCTTCCTCTCCTTTGATAGCTGCTCTCCTCTGCACATCTTCTAAAGATTGATTTGTCCTAGATCTCAGTCTTGATTTCTCTTTCCTCTCTACTCTTGTTCACTAGGAGATTTAATATATTCACATGGCTTTAAATATTATCTATATAATGATGAGCCTCAGTTGTATACTTCTAGCCCAGAGCTTTCACATGAGATCCAGACTCATATTTAACTTTTAATTTGATGTCTTAACAAGCACTTAAAAATTTATGACTCCAAAATAGAGTGATTCCTATCTCCCCAACACTGTTCCCCACTAGTCTTATCTATGTCAGTAAATATCACGATAATTTACACAGTTAGTCAAACTGAAATTGTACAGAGTATCCATGACTAACTACTGCTTCTCCCCGACCCCACTTATAATACAACTTAACAGCAAATTTTATTGATTCTATCTCTAGTACATGTCTTGAATCTGTCTACTTATATTGATCTTCACTCTTCTATTTTGGTTTAAACAACCACCTGAACTAATTCAAGTAGTTTCTAACTAGTTTCATGCTTCTTCTAGTGCCCTGGTCCTGTTCACTATGTAGCAGAGTGATTTTATTCCTAAAGGTTAATCAGATCATAAGTACCACTGCCACACAACACACATATTACTATGGCTTTCTTTTACTTTTAGAATAAATTGTTCAATATGACCTCTGTGGCCCCATGTATTCTGGCTCTAGGTTACCTCTCCTACTACATCTCATGACCACTTTCCTTCTCGGTCATTATGCTCCAACCATTATGGCTTTCTTTTGTCCTTGCCCTTTCCAGCCTGCAGGCCTTGGCCTAGAATGCTCTGCTCTCATCATTCTTAATGTATTTGATAGGATGAGTTCTCAGCTTAAAAGTGTTTTCTTGGGGAGGACTTCTTTGATTATCCTGTATAGCCCTAGTCTCCTCCACCCCTACCCATTAGTCTCTTGTCTCATCATCTTAGGTTCTCACATTTCTACTTGTCATAATTTGCAAGAACATAAATCTTTATTGTTAAGCCTAATCTTCTTTTCTTCCTTAATGGTAATTTTCCTCATGGATATTTTGAATTTGGGAAGACACATTTTTCTTCACATTATGCTATTTTTTGCCTCTTTATTAATAGAAGTTTATAGATTGACTTCATTTTCCTCCTCACAAATTAATTAGCATATGATTTATAAAAATAAAAAACTTATCATTACTATATTACACATAATTATACATAATTTACATAGATGAGAAATGAAGTTACATTGCTCAGAAGGGCAAAGCTGGAACTCAAGCCCACAAAACAAAATAGTGTGACAAAACAATACTATGCTTGAAGTACCACCTTGTACTTCTTTCTGTGCCTTCTCACCTGGAGTGCTTCATACCTCACTATACAAATGGATAGGAATGACATCACAGCAATACATGGAAGAATGATGCTAAAGTAATTCCTTTTTCAACACTGCTCTAATTTCTTAACAGCAATTTGATCCTACCGACTAGTATTTACTTTATCTACCAATTGTATCTCCATATTAGTATATACAAAACTAGAAACTAAACTCATACTTAAAATCATTATATTTAGTATTTTGTCTGAGTCAGTGTTTTCTATTAAAGTTTAGAGAGAATTTATAAGTTTAAAAGGAGGATCACCAAAATGGATTGCCCCTGCTATAAGGCACTGTTATTCAGAGTTAGTCCACAGACTTCCCTTTTGGTGAAGGGCAAATTTTTACACTCGATCACAGTCAAACTGAATCAAAATTTCTAGACTTTCTGATCCTGACTGGAAATGTCTGCAGGCTTACCCATTTAGATGGCCCCTCTTAACATTAACTGAAAGATGATTTTTAACTTGGATACTTATAAAGGGGAATGTATTGAAAAGGAGGGAACTCATAGTATGGAACAAACATATTATTTATATAATTGCTTAAGCATAAGAAAAGTAAGTTTGCAGTAACTATGAAAATATGGTTCTAAAGTTAGCCATCAGCTTGTGGTAACAGTTTAGAGAAAACTGGTTATGGTAGCCCCTGTAATCTTTCTTGTTTCTGGATTTGCATGATTCCTTCATGTGCTTCGTTATCCCATAGTGGTCCACACAGATCTCTACTGCACTGATATTTAATTCATTCACCCAACAAATATTTGATCTAGACATTCACTGGGCTAGGTTCTGGTTACTTTTTTTTTATATCAGAGATAAAAGTACTAATTATAAAGAGTCATTCTGTCTATTTGCAATTGCCAAATATTTCATTTTGAAAACCCAGAGCTTTTTGATCAGGCATACACAGTTTCATCTCTTGAGTTTGTTTTTCTCTGGCTATTTCTCTTTCAATTTGCTATTGTATAAACTTGTGTCTGTGTCAGAGCTGCTAAATCATGGCTCTTTCCAAATGCAAAAGTTCCCAGTTTATTCATTTTAAAAATGTTTGAAAAGGATTTCTACAAAATACCTCCTTATAAAGTGCCTACTATAGCTGTGCTGTAAGGACTTTTACAACAATACTTGATTTTTAGGTATAAGAAATATTATATTCAAAGTTGTATGTTTTCTTGAAAATAACTACTCATTTCCTAGAATATCATATTTTTATGTGTTTTTTTCCCTTCTACAATCAAAATTATGGTTACTTCTTTTGAATTTTTCCCATTAATGTTTTAATCCCTAGCGCCTGGTACATAACAGACACTCAGAAATATTATTTTTGTAATAAAATGAATGATTTAATAAATGAAATGGTCCCCAATATGCAGCAATAACTCTTTTATAACACAATTCTGCCTTTCCAAACTTTGTTAATATTACATGTGTATTGCCAAAGAAATGGACTATGTAAAGTACTTTATGCTTATAGCTAGAGTTTTCAAAATTGGGCATGCTTTGTAATGTCAAATATAATAAAATGTAATTAAAATAAGCACATGAAACTCTTCCAAATGCAGACCCTTGGAGTGCTTGCTGTCAAATCTCCTCTCACTGGCTGTTTAGAGTCTAGCTTAAAAAATATCCTTTGACTTTCCCTTAAAAATTAAATGGCCATCTCTGTAACCTTTGGGTTTTAACATAGTTAGAATTGAGTGTTCCTGATCTTTACTGATGGCTCCTATACTTGTGTTTGCTTCCCCGCCCCGCCCCCCAGAATCCCAGTGCCCTGCCACAGCTATTTCTACAAACCATTTCTGCTCCTGACCTCTTTATTTCTATTATTATTATTTTTTACTCAGATCATATATTTCTTCTGCTCCAGGGTCTTCCTTTGTCCTTGAACCTGGAATAGATAGAACACTGGAAATGCTAATGCATTCAGAGGTGTCTTTCTGGCTTTCCTTGAATCTTTTCCCTTGCTTTCTTCTTGTTGACATCCTGCCTCTGTGTGAGTAGTTTACACTCCTGGAAGTCAAACTTCTTTGACTTTGGCTGTTCTTTCTCAGAGGTAGGACAGGGGTGATAAATTTAATAGACTTTTCCCCTCTTTCTGTTTCCATCTATAACCACTACTCAGATGTTCCCTACTTATAAGGTTCTCTTACCTCTGAGATTTATACTTTGGCATCTGAAAGTTTAGATATCATCTCACTTCATTTTACAGTTGAACAGAGTTGAAGTTTAGTTAAATTTGGTACATTGAAAGCAGGCACTGCTTCCTATAACCCAACTAAAAGAACAGAAAGAAATAAGAGGGGTAAAAGGGACAAATAGGAGTAGAGACAACAGCTGCTAAGTGATGACATCAAACTTCATGTGGAAAGCGGATAAATGTGTAATAAATGACTTGGCAGAGCAGGTGTGGAACCTTATGTACTTCCAGAGAAGGATTCCAGAGAAGAAAAGGTCACTTTTCCCTCACTAGACCTTTGAAAGTCCCTCAGATTGAAATCAAGGGATTTTAATATCTACGAAAGCCAGCTTTGAGTGAGACAGAATCAAGAACATTGGCTTATTTTTGTTAAAAAAAATTAGAAACATTAGATGTCTTCTCCCATCTCTAACAGTCAGGCAGTTACTACTTTCCCAGTTCTAAAGGAGAAATTATTTCTCTTTTCCAGAGATACTGACTTGGAAAGAATTTTAAATCAGGGATCCCTGGCAAAGCTGAGGTGAGATGAGCTTCTTTCCTGAAAACAAGGGGCTTAAGCAAATATCTATTTATGTAATGATGAAAATGTCTACCTCTTTACTTTGTCTAATTTCTATAATATAAGCATTGTCATTGCCAGAATCAAACATTAGAGGATCTCCTTGTAAAAATCCAGCCTGAAACTTTATTGACTTATAGGGCAGCCCATGAATCCGCAAGCCCAACCCTTACATAGAGTTCTAGATTAGGTTTTAAATTTTACTCTTTGAGTGGACAATCAAGGACCACTAGAAATTTGACTGAAAATTTCAACATGAGAGAAAGATACAAAAACAAACGAAAATAAACTCATTTAAAAAAGCCTATGCAGTTAATGGAAGACCTTATCATAAAACTATAATTAATATTCTCAAAGAGATAAGAGAAAATGCTATACTTATCAAACAGAAACAATATGATATTAATCAAGAAAACAATCAGGGACTGAGGAAGATTTTTTTGAAATTAAAATAAAAATTAAAGTGTAGAAAGAAAAAATGATGTAATCTAGACAGTAGAATGAAAAGAAAGAGATAAAGTTCAAAACCCAATTAATAGGAGTTTCAGAAAGAGAAAAAGGAGCAAAGAATCCAGTGATGGTAAATATCAAAGAAATAAGAGAAGACTTTTTTTTAGGAAAGTGGGGCATTTGAGTTCCTAGAATGAAAGAGTCCATGAAGCACTCAGCAAAAGGTTGAGAAAAGACTTCCTCAAATACTTCTAAATGTCAAAAATAAAAAAATATCTGGATTTTTTAGAAGAATGGGTTACATGTAATGGATCATAATCAGACCAACATAGGACTTCTCTACTTCTCTCTCTCTCTCTCTCTCTCTCTCTCTCTCTCTCTCTCTCTCTCGTATCTAGGTTGCTTAAGATTGAGGGTGCAAACAAGTTTTGTCTTAACAGAGCATGGAATCTTTAAAACAAAATAAAGAAGACTACAGGCTGAGAGCTAACTTTAGTCAATTGTCTCCTGATGTGGAAATTGTGTTGCATAACATCCGTTCAAGTGTTGTAGATGTGAAGAGAATTTGGTCATTTACAGACTTTGAAAGTCTTACAAATTTAGCTTTTTACCCTTAATGATAGACCACTTTTAGGGAGAAATTTCTATTTTGGTTTATTGCCATGACTGTGGGACTATATTATTAGGCATTGACTCAAACTAAGTCAAATTCCAAATGGTTTTTTAATAAATGATATTTATTGTTGTTTTTTCCCTCTCATATAATGATAAACATTAGCATATTTAGGGACACATATATTATTTACTAAAAACAAATGGTTAGGTTTTGAACATTGATTCTTGTAGAAAATGTGATTAATATTAATATGATTAATAAAACTTAGATACATATTAAAATACCTACTTTTGTGACACAAATATTAAATACTTCTGTGTAATACAAGTAATTTATGAAACATAGGTAATATATTTATCCTTCATATTAAATAATATTACAATTTTGTTAACATGTAATCATTCACAGATAAGTTCCCTACTCCCAAGAGCTGATACAAGTGATGAGGCTGCTGAAAAGAAATTTCCAGGAGAAATATACACTCCAAGTGGCTCATAGTTGAGTTAATGCATAAAATCTAAATATGCTGTTTGTTGTATTATTAATGTTCTCTGCTGTTCTGCAGACCATTTATGTGACTATTCCTAAAGTCCTTCACAGTGTGTGGGTGGTCAGAGAATTTCTTACCTACTCCTTGTTGCTTTCAGATTATTGAACCAATTTGGCTGTAGTTAACTCTATTAACTGGATAATGGTTACTGACCTTTTATCAGCTCAGTAACACTACATCCCCATTATAAACAACTGGTTGGTGACATAAATCTATTTATATAGTAATACACAAAATACTTTGTCTCTTAAGGGTCGTCTCACAGAAACACTAACCGGTACTGCAGTTTTTATTGGAAAAAGCTGCCTCAGGCTTCTTTAGGGCAGCAACTGGGTAGCATCTTCTAAATCTCATCTCTGGAGTTGAGCAGATGGCAGCTTTCAGATTGAAAAGTTGATTCAATGCTGCATTTAGTGTGATTAAAACAAATGATGAGCCTGGAGCTGAGTCTATACAGCCCCACAGAACAGGTGGCAAAATGGAAAATGAAGGTAACCAGTTTATTTGTCTACACAACACCAAAGAAACAGCTTGATGAATTTTTTCCTACTGAAGTGACGTTTTTTTTTTCCTCATCAAATGAATTGAATTGACCAGCTGTACTGGCGTCCTGTAGACACAGCCTGAAAAGTCTCCTGCTCTAACAGGCTTCAAACTAGTGGGGGTCTGTAGTGACACAGCAGGTGCAGAGAGATCTAAGCTCTTAAATGCAATGTATACACAGAGCTTTGCAGACAGCCCTGTGGAGCTCCCACATAAGATGGTTTTTCATGTGTAAATGAGAAGGTCTTTCATTTTTCAAGCTATTCCATTATATCCCCTTCTGTTGAAAGACAAACACAGGAAATCAACCAACATTGAGTTAATTACAGAAGAGTGGCCAGTCCCATAGTTAGGACTATATAGGCTTCAGTTATGGGGCTTAACAGCACCAGTATATTTTACGCTATGGTACTCAGAGTTCAGGCCACATTGGAGATTCATGGATTTCATGAGACACTATTGGGAAATCCATTCTGGGAGCACATTGACTGTGAATGTAACTCTTAACAGGATAGGGATTGAGAAGGGAAAATTGTTTTAGAGCAAAGAATTACGAATAACTCAATGGCTGATTGACAAAGTGAGAAGTTAACTGGAATGGTGTTTCAATAGAAACTGCCCCCAGTTCTGAAACTTGCTGCTAGAAAGGAAATTTGAAATATCTCCTAGGATGAATAATAATAAATGTGGGTAAAAAATACATTTAATGACTCCAAATGACATTAGTTTTTGAAGGAGTCAAAATTTGAGATTTTTATTTATATATTTAAGATTTTCTCATATTTTATTTAATAATCCAGATCCTAGAAATATAATGGGACCTTAAAATGTGTAAAAAATGATTTCTCATGCTACATGCTTATGTATATATTTGTATATGTTCACACACATACACATATCTTTGTGTTTTATGTATATTAATATATATGCACAAACATCATTTTTTATTTCTTATTCTCTCTAAATAATGAATGCTAAAACCTCTCATGTATGAAGTGTCCTCTCTGATAGACTTTGAAAAATGAAGTTTTGATGATATTACTATTATACCAATCTTATTAGTAAAAAAACTGATTCAGAGAGGTTAGGTAATTTTCCAAGGTTACAAAGCTCATTAATGATAGAGCCAGGAATTTCAACCTTGGTCATAAATCTTTGAGTACTGCAATGTACCTTCTCTGGTTGAATATTTATTTCAAGGTAAATGCTTAAAGTGTATTTTAATATGTACTACAAAATGAATATGATGTATACATGTGCTCAAAATTTCCATGTTGACCATTTAATTAATTTTGTTTGGCATATTTCTAATGCAGGCAATATTAAAGTAAGGTTTTTTTTGGACAATGTAGATATCAGCCATATCCTTGCTTTCTTTAGTAGTATATATCTGTTGGAGTTGGTCTTTTATATATAGCTCACATTTATGTTCTATTGTAAGTTTATTCTCAAAAGATCAGCATTAGAAACATAATTTTAAGGTTGTGTTTTGGTTTCCTTAGTATTAGTAGTAGCTACTAGAAAATAGGATTTAACCTGCTTCCATATTACATCTATGTGTAATATAGCTCTCTTGAGTAGCAGGTAGCATTTTTGTTTATTTGTTTTGAATCAAGAAACTGAGGTAAAAATCTGCAATGAAACTAATATTTATAAAAACAAAGAGAATATAAAAGATGAATCTAGGTTTCAGAGACGCCTTTGAAAAAGTCCATTATTAAACTCTAGGTAGCCAAATACTGATATGATTTTGGGAACATATTATTAAAGTACTAAGAGAGCTGTCTCTAATGTTCTAGATGTTATGTCTTGGGAAAGGTCAGATGGGCTCAGATCTCCTTGCTCTATTTTTGTTGTGATAAGACTTTATTATAGCCACTGACTTTCTGATCACAAAAGGGAAAAATGAAAGGATATCTGTCATGTTGTAGGGAAAAACTTTGGCACAATCTTTTCAGCTGTTCAACAAGTTATCTTCCGTTGGATCTGCTCTGTCATTGACAGATAGGGGATTGATGTGTGCTGGACAACCATTAATGCTAATAGAGCTGTGCATGTTAAATTTTACCATACTGACAAAGGACAGATTCAGGTGTTGAGTGTGAGATTTCTGTGAAAAGCAAATTGGGATTGATCATGTCTAAGTAACTGTTCCTTCTGCAGACCAGAGCCTTTCACAAGACAAACTGTCCTTTTGTTACCATTTGTGCTTATTGGGAAAAGAAAAGTTTAGGGAAAAAAAACCAAAACCTATATATGTCCTTCTTGGTTGTGATTTACTACTATAACCAATTTTGGAAAAAATGCATATTTTCAAATGCAAAAAATATTATTGTAATAGTTATCCTAGTCATTGCCTCTTCAAGATCTCATTTACTCAGGTAAAAAAATGAGACATTCAATACACTTTCTATATGTTTCTAAATATCTGGGTATTCCTGTTTTTATAAGAAAGCAAACAAGAGGATAAGATTTTTTTCAGTCTTATCTTTTGAAATTTAAAATTAGTTTCATCCACAGGTAATTTGAGTGAAGGCACTGGTAGGGAGCCATGAATTCTAGTTTTGAATTTTTGATTATTTAGAAACTTTTTCTAAGTATTTTCATTAGCCTTGGCTTTATTCTACTTTATACTACAATGATTCTTTGTAGAACTAGCTAACTTTAGGTAAAACACTGAGAGAGCATAAGGATGATTTCTTTATGAAAACAAAGACTGGAGTCATTTTATCCTCTTTCATGAAAGTATTAGTTCATGCCTATAAGTCTGTTGAATGCCTACTGTGTACCAGGTATTCTTTTAGGGACTTGGAGGGCAACAGTGAACAAAATAGATAAAGGTGTGCTCTTATAAAGTCTAATTTTTAGTGTGGGAAGATAGAAAATAAATACAGCCAAATAATTGCATAATATGTCTATTGTTAACAAGTGGCATTAAGAAATACAAAGCAGAGTAATAGAAATAGGGAGTTGTGAGAGATGGACCTATTTTATATACGGTGATGAGTACTCAGCTGGCATTAGAGGTAAAGAGCTTGATGCTAAATGTTTACCATTGGCTTATGTGGAGGACTAGACCTTGAGGAGTATGGAAATAGGTAACTTTTTTTTTTCTTTTTAAAGAATAAAACATTTTACAAAGTGAATAATAGTGACATCTTTCTCTCATCTATTCAATATGGCATGACTTTAAAAGATGGAGCCTTAAACATGGAAATCTTTGACCAGTTAATTGTCATATAAGACAAAGGCAATAATTGAGAAGATTGAGCTTCAGAGTAATTCACATGATTGAAAAAAGGCAGGAAGGATTTTGCTACCACCCCACTGAGCTCGTGAAAAATATTCCTTTGAGATCCTTGAGAGAATTTGACCGTTACTCCTTTGCCATTCCCTGTGCCTTCTCCTCTCTTCTCAGGATGGGTGCAGCCATTATTCTTTATAGAATTTATTATAGCATGCCCTTCCTCAGAGACACCTCCCCTGACCAACCCCATTATTCCCTGATCACTCTCTGGCTTTGCTCACATTTTTCCTTCACATTTAAGAGTGAGAGGGAAGGAAAACTATTTCACTAAATGCAGAAATTTTAAGAGAAGGCATTAAAAAATAAACTGCATACTATGTCAAGACATCTATTGTAGTCGATTTAATATTCTTCCAAATTTTCCATTTTTAAATTACAGGCTTACTGACCAAGATTATCAGAAAACTTCCAGCAATCAGAGTTGGGCAGTTTAATTCATACAGTCATCACTACATTACTTTATTGGTTTACCCTGTCTGAAGAAAAAATAAATTATTACCTTTTATGCATTTAAAAATTGACAACAATAATATGTAATATTTATTGAACACACACACAATAGCCAATTACTATGCTGAGAGGTTCACATGCGTTACTTCATTTTACGCGAATGGCATTTCTGTGAGGAAGATGACTGTTGTCATGCCTGTTTAGAGGTGAGAGAACAAAGGCTTGGAAATAGTAAGTGACTTGCCTAATGTTACAAGGCTAGTGAATGCTAGATCTAAGATGAAGACTGAGGCACTCTAAATTTAAATTCTGCAGAAAGCATTAAAATGCCACCTTTTCAAATAGAGATTAGTGAAGAGAATAAGAGAAAATGGAATCTCAACTTTAAGACCTGTAGTTAGCCACTGTTCATCTCAGAGTTTATGGCTTCAAGTATTAACAGCAATGTATCTTGTTACAAAGACTAGGAAAAAAAAATATGTTAATGAAAAGCTGATTTGGTATAAAACCAGTATAATGTGGAACATCCAACAGTCCATGCTATGGGTCACATTCAGAAGTAGGTCAGCTGGGGAGTTCTTGCCATGAGTTTGAGAACTGCCCAAAGGAAAGGAGGTAGAGTTAGGATTAAGACATGGTGAAATGCATGGTTTTCAACCTAGGGACAAATGCACGTTTCTCTTAGAAGCAGCATCTCAGAGATCAGTATTGCCAAAAGTGCCAGAAGTTGATTTTTCTTTTTAAATCAGCAGCCAGACACATGAAGCTGTCAGTGAGCACCAGTCAGAACTCCTCCCTCGGCTCTTCATGCTCATCCTCAATATCAGGATTCATTGCTAATTCAACAAATACTGAGGAGCTTTCACTTGTCAGACATTGTCATAAGTGGCAGGGAAACAACAGTGAACAAAAAAAGCATGAAATTCATGCCTTCAATAGAGCTCACAGTTTAGTAGGAGTAGACAGATAATGACCTAAATAAGTAAAATTGATAATAATAAGGATAAAAGTATATCAGGGAGGAAAGAGAAATGTAATTTTAGATAGGATGTGAGAGAGCGCCTGTTGGTAGGGTAACTTCTGATTAATGATGATCTTCCTGTTAAAGGAAGTATTATACCTGAGGGAATAAGATGGAACAGTCTTCTTTTTTCTCGAGTCTCAATGTCTCACTCTCCAGGTCTTCTGATTGGCTCACCCAATATTTCAGCAAGACCTGGAGTGTCATAATACTGATCGTTTTGAATTCTATGCTAAGTTGTGGATATACAAGACCATCTCTTACTTTTTTTAAAAGAATTTTTGTTGCCTTTCCATACAGTGAAAACATAGGGTCTCTTTATCCATCTATAAAAGAAATATATAATCTTCTGTACAAATGATTACAAATTTTATAGGAATTTGATCTTTGGTTGGTCAGGTATTGCTTACTTGGTGAGCAGGCAGGTATGGAGCCAGAGTCTTTACAATGGTCAGGAAGGAATAGTGTAGGACCATGTACTGTGTGCTATGTACCTGACATAAAACCCCTGATGTAGGTAGCATAATCCTTATTTTACTAATGAAGGAATCAATACTGAATTGGCCAGCCTGCCTTCAAATGTAACGTTCTGATGGATTATCCAAGTAATTCAATTTCATACATCAAGCCATAATTTTATTTTTCTCTACATTCACTGTTTGTGTGTGTTGGGTAGAGGGTATCTGTATGTATGTACGATATACTTACATAATATGTTACACAGCTTTTAGGAGCTAAAAGGATAGTATCTCTCTTAATATACTGCAATATCTTTTAACTTATTTTTCAAATTTTCATTGAATGATTGAATCTTGCTATTCAATTAATAACAGTGAAATACCGAATAACTTATCACAGAAAATAACAGCTTTTGTAACATAAAATAAAATTCTATTTCATACTGTCTATTAATTTTTATCCTGTAGTAAATTTATTATGTATTCAAATGATTCCATTTGAATGGAATGGAAAAGTGTAAGTTTGCTAACAAAAGTCACCAGAAAAAGAGAACAACTGGACAGCTAAATTAATGCACTTATTATTACATTCCTCTCATCCTTGCTCAGGATGTACAAAAGAATTGTTACTGTGTATACATTTAAAACATGATAATGAAAAATCTAATAATTACTGGGCATGTGCTGTGTTCCAGGTTTATGCTAAGAGCATTGTGTGCATTATTCTCTTCTTATTTCACCCTCATTGCACTCTGTTGATGAAGATACTATTAATATGCCTGTTTTAAAGATAATAAAAACATGGTTTGATCAGGTTAGAAAATTTGCTCCAAGTTCCATACCCAGAAGTGGGTTTAAGATCTTGACAGTTGGGCACCAGGAAATATACTTAACTATTACACCACCTGCAGTTCCAGACATTAGTTGAAAGAACATGCAATTCAGAATTGTAACTAATTCGTCATAGCAGCTTTGGGGATTTTGTTACTTTTTATTCATAAAACAGGGATATTCTGTGGAGAAAACTGCACCATAAGTGAAAATGCTTTGCAAATTTTGATAGTACTCAAATAAATATAATTTATTCTTTCCTTAAACACAATGTTTTAATTTGTAATAAGGGAAAACTGTGTAGACATAAAAAGACCAGTGGTTGCCAGAGGGTGGAGGAGAGGAATTGATAAGATGACAAAGAGAATTTTTGGGGGCAGTGAAACTACTCTTTTTGATGTTATTAATGGTGTATACATGTCATACATATGTCCAAACGCATAAAATGTATAATACCAAGAGTCAACCCTACTATAAACTATGGACTTTAGGTAATTATGATGTGTCAATGTAGGTTCATTAATTATTAACAAATGTACCACTCTGGTAGGGGAAGTTGATAATAAGGGAGAGTATGCATGTGTCAAGGTAGAGGGCATATGGGAAATCTCTGAACCTTTCACAAAGTTTTGCTGTGTCCTAAAAATGCTATAAAAAATAAAATCTATTAAATAAAAATGCCTAATCAAATGTTTTGTTGACATAATAAATTCTAATCTAAAAAGAAGTGAAAAACAGGAAAGTTACTTAAAATTTCTTTTTAAAAATACATAGCACTTAATGCATAGATTTTTATCATATAGGGCAACATTTTTCTTCTAATGGCTTATCTAAAGGAATATAACTATGGTGTTAAAAACATGACAAAGAATTTTTGGCTAAAGTTAGACGGTATAATGATGACAGAGATAGTCCTTTCAATATTTCAATGAAAATACTGATTAAACTATATTAGAAGGTAAAAATTCTGAATAAGTTATCCTGAAAATGAAAAGAGTCAATTGAAAAACTATTAGAATTTATGCAAATTTCCAGCAAAATGGTAAATTTTAAAACAGTGATATTTACATACAATACATAAAATAGGAAATATCTTTAGAAAATTATTTTTAAATTAGCATTCAAATATATAAAATGCCTAGAAATAAACTGAATAAGAAATAAGCCAAATGGTTTAGAATGTATGAAACTTGATTATCTGGATCAATGGAGAGACAGACCTAGTGACTGATATTAAATATTATAAATATAATTATACATCAGTCTGAGAAGACTCTAATGAAAGCACAGTAGTATTTTGATATTATTTAGAAGGTGTCACACTCTTTTCTTGCGTTGTTTCAATTAAAAAAAAATAGCTTTATTGAGGTATAACTGATATGCAATAAACTGAGCATACTTAAAGTGTATAGTTTTATATTTTCAATACATATACACCAATAAAAATATCACCACAATCAAGATAATAAACACTTTTATAAAACTGAGGTTTCCCCATGCTCTTTGTTATAATTCTCACCCTTCCTTCTCTGCCAGTCCCCTCTTCCTCAAGCAAATACTGATCTGTTTTTATTTTTATTTTCTAGAATTTTGTGTAAATGGAATCATACTCTGGACTATTTTTTTATCTGAATTTTTTTTATCACTCATAATGATTTTATCTGTATTGTGTATCAACAGTTCATTTATATATGTGTATATATATATGTATATATATATATATATATATATATATATATATATATATATATTTTGTGTTGTTTGCTGTGTAGTATTGTGTTGTAGGAATATGGCACAACTTGTTTATCTAGTTACCTGTTAATGGGCATTTGGATTGCTTCTAGTTCTTGGCTATGACAAAGCTGTCATAGCTCGCTTCATGTATAAGTGAGCACTTAAGCCATGGAGAGTAGGATGTACTTCTTCCTAGGTGCTAAGTGTTATAATTGATGTTAGTGATAATTATATTGGCAACTTCCATTAAGTACATGTTACGTGTCAGATACTGTGTCATATTCTGTATGTTAGATATATTTTACATGTGTAGCTGTAACAAGATAAACTGAAAGTTTCAGCTCAGGCACCAAAACAGTAAAGTTGTCAGGTCCTCAGCCGAGTGTGAGGCCACCTTAGAGGAACTGTCAAGTTAGATATAAGTATTGTTTCCATGGCTATGAGGTACAGATTTCTTCTAATAGTGCGTTGAGAGCACACCATGTCTCTCTCTACTTTGAAAGGTATAGCTTCAACTGGACTTCTTGGAAAGCTTGATATGCATTTCCTGCAGTTGAAGGACCCTATGTCATGATACCTGACCACACCCGGGAAAGCTAAAGCCAAATTTGGCTGGACAAAGTGGGGAGGTAGGAGACTGCTGTCAGAAAGTAAACACACGGGAGCATGATGGATGGAGAATGATGGGACCTGGAGTTTATGATGGGACCAGGGGCCCCTCCTCAGAGGGTTAGAGGACTCCAATAGCAAGTGTAAGTTGTGGATAACTAGAGAACAGGGCTGAGCCTATAGGAGTGATCAGGAGGCTGCAGTCAGAGAGGCTGAGCAGGAGGCCCCGGAGAAGCCCCCTGAAGGCACATGCATGCTGGAATATCTACATGGTCCAGAAAAAAAGCAAATAAGGACTTTTCCTGTCCTGACTTTTCTTCCTCCACACTCTTTGACCTTGGGAAGATTAAAGAAGCAGCAGGGGATTTGAAGAAGAGGTGAAATAACTGAGCAGAGAAAGACCAGGAGTCAACTTACACTTTCTCCCTGAAGGCATGCAGGCTACCAAATTTAATTGCTGAAGCAAGACAAGGCTTTGTGACTTAAAGTTATTGTAGAATTACCTGTTACTAAAAATGTAAAGGGAATTGCTTTCTCTACTGGATAAATTTTAAATGGGCAGTGGGAGGCAAAAATTAAGTTACAATTTTATTATATCCTGTGTCATTCTTTTTCAGTGTTTTGGTTACACATGAATTAATAGCTCATATAATCCATAGCTTCTAAAATTTGACTTATTGAATTCAAAAATCTTATGCCCAAATATTCATGTGAGAAGCAAGACATTTAGCTGTTAGGTGAGAAATTCAGAAAAAAAATAATTCTTGCTCCTCAAATTGCCATGAAACCAGTATCACAAATAGCTTAGTGCTGACCTACCTTGGGAGATAAAATCTAGTCATATTTCAAATAGCAAGATTTTAGAAAGGTCTTTGCAGATAAAAATTTAAGATGTGAATCCTTTGAGAATTGTTCATTTCAATTCTGAAAATGCCACTGTTCTAGTCTAGGTTCATAACAGCTAACTGCATGTCTTTCTATGGAGCTCACTGTTTGTTTTTATGCAGGAGACATGAAAAATGAGGGTTTGGTATTGAGATGTAACTTGGTCACAGCAGAATGATCTCCATCTAGTTATATCACAGAGCTAGCAGAGCCTTAAGAAACTAGAGACAGGGCTTTGAAATGACAATTGCAAGTATAATGAAACAGTCACTCTTTCTACCCAAAGCTTATGAGTAAAGACATTTTTCCTGGCTGTTTTTCTTTTCTTTGTATCAACTACTGACCAGAAAAAAAAAAAAATACTACCTTCTGTCTCTTTCTGCCTCTCTCTCTCGCTCTCTCTCTCTCTCTGTCTCTGTCTCTGTCTCTGTCTCATACAATTCTGAGGCATGTATGTGTGTGCGCATGTGTTTTATTTAACAGTTGGGGTAAAATTTAGCTTTACATAGAAGTCATTCTTGGCCAGTTTTACCCTAAACTTTGTACATACTAGGATTTCTTATTGTCTTTCCTAAAAATGAAAATGAAAGAAAAATTCTAACACATTTCTTATCTAAATGGCAATGCAAATCAAATTTCAATAAACTTTTTTTTACGTTTAAAATGTATTCAATATATTTTAACCTGCATGTATTCTGACCAAGAAAATTCCTAGCAAGCATGTTATATTCCTACTCAAAGTGAAATAATCACATAGAAGTTTAAGAAATCTTTCGTATAAAGTAGATATGATTATAACCATTTAGAAAAAAAATGTGTGTGTGAGCATGCATATTTTCAACATACTTGGATAGGAAATATTTTAGCATATTTAATGTGAATATTTTTCTGTAAAAAATTTTATATATCTCTTGTTTTTAGTTTTAATTGCTTTTCTTATGTTTTTAATGAGTTTTCATTAATTTTATAATAAAAGTAGCTATATGGTTACTTTCAGAAAAGATATTTTCAAGAAATATCACAACCAAGCAACATATTGGTTGAGATACTACAACATTTAACTAGCCAAGAGCTAATAACTCTACATTTTTAATTGGAGAAATATTTGGAATTTGGAGAAAATAATTATATTTATAGATAAGATAAATTGGAGACTCCAAACTCATCATTTTCCAAATGTGTGAATTGAGGTTCAGAGCACTAAATGGTAGGGCCTAGAATTCTTTTTGTGTCAAGGTATTTTTTATTCCCTTGAACCAGGTTGATTATACTATTTATTGTTTCATCATTGAAGCACTGCTTTGAAATCAATATGGAGGAGCTTGAGTGAATTTTGATAAGTATTTGTCCATATGGATAATCTTTTGATATTAATAATGGAAATAGGTGAGTATACAATTCCAAAGTAATGTTACTTATATTTTAGTAGGAAATGTTTTCTACGTTTTTCACACTTAACAATTTTGTATTAAATTGATTCTCAATTTATCTATTGGGTCATGTTAACTTGGACTTATGAAATGTTTTTTTATAGATGGTATGAGATGTAATTTAGTGTTATGAATGATATAGGTTGTAGCTAAGGAATCATATTTAACCAAATTTTCTAATGCACGTGGTACTTAATAACAAGATGGCTGGCAGATGCAATAATTCTTTAACTGATTCGGCTTATGTTTAATAATTTAGGATGTTATTAAGTCAATTTATTTGGAGTTTGTGGGCCTAAGGTTATTTTTGTGTGTTCTTTATGGAGGATATGTGCCCAAGGGAAATAGAAGAGTGCATACACACACACACACACACACACACACACACACACACAACAATATTTATATATTAAATAAGTATTATATACTTATATGTAACTACACTTATAATCATACTTATCAAATGCTTTATATGCATTGTTTCACCTGAGCCAAAAACAATGCCATAAGGTAGGGAATATAATTAGCATGTTACCACTGAGAAAACTGAGGCTTAGTGAGATTAAGAAACTAATCTGCCTGATTTCACTGAGATCTACTCATTTCCAAATTTCTGCTTGCTATTTTTCATTGACTTTCTGCTTAAGAAATTAAGCAGTTCAGAAAAATTCTAACATATTAATAATCTATTGTCAGAATTGATGGTTTTAAGTTATACATGAGCTTAATCTATTCACTAGAAAATCATGGTCACTCTTAATTCATGGTAGAACCTTAACCTTAAACATCAAGAACCAGCTTGTCAGAAACAAGGTATCATAAAAGAACAACCTGCTTGAAGGAATTACCAGAGTATGGTGGCAAATTTTGATATGAGTTTTTAAAGTTGCTCATTACATTATTTAACTCAGTAGCTCATGCTCTGTAGGGATGAAACACATTAAAATTATTGTACTCTGAGTATTATTGTGGTGAGCAAATGGCAAAGACACATATTCTTGGGATGTAATTTTTTTCCTTTATACAAACAATATTCTCCTTTATTGAATGAGAACAGATGGATGAAGCTTCAATATAAATACTTATTGCCCATAGTAATGAATGATTTTATGAGACATTCAAATTGGACTTAAACAAGGGTATGAGTTAGTATATCTGCTTAGCTTGATATTTTTATTCTGACAATAAGAATTTCTATGAGAAAAGGTGAAGCTGAAAGGGCAACTGAGACCCCTTTGAGTGAATTAGTATTCCTATTACATTACCCATGTGGATAATATTCTTTACCTTCTATGTGACCCTTACAAATTTAATTAAGTGTGATGGCTGGCCAGCATGGAGATTATTTCTGCTGTAGAAATACTTGAATGTTTTCTGCCTATGGACAAAATATTTGTGAAAATCCCTGTTAATTTATTTCACTTACCCAAATTTTCTAACTTGAGGTGTTAAAGTAGAGGAACAAAATATATCTGTTGCCTTGCTATTATGTGGTTCATGTCTATTAACAGTAATTCAGAAATGTGTGATAGTACTGTATGATCAAGGCTACTGGATATATTTTATAAAATATGCTTTTAAAGATGTTTCATTTTAAACAAACTTTATATATAAAAATTAGATGGAGTTTTTATTTTTTAATTGAATTTATTTCTCTTCTCTCCACCCTACAAAATTAGGGATCATATTCCTTAAGTAAAGTTAAAAAAGAACCACAGCTAATCCATGTCATGAGGTACATTTTTACTAAGACATCAACACTTGGATATTTTCTATTGAACACCTAGTTCTAATAGAGTTCATTTCCTCCTCTGAGCAAATCCTATTCTCAGCATCTTGATGCATAATGTTACACTTACAGTACACTTAACTGCTTTTGGTAATTTTGAGATATGACATCCTTTTTAACCAAGCCTTTCTGCTGCCATAGAAGACTCTATATGGCTCTGAAAAAATCAGCTAGTGCTTCAGTGTCTCCATTTCCTCATCTATAAGAAATTATTAACAACACCTTTGCTGTGATGACCAATAAGAGAAGCCAAGTGAGCTCCAAATTTTGCATTATTATTTTTGGAGCGTTGACAAAACTTTCTCATTGTTGGAAGAGTAGAGAAGTACTAGTTTCTTTATACTATAAAGTAAAAACTACACTGATTCACAAAAGAGCAAGATAGCAATGTGGGGGGAAAAAAAAGGACTGCAGGTCACTCTAATACCTATTCTCTAACCAGACTGTTCAGGTCTCATCTTCCTGCTTCACCCTGTTCTAGACCCACTGGCTGCCTTGTTGTCTCTAAAACACACCAATCTTCCTTAGAGATTTTCCAGATACCTACATGCCCCACTTTTTAATTTTCTTCATGGCTCCGCTCAAATATGACTTTATTGCAGAGGCTTATTTCTGTGGTCCAACATAAAATGACCCGCTTTTCTCAGCCACATTAGTTTTTAATCTCTTTAGCCTGCTTTATTTTGCTTTACTATCACACAATATTGATTATTTTCTTCCCACTAAAATACAAGGTCCATGAGGATAGAAATTTTATCTTATTTGTTTACTCCCACATCTTTAGATGCTATAGTATTTGGATGTAAATGAGTGACCAAGTTAGGCTAGAAGTAGAATATCTGAGTCCCAGTCCTTCCTCACTATATTAACATGGAAAATCTGTCAATTATTTTTGCATTTAATTTTTCTCACTTATAAATAAAAGTTGATATAAATTTTATTTTTCTCTCAGTATTTGGAAGAGGAGAAAATTACTTATGAGCACCTACTGCTGGACATGCATTGCCACAAGTTACTTCCATAAATTATCTAAGCCCCATATCAAGTCGATAAATGGATATTAGTATTCCCATTTTACAGATTAAGAAACCAAAGCTAAAAGAATTTGTGACACTTGCAAAATCTAATACAGGAAAGTATGTAAAATAAATATTAATAATATAAAAGTCTATTTTATTATAGGATACTTATAATCATCAAACTAGCAAAGAAATTAATGAATAGCTATTTGGTATAAAACCATTCTATAGTTTGTAAGATGGAAATGATATTTGGTTAGGTTAGTTTCTGCATTTTTATAACTTTAAGCATGACAAGGAATAAGTAGGACAAAAATAATTTATTTGGCTGTATTACCATTGGCACTTTCTGTTGAAAGTTTTATGGTTACCACTTTTTATAGAAATCTGTTACGACTTGAGATCAATAATACAGTTTTTTCAGACCCACTTAATTTTTTTCAGCGAAGGGGAAATTAGGACAAATTACCACAACTATTTTGATGGAACTTTGAAATTAATTTCTACTTTGTATACTTCTGAATAATTTTAAATTATAGAATGTATATTGGTAGGACATATACTATATTCAGGATACAGACATACTTTGATAAGCATATTGACTTATAGGCCTTTTGTAATATCTTAAAAGGCTTTCTAATGTCTAGCACAAGGTTTGATAGACCTTCAAGAAACTCTTAGATGGAGAATGCCTCTTATACCAAAGCCTTTTTGGCCAATTCAGGTACATATATAAGAAGTTTAGAAATTCTTTTAATCAAAGAAGTCCCAGAAATCTCTTTCAGAAAGAATTTTCAAGTTTAAGGGGGAAGGAAAACACAAAATAAGATTCTATATAGAAACTGTTTAAATGACAAGATATCTGAATTAGTCTCTCACAAAGGCTTATTGGGTAGAAAGGGGGAAATTGTGGTCTTAGTGAACTGAAAAAAGGAACTATTTCTCATTCTAAGTGCTTAATATTTCACATCTCCTTCTTAAAAATCAGGAAAAAATAATTATAACTGGGCTTAGAGCCATTTAGAATAACTGAATAATTAATTTTTATTGTTTGTTTTTTTTTATACCAAACCAAAATATTTTATTCTATTCACCTAAACGGCTTTAGGCCAAGCAAGCAATATAGTAATTGAAAAGTTTGTCATGTGGAAAAATCTTTAAAAATTAAGCAATTTTTTCATTCTTAATAATTAATTTTAAGAAAACCAGAAAAGATCTTGTTTTAGGTATATTGACAAAATTGAATTATCTTTTAGTTTTGACCCTCCACTCTTAAAATGTATGGGAAGGTTCATTAGAAATGCACATATGATTTCCATTGATTAAGCTGAAGAAGGTATTGAGATGCTTTTTTAGTTTCTGTGCTACTGATCTTAGGTCTGTCGCTTTGGACATGCTGTTTCAGGTCCTCTGGGGCCAGTTTAAATGAAATTGGCCAAGTGAAAATGACAAGGAGAAATGCTTTTTATTCTTCTCTAGAGTTAAAAAAAAAAAAAAGTGGTGGGGACATGAGATGAATGAAGGAAATGAGTACCGGGCATCAGGCAAAGTGTTGATACAAATATATTGCTTTATTTTTCTGATAGAATAAATCAGTCATTCAAGAAACTTTTGATATCTGTCTATTACTTTACTTAATTATTCACTTGACAAAGGCGGTGTGAAATAGTATTTAGTAAAGATGAAAAAACTTCTATTTTATTAAATGAAAAGGAAAGTAAGTATTTGCCATACCATCTTATATTTATGGAAATACTTGTTCTGGTGTTCATTAGAAATTTACAGCTCCATGTACTGAGTATTAATTAAGAGGAAGAATAAAGTGAAGGTAAGATAGAATAGGGATGGGTGTGTGTTTGTGTGTGTGTGTGGGAAAAAGGTGATTTAAACTATAGTTGTAGAAA
Source organism: Macroglossus sobrinus (assembly GCA_004027375.1). Classification (NCBI taxonomy): domain Eukaryota; kingdom Metazoa; phylum Chordata; class Mammalia; order Chiroptera; family Pteropodidae; genus Macroglossus; species Macroglossus sobrinus. The sequence goes on along the minus strand of PVKZ01001542.1, from coordinate 161,794 downwards.
ATGGAAGAAGGGAACTAGATCCAGGTGCATATGCAATTATTTTCTATGCTATGATAATCTATTGAAAGTTTAAATAGATGAAACATATATTCTGGACACATTTTAATGTAAACCCATCACCTGACTCTAATCTGAGGACTAATCAATATGTTACCTGTATGATTTGAAAGGAAAATATGCTTGGCCAACAAGGATGCTTTAGGAAACAAAACCAACCAAACAAAAATGAAAGGAAAGTTCACATTGTTTTTTTCCTTATCATACCTTGCTTTTTCCACAAGCAGCAGTATTCCAGCAGTTTTTATCTGAAACATTAGCCTGGCCCAGTCAGGTGTCAGATTAGATATACATTACTCCATTATCTTGGTCTACTACTCTGCATCAAAGGATCTATGGACTTGGAAACTAAAAGGAAAAGAGAATAAATAAAGGATATCTCTTTTCAGTTTTAGAGTAGCACTTTTAACATTAAGAAAAATCAATAACTGAATTGACTGCATTCAGTAGGGAGCATTATTGTTTCCCATAATGTATCTAATGCATATCATTACCAGAGTAATCACATTATTATCTGCCTCTGCCTTGATGCTTGCTTGGCTAGATATGAAGCTAGAGCTATTTGTAAAGTAAGGTTTTCTCCTCTTTTGAAAAACTACTGCAAATTGTATTCTTCCCATTTTCTTTATTAGTTGTTTGAACTACCCAGAACCTCTGAATTCAGATTAAGTGGCTTGGTTTGTTGTGGTTATTATTTTTGTCCTTCAGGATTTCTTATTGTCTTTCTTCAAATTAATTTCACCTTTAGGAAATGGGACAAATCATTTGTGGTTCATTGTATTCTCTGGAATGGGGAGCATAAACTATATGTGGGGGTGGTTTTATGTTTCTGAGACATCTTTTAAAATTGTTAATTGCAGAATGATGCTGGAATACGTTTCACATGGTTTTGCCTTCCAACACTCCAATGCAGGGGACTTAGTCTAAAAACAATGAAGAGTATCTTGAGACCAGAATATATTAAATTTTTTTCTGTCTTTGATTTTAAAGGGATGAAAGATATGCCTCTATTAATATTTAGAGACACATTTAACTTAGTTTAACTATTTCATTAATAAGGTTCATAATATTTAACTAGTTAAATTGTGTGAGCCTTAGTTTTTAGTTATATAGTTGCAGTTATACTAAATTCCATGGTACTTATTTTTGTTGGAGATTCAAGACAATGCATGTAAGGTACCTGGCCAAGAGCACAAGAGGAACTCTTCCAGGTGACAGTAAAACAAAAGTGGTGTATGTTATAAGTGGCAATATAATAAAAGGTCAGTGGAACAGAAGAAACTGCCCAAAAGATGACTGAAATGAATTTATATGGAATATGTTTTTTCCAGGAATTCTTTATACTTCAGTACTGAAATTGCTGATGTCTGGTTAAAGGGATAAACAGTGGGAAGGGAAAATAAATAGAATAATTTAAAAATATGAAACTCTGAATGTATAGGATACAATTAGGGCTTCTCAAGTATTGGTCATTGCAGTCAAACTGAGATGACTTTGCACTACATAGGAAATAAAGGGGATATGCAGCTGGAGTAATTCATCAGCCTGGCTGAGAGGCTTCATAGAATGGGAAGATAGCATTTTATGGTAAAATAATTTTTTCTCAGGACAAACTACTTTTTCTGTGGGCTTTTGATCCCTCATAGCTCATTTCACTTGCATACTAAGGAAAATATTTCTTAAGGGCAGATTTCAGAGTTTTCTAATCAGAAATACAAATCACACACCTTCCTCCCTCCCTCCCTCCCTTCTTCCTTCCTTCCTTAATTCCATAGGCCTGTTCAAGATAATAGATGATAATTGATCTGGCAGAAATTTGAACTTTGGCAACAAACTACTTTATGCTTACTTGGAAATAATTATTTAGTTACATACAACCACTTGCCCATTCAATTTGTAGAATCAGATTAAGTTATAAAGCTGCCAATATGTTCCATATTCAGTTCTCTCTATATATTATGGAAAGGTAAATAAAGTACTTGGGAATGAAAAACCTCTTTGATTTCAGAATTCAAGTGTACTGCTCAATTTAAAACTGTCAAGGGATGCAGATGGACAAAGGAAATAAATGTAGAAAATGGATATTCTAATTTTTCTTCTACTCCATATGGAGAAATTTAAAAGAATCATGCTTAGGATCCCTAGAACAGCCAGTAGAACTTGCAATGTGACGACTAGACATTACTAGGATGTCTAGGAAAGGCTTTTGCTATGATTTTTAATTTTTAATCTATGTTCCGATATAGTTTTGTGGTGTGAATATATTTATGTTATTATATGTTACATATAAAAATATATTGAATATATTTTAAAATATATATTAAATATTTAAAAATATATAAAATATATATTAAGTTATATATAATACAACTAAAAATTAACTATAGTAGAAGTTGAACATTTTGGAATTTCTCAAACAAGTTTGCAATATATGAAAATGAAAGTATAAGAGAATAGATTTGTGTGTGTATTTTACTTATTTTGTTTAATTTGTTTGTTGTTTTCCTGAGGAAAATGTTTTAACAGATACAGCAGATTGATCGTAAATAATCTTTCAACTCAGAACAAAAATGTAACAAGTAACTTTAATCAATTAAACTCTTCATAACCTCTGGTCAGTGAGGAAATTCAGTTGTTTAGTCAAATTTCAAAATCAATAATGGTTGGTCACTCCAAATTTGACAATAGTTATAAACAACAAATTTTAACATATCTCAAAGATCAGAAATTTTTTCAGTCTAACAAAAATATTTCAGAATCTGGGAGGGGAAAAAAAAGTGAATTAAAACCTCAAAGAAAATTAGAATGTTTCATGGTAAATACATGAAACCTATTTCAAAAAAAAAAAAAGAGGAAAAGTAACAAAGTTACTCCTGAAGATATGGTTTTCAGTAATTTGGTTTTAACATTCTTGTACTTATGAATGACATATTTATTTTGTATTTACCTAATGTAGCTAATGCATACCATTCAGTGGAAGTATCCTCAGAATTAGGACCTCCATTGTTTAAAGGCCTTGTCATCTTAAATTCCCAAGACCAAAGACCTCAAAAGGCATTGTTATTGTTCAATGGTTAAAAATTCTACTTTTGCTATCAGACATATGTATGTCCAGACTCTGACTCAGTCAGTCTGCATGAGACAAGTACCAGTTTATTTTCAGAAACTCAGTTTCCTCGTTTTTGCAACAGGGATATTCATAATGCCTATTTCATGGTATTTAATTATCCTTATAGGATAGTTACCCTTCTAGGATAATTAAAAATTATAGGCTAATAAAAACATTGCAGCTAGTGACTAGAATAATCACTGAATGTTCCTATTATAGTATATAATGTAATAGCTAACATGGCTATTATAAATCCATGTTTTGGTTTGGACTGGTTAACTCATTTGTTTAATAATGAGATTACAGCCTTATGGAAATCGATATATAGAGTCCACATATTTTTATGAAGCATCTACTCTATGTAAGTTACTCAGCTGGTTTTATAAAATAAGAAAATTAATATAACACTATCCCTTTTATTAAGCAACTTATAATAATGTAGGAGATAAAGTGGTTATTCCCAAGTAACTATAATATAAGGTAAAATTGTGATAATCAAAATCAAGTAGGAAAGCAGTGTTCTGGTGGTAAGAAGAAAAAGAAGATATCTCTGACTTAGTGGAAGGCAATCAATAAACTATAATTATCATATTTACAATAGTTATTGCTTACTCCAAATCCAAATCATTCTTGCAGAACTAAATAAATAGTATCACAAAATGATTTATTAAACCTATTAACAGCATTCACATGAAATCTGTTTTGTTAAAAATAAATAGAGAGGAACATGAAGGAAAAACTATTGGTATAAAGTTAAGACTATGACTATATGGTGCTTAAGGCAAGTAGAACTCATTGAGACGAAATCTGTGACTGATTAAAATAAGAGCTAGCCTATTAATCACATAATACATTAGATAATAAATTGTGGTTGTTAACCTGATATGCACCATTGAACATGGAGAAAAATATCACATAGGCAGACAAGTGCACCAATGTATAACAATCTAATAGTTTGTGAATATATTCTTTTTGTAAATATGTCAGCAGTATATCCAGTGTCTTACTGAATTGCCCTGTAAAATAAAGTTATTTTTTAAGTTACAGAGATCAATGTTGCAGATTTTTCAACACTAAGAAAAAATCATACATTTGATTAAAAGAAATGGTGAGAAAGAAATGAACATTTTTCACTCAGAATGTGTCATGATATTTCATTCAGTTTTCTAAAGGAGCTCTGAAGATGTTAGATTAAAAAAGATGTTTAAAAAAAAACAGTGACATATTCCACTGACAGGTAATCATATGAACTAATTTCAAGGACAAGTTTAAACCATGAACAAGAATATTTAACTGTCTGCTGTATGGATCTAGTGAGAATACCCTGAAAATGCTCTGAAAGCACAAATAGGAGAGAATAGAAAATATGCTGCATTCTGTAGACCATTACTTTTTATAGAAAATAATAATATACTTTAAAAAATGTTTGTTTTAGTACATATGAAAATTTAATATTTAACTGATTGTTAAACATAGTTTTGACCTTTTTCATATTTTCAACTTGCTTTGACAAAGTAACATATATTCAGCAACTTATACCAAAGTTTCATTGTGAGTATGGTCTTTACCTGTGCTATTCAATATGGTAGCCAAAAGCCACATGTGGCTATTGAGTACTGGAAATGTGGCTAGTTTGAATTGATATGGGCTTTAAGTATAAAATACACATCAAATTTCAGGGTCTATATTAAAAAAAAGAGAAATATCTCATTTGAATATTTAATTGAATGTATCAATTATACCTGCTTTTAAAAATATTTTTTAATATGGCTTGCATTTTATATCTGTTGGATAGTGTTGTTTAATGGGATTCATGAAATAAACCACTGATAAAGGAAATACATTTCTGAACAAAGTATCTTGATCTCCTCAGAACTAATAAAAATGGTTTATTTTCTTACCATAAAACTTGTGTATAAGTTGTTGTATATAAATCATATAATTCAAAATAAGTTATTTATTAGAAAAAGGCACAAGAATAATAGATTATAATTATAAATGTATGAAAAGATAACATTGCAAAATCTAAAATATTAACATATATTTAGTTACACTTTTGTTATCTGAAGGAAAAATCCTGTCTGTGGTCCTGCAGCCATATTAATATAGATATTTGCTTACGAAGAACACTCTTCCTCCAGATAGTTTGAAAGTTTGTGGAAAATTTGTTTTTTCACTGAAGAATTTTAAATGAAATCAATACAAATCAATTATACAAGAATCTTTGCCCAAGCCCCTCCATCTATCCCTGTAAAAACAAGAGAAAACAAAACAGTACTCTTTCTCCCACAATAAGGCTGTGTAAACCATCTGCTCCTTTCCTTTTTCTTTTTTTTTAAAGGAATATATTTGTCAACAGGGGTATCAATTAAGTGAGAGAAGCCCCAAATGCAGTCATAAGCAAGAACAACACAATAGTGACTTTCAGGATTTATTGCTTTGGGCTACTACAATTGTCTGCCTTTGGGTGGATAACTTAATAAATCAATCTTTATAGCCTGAAAGAGTTTATATATAGATCCCAAAGTAAGTCATTTATGCTTTCATTTGCATTTTTTAAGATTAGTCCTTCATTTATATTTTTCAAATACTGTACCTCTTTCAGGAATTATCTCCATATAAACTCAGAGTGCCACAGTTGTTCCCTAAGGCAGGAAGCCATCATATACCAAGAGTCACAATCAGGTGGGGACATATTCTGATGTTTTGCATGCCTGTGTCTATGTAGGTGGTGGGTGGTAGTGGTGTGTTATCTGAATTTGTGTCCTCTCCTGTGGAAGGTGTCTGTAAGAACCACCATTGGGCTTTGCTGTGTGCTTCAGATATGAGGATTAATCTCCAAGGACCTGGAAAAAAAATGCAACTTTTGAAAGTTTAAAGCAGAAACAGCTTGTGGATTCTAAACTTGTGCTATACAATATGGTAGCCATTTGCCTTGTGTGGCGATTGAACATGTGCAATATAGGTAATGTGACTGAGAAACTGAATTTTTAATTTTATTTAGCTTTAATTAAGGTAAAGTAAAAACTGACACCAGATTCAGTGGTTGGAAAACTTTAAAGCATGTTTGGGACAACTTTGGATTTAGTTTTTCATCTGTACATTTTATGATATATGAATGCAGATCAAATATTTCTAATCAAATTTTAAATTGAGATGTACTGAAAGTATAATACAAGCCAGATTTAAAGACTTAATACCTAAATAAATAATTCATTAATATTTTATATAGATTAAATGTTGAAATGACATTTGTTTGAATATTTGGTTGAAATATATTATTAAAATTATTTTTACGTGTTTTTAAATTTTTTGTTAATGTGGATACTAGAAAATTTTAAATTCTATATGTGGTTTACATTATATTTCTATTGGACATTTCTAAACCAACGAGGAAAACACATGGAAATATCATTGCGATACCAAGATCATAAATGGGATGTCGTGACAAGAGTGAGAAACTAATTACAAGATGGTAAGAATAGGTGGCAAATAAGAGACAGATCCTAAACTGACCTTACTGTGTTGGCAGATGGGTAGCATGTAATGCCTAAACTGGTTTAAGGGTTCAGGATCGGAAACATGATTTTAAGCTTTTTTTTTTTACCTCATAATCAACAGTTATGTTGTCGCTATAATAATTTAAATTATATTTATAATTAAATATAAATATTTATAGTCTATGGCCACGCTATCCTGAAGAAGCCCGATCCCATTTGATCTCAGAAGCTAAGCAGGGCTGGGCCTGGTTAGTACTTGGATGGGAGATCACCTAGGAAGACCAGCTGCTGTAGGCATAAAAATAAAAAAGATAAGCGATTATAAGCTGACAAGGTCCTTGCCATCTGTGAGGTCAACCAAGGGTTGCTTTGTCTAAATAAAAATAAAGAAATAAAATAAATATTTATAAATATAAATTAAACAATTTTAAATATGTAATAGTTTTATTTTTAAAAAGTGTTATTGCATTTTCATCTTCTTTTTTGCCTCCCACATGATACTGAGTGCATTACATAGAGGTACTGAAAGGCTTTTACCACAATAAACCCTTAAAATAAAATACACCAGAATTATAGGACAGGAAAAAGAATGTTAAGCAAAAGTTCATTTCCAAGAGTAGAAATCTAATGAAGCAATCATATGGGCCACTTTGTTATGTAAAATCTGTTTCATAAACTAAGTATTAGTTTGATTAATCCATTGGATTAATCCATTGTATTAAATTATGTTCACCGTGGAAGTTCTAGTACCTTCATGTTGAAGTCAAATAGTCTTCCTCTCCACATAAGTAAGGTGCAGGCTCACTGTAGAAAAATCAGAAGCACCAACAAACAAAAAGGATAAAATAGTAATCACTTTTAATCTATACCACCCAGAAATAATGACTGTTAATTTCCCTTGCATTTTCTTTCAAGGAGAGACAGTTGGTTTTTAGACAGAATTTGGTGTGTTTTAATAAGCATTGCATCACAAACTCTGTGTTTACTACTTTCACCCTTTTCTTTGAACTGTCTTTGGACTGTTTTTATAGTCCAGACTGAGGTTATCGGTTATAGAAACAACTTAATAAATAATGTCTTGTTGGCTTGAAAGTGTTATTCACACAGATTTCCAAAATGCCAAAGATAAAACCAGGAAGTTTTTATTTACTAGAAAATCTTGTGAACATTTTCTGACACTATTAGTAAGATAGAGAGAATGTGGATGAAAGAAAACATGAATTCTAAGTCTTGAAGAACCTGTGTTTATTAGTACTTTCAGCAGAAAACATGAAGGTCCACCTCATCAGGCAGATTGATGAAGCCTCATTAGGAAAAGGCTTAAATGTTTTGAAACTAATGCTTCACAAAAGCCCTGTAATGATCCAAAGTGGATGCTAGACAAATATACCTACCTGCCAATGCTGCCCTTTGATTGGAAGGAGTTCTTGTTTTCTCTTTAAGAGGATGATGTGCATGCAAGTGTAAAATCACTTGGCAATTTTAGCAGTGCTGCATCTGGGAATGCAAACCCACAGAACTGAAGGTAGGCAAATTTGTTGAGATGAAGTGAAATGCAAAGTGTTCTTAGTCCATCCTTCAGATATTTATTTTCATTCCCTGTATAGCTCAGTATAATATTTCAGAACCCCCTGTCTTTATTGATTTTAAGACTATTAAGTACCTGACTACCAACATTTCTATTGACCCTTACCCAGTTCCTACCTTATTCTCATCATTAGAGTAACTTAGGGGATATACTGCAGTCTTTGATCTCTGAGGTAATTTCTGGATTTAGATCAATGCCAAAAGTTCTGAGAACTCTTAGGAAGTTTGGTGTTTCTTCAGTTTTCTGGTGCAATTGGCAATAAGGCAGGCTGGTGGAGAATTGTTAACCAAGCTCCTATGAGGTACAATGGGAGGTACCAAGAAGTTCTCATAAGTGCCCTTGAACTAGGTTTCACACTAGGAATGTATGCACTTGATTTGGGAATTTGATACTTATTCTAATTCTGATCTAAACAGAATTACCAAACAATGTTAAGGTAGCCCTTCTTTCATGGCAATGTTGAATATCAAACTGAAAGGGATTTTAAAGATGAGGACTGAAGTTAAGGTAGACAGTATGGCAGATATAGTCTATGTGGGAGTATTAAGAATATTTAGAGTATACTCAATTCTAAATAACTGCATTCATCAATGCTCTCATTTACACATTGGTACTTTCATCCAACTAATATTTCATCCAACTAATGCCAGGTATTGCAAAGAGCTCTGTGAACAAACAGCAGACATGATTTCTGACCTCTGAGAATCAGACATGAATTCATAGTTATGTAATATCCCTAATTCCTACAAAGCAAAAAAAATAATGAATGATGATTCAGTGTAGTTGGAAGTGTTCACATAATCTGGAGGTTCAAGAAAATTTTCCTTGAACAAGTGACATTTAAGCTCATGCAAAGTTTTTTGATGCATTGCTAGACAAGGCCTAAATCCCTGTTCCTGAGAAGTTTATGTCTAGGAAAGAGACATACAAACCAGTAATAATAGTCTTCTGTGCAAAGTGCTCTGTAAAAGCATATGCATTATGGTAAATCCTGAAGGTTGTGGGTAATTAATTGTCTGACCCTTTCAGGAAAGGCTTTATGAGATGAGATTACTTTAGATGTGGGTTTTGAAGACAGAAGAATTACCAGGCAATCAAGGTAGGAAAGAATATGGCAAGTAATGACATATTACCAAGAGTAAGAACGAGCCCAGTGTGTTTGTCAAACCCTAAGTAGAGAAGGCTCAAAGGCAATTGGTCAGAGGTGAGATTATATATAGATCAGGATGGTAAAATCTAAGGCATAACAAGTGTTGTGTGAAAGAGTTTATAGTTCTCTTTTAGGAGTGGAGGAACCACTGGAGTATTTTAATTAGAAATTTAAAATCAATTTGTGTTTTTATATTGATCATCTGAACATAAAAAGGAAGAATGGATTTGGCTTCTGGAGAGACTAGACTCATAGACACTGATTAGAAAGCCATTGTAATAGAGAGAGGAGAGAAGGACTACAAATGTGGCTGTAGCCAGGGAGATTTAAGAGAGATTTAAGAGTGAAAATCAATGAAAATTGAAGAATGGTTTTAAATAATTTTGTAGATGCAGGAGAGAGGGGATTCCAGAATACATTGAGACTTCTACCTTGTGTGTAATTAATGGTATTTATAGAGCCAGTTCTATCTAGTAGAAAGTCTTAACATTTGAGATTGGAATTCTGGCTTAACTACTAACCAAGGAAATACTTGAAATGAGTTATTTAAACTCACCGAACCTCAGTTTTCTCATCTATGCAAAAATGGTTTTAAATAATTTTGTAGGATTTGTGGAGAGATACTTATGAAAATGCTTGGCAAAGTGCTTTTTCTGTAATCTACATTCAACACATATTATCTTCACAAGGCCTGAAGGACCAAAGGACACTTTGGATTAGGATGAATTTAAAATAATGAGTTTAGTTTTAGGCATGCCGACTTTAAAGTTGGTATTTTATGTGTAGATGTATATATTCAGAAACAGAGGTGGAGAACTTGCGGGGGGGGGTGGTGGTGGTGGTGAAAATACAAGCCTAAGAACTTGGAGATGAAACTATTTAGGTAATAGCTAAAATCACATGAGATTCTACCAAGTATAAATTAAGGAAAGATTTCTTGAAGTGAAATCTCTGGTGCTCAGTATCTAAATAATTAGAGTAGGAAGAAGAGGAATAAAACAGTAGAAATGAGACTAGAACCTGCCTAGGACAAGAGGGGTACTTTAAGAAGGAAACTGGCAAGTCTTAAAACTGACAAGTAACTTGAGGAATAAAGAGACTTCTTTGAATATAACAGGTAAGCGATCACTGACAATCTTAAAGCAGTTTCCATATGGCAGTGAGGAGCAGAATTGTGGTGAATTGAGGGGAGAACAGAAAATGAAAATATAATTATGAGATATAGAATTCCCTTTTAAGAAATTTGGCATGGAGGATTGGGGTGGTCATATTAGAAGTGGTACGGGATGAGGAAAAGCGGCTTTAATTTATAGTAGTAGACACTGAGTATTGAGGAAGAGGAGGTAGATAAATGATGGTAGATAAATAATGAAGGGATGTTCTAGAATAGGCTGTAAGTTAGGAAATGTAAATCACAAAAGAATGAATCTGCCTGGGAAGAAGGTACAACTTTTCTGAGTCAGAAAAAAAGGGAATAAAGTTAGAAAGACTATTAATATTTGGACATTGAGAAACTTTCAATGTCAACCCAGCTGTTGTTTATATCCTGTTAGTTAGCTATTATTTTTTGTGTCCTAATAAACTTACGTTTTAAGTTCTTTAATTAGATTGGCTAGCACCTTTTAATATTATCTCTAGGTAAAATGAATTATTAAATTTTCACTCAGTACAAGCTAAGTGAAACCTCACCTCTGTCCTCTTTTTCCTGAAAAAAAAAAAAAAACTTGGAAAATACTGATTAATAAAGTAGCCCCAAGAATGACTGGATCTCAAAAATTGCACTATCTGTATCAGGATCTTAGACTCTCAGAGAAATATGTTTCCCTAATGATTTGTATAACCTAGGGAAACGTTAGAACTAAATATCATGCGATATTTAGGTTGACGTTGGGACGTTGAGGTATATGTTAGCTCCTAACATATAATTAATACAATGATAAAATGATTTGTATTGTTTCACCATTGTTATAAATTAGTTTTCGGTTGAGCATTTGCTTGTTGAAAAGCTGCTTTTACATATCCTTGTTCTTTATTTTAACTGTTAACTCGGGCTTAGATTAAGATCGTAAACAATTTTATATCATTTTTTTGAAAACAAGTAACACAGGACCTTTCCAAGTAGATGAATACATAATTTTATTAGATTATCTTCATTTGATTGCATTATAAACACATTGAAAACACAAAACAACCAGCCACTATTCATAATGGTGATTCTAGAAATGATAAAGACCACATTCTATATTTATATTATAAAACAATTGTAGATAGAAGGGTCACCCATTTGATACACAGTTCAAAGCTGATGAGAAGTGAACCCAAAGTAGGCATCTCAAATAAAAGCTTTCAAAGGACTAAGACTATGTAGAACAGGTTGTATTTTTAGGTATCTTAATATTATAGGTATTTAACAATATTGCTGGCTGCTACTCTCAGCACACTTATGTATTTAAATTTTACTATAAGTGGGAATCTTTAGTATTCTATCTTTGTTTTTCAGCACTTCTTTTTTACCTTCTACCTAGATGATCTCAAATATATTTTCAGGTTCACTACTTATTTTGTTCAAGGGCTTTGAAATATGTTTCATTAGCCCTGATCTTGCTATGTTCATATATGTAAATCTAAATATGGATATCTGTTTTTAATCCACCAACAGCATTGATACTTAGCGTTTTCAAAACTGGACTCAAGCCCTTTTCATCAACCTTACTTGTCCTCCTGCTTTTCCTACTTTAATGAAAGATGCAACCAAGCACCAGACAGTTAAGTTGGGAAGAAATCATAGTCACCATCCAAGTAAAAGTCAAAGTCAACATGTTGTATTTCATGCTAGGCTTTCTTTATGCATGGCATTTGTTTGTTTAATTTTTAAAAATTTTATATATTTTATTTTTTTAACTATAATTGACATACAATATTATCTTAGTTTTGGGTATACAACACAACTATTTAATATTTCTATAACTTATGAAGTAATCACTCTGATAAATTTGATACCCATTTGACACCATACATAGTTTTTACAATACTACTGACTATATTCCTCATGCTATACTCTACATCCCCATGACTATTTTGTAAGTACCCATTTGTACCTCTTAATCCTCTGCCCCCTTCACCCATCCCCTCATCTCCCAATCCTGCAACCATCAAAATGTTCTCTGTATCTATAAGCTTGTTTCTGTTGTTTGTATATTCTTTTCTCTAGATTCCACATATAAGTGAAATTATATGACATTAGTCTTTCTCTGTCTGACCTATTCCACTTAACACAGTACCCTCTAGGTCCATCTATGTTGCAGATGGAAAGATTTCAGTCTTTTTTATGGGCGAGTAGTATTCCATTTTATATATGTACCACCTCTTCTTTACTCATTCATCCACTGATGGTCACCTAGTAGCCTCTATATCTTGGTTATTGCAAATAAAACTGACATGCACATATAAATGCATATGTCCCATGGGAGTTGTTTTGGGGTTTCTTTGGATAAATATCCAGAAGTGAGATTGCTGGGTCCTTCTTTGTCTCTTGTTATAAATTTTGTTTTTCCATCCTTTTACTTTTAGTGTATGCTTATCTTTCAATCTGAAATATCTTGTAGGCAACCTATGTAAAGGTCTTGTCTTTTTATCCATTCAGCCACCCTATGTCCTTTGATTAGAGCAATTAATTCAATTACATTTAAAGTAAGTGTTGCTAGATATGTAATTATTGCCATTTTATTTTTTATAATTTAGATTTTTTTTCTTCTTAAAGAAATCCTTTTTAACATTTCTTGTAATGCTGGTTTGGTGGTGATAAACTCCTTTAGTTTTTTCTTGTCTGGGAAGCTCTTTACCTATCTTTTGATTCTAAATGACAGCTTTGCCAGGTCACCTTGATCGTAGGTCCTTTCTTTTCATCACTTTGAACATTTTGTGCCAGTCCCTTCTGGCCTGCAAAGTTGAGAAATCAGCCTAAAGTCTTATAGGAGCTCCCTTGTAGGTAACTAACTTCTATTATCTTGCTGCTTTTAAGATTCTCTCTTTGTCTTTAAGCTGTGACATTTTAATGATGACGAGTCTTGGTGTGGGCCTTTGGGTTCATCTTGTTTGGCACTCTCTGTACTTTCTGGGCTTGTATGTCTGTTTCATTTGCCAAGTTAGAGGAGTTTTCAGTCATTATTTCTTCAAATAGGATTTCAAGTCCTTGCTCTCTCTCTTCTCATTCTGGTATCCCTATGATACAAATGTTGGTATGCTTGATGTTGTAACAGAAGCCCCTTGAACTATCCTCATATTTTTGGATTCTGTTTTCTTTTTGCTGTTCTCATTGGGCATTTTCTGCTACCCTATCTTCCAAATCACTGATTTTATTCTCTTTCATCTATTATATTGTTGTTCCTTTTTAATGTACTCTTTCAGTTATTGTATTCTTTATTTCTGACTTTTTAAAAAATATTTTCTGTCTCTATTTTTATGTTTTCTATCTCTGTTAAAGTTCTCACTGAGTTCATCTACTCTTCCCCTAAGTTCAGTAAATATCCTTAGTGTTTTAAACTCTGCATTTGATAGATTGCTTGTCTCTATTTTAATTCCTTTTTTTTTTCTTGAGCTCTACTGTGTTCTTTCATTTGAGACATGTTTCTTAGTCTACCTGTTTTGGCTGCTTTCCTGTGTTTGTTTCTGTGTATTAGGTTGGACTGCTGTGTCTCCTGGTCTTAGTAGAGTGACCTTATGAAGTATGTGTTCTGTGGGGCCCAGTGATGCAATCTCCCTGGTTCCTGAGCTGGGTGCTCCAGGTGTGCAGCCCTTCTGTTGTAGTTGAATTTTGGTTGCTGTTTGCATGTCATTGGGAGGGACTGACTCTCAAGCTGACTGACTGTGAGGACTGGCTATAACTACAATGGAGGAACTGTTGTGCAGGGCCTAACCCTACAGAGCAGGATTTTCTTTAGCAGGGTTATGGTGCCTGCCAAATCTGCTCTTTGGGCATGTTGTTTGTGGAGGTAGCTGGGTAGTACTTGTGCTTAGCCCCAAGAAGCCACAAGTTGTAGCAGCCCTGGGGCCTCCTAGGAGGAACATCACTGTAGGACAAGTTCAGCTTCAGCCTGTTTTTCTCCCAGGGCCACCTGGCATGAGCTACAAACTGATTTGCAGATGTCTTCCACCTGCACTGGGCTGGCGTTGCCTAGGCGGGACTACGCTGTGAACCAGAGCTAGCTGTCACTACTACCAGGCTTGGAGCTTTTTAGTAAGAGATATGGGGCATGCTGAAGCCAGATGCTGCTTGTTTGAGATTTATGAACCTCTAAGAGACTTTAGGAAGGTCTACAGCATGAGCCAAGACAGGATGTTTGCATGGAAAAGCCACTGAAAGTGGCTTGGGTGGGCCTCCAAGTTGGGTAGGGCAGAGTCTGAAGGACTCATCAGGGTGTGGAGTATGATATTACCAGCTTGATATAGACTCAGATCTGGTTGCCACCTGGGTCTGTAGGCCAGCTGCAAAGGAGGGCTCGACAAAGGAACATTGGCATTTGCCAGCCCTTCTGTCTGAGGGAAAGCTGCCCTTCCAGCCCTTGCCCTAAGCCAGACAACTCAATTCCTTCCCATATGTCCCTGGTGCCTTTCAAGCTGCTGTACCAGTGCTGGAGCTCAGAGTGAGTGATTCTACCAGTCCTTAAGAGTAATTCCTTAAGAGGCATTCCTGGGACTCCAGCAACCCTCTATCTATCTCACTCAGCCACAAACTCTCCTGGTTTTCATAGCCAGAAGTTGTGGAAACTTTTTTTCCTAGCATAATGCTTCAGGCTGAGAAATTTAGTGTGGAGCTGGGACCCCTTGCTCTTACAGGGGGAAACTCCACAGCGGAGATATTCCTTGTGATTTTCAACTGCCACACATGGATGTGGAACAAGCTTGTATTGTATCTCCATCCCTCCCATCTGTCTCAAAGGGGCTTCTTCTGTATAACCTTAGTTTAGGACTTCTGTTCAGCTAGACTTCAGATGATTTTTATTAATGGTTGTTCCATTGTAATTTCAATGTGGTCATAAGAGAATTCAAGCAGGGTTTACCTACTCTACCATTTTGACCAGAACTTAAGCATGTCATTTGTTTTTAATAATTGTGCTTATAAAACTGTAAAGTTTTTAAAAAGAATTTTGGCAATTTAGGGTTACTTTTTACTTCTGTGTCAATATTGGCAATTTTATCCTGCCTTCAGACATGGGAGCTCCTGATTCTTGGGCTTTTGGACTCCCAGACTTAGATCAGTGGGTTCTCCTGGTTCTCAGGCCTTCAGACTTTGAATTGTATCACTGGCTTTCCTGGTTCTCCAGCTTGAAGATTTCATATTGTTTTTACATCTCAGTCTCTGTAATAATGTTATCCAATTTCCATAATAAATTTTTTGTTTTATATATATATATATATCCATATATCTTACTGATTCTGTTTCTTTGAAGAATTCTTACTAATACAGGTTTTGTTAATGAACTTAGTTCTAGAGTAATTGAATTCTATTGAAATGGTTGTAAGGATCTCTGGTATTGTCTTTCTAATCTGATTAGATTTAAAGATGATAATGGATATTTCTAGTAGTAAAGAGATCATAGATAATTTATGTTGTGAACTATTTATAGAGGTATAAAAAATATCTGCTGAATTAGGTACTCCTAATCAACCACTTATAAGAAGCAAAAAGTTAGGTGATTCTGTATATTATACTTTGAAACATGTTTGGAAACTAAGGAATGAAACAATGTTGATAGGCTCCTACATTGCTGGACAAAGAGATGAAAGAAAAGAAAGAGTTTAGGGATTAAAATTCCCATTTTAAACCTTGCATATATGACCTAAGAACTTGTAAGTGTGCCCTGAGGAAAAGCCTTATTTCCAGTAGCTGAAGGAATGAAATTTCTGACAAGTATCATATGACCTCATTCTGCCATTAGCTGAAGTACAATGCAAGTAGGATTCCCAGCTTTGTCAGGTGTTTACTGTTAAAGTGAAGGCATTACTTAGGAAAGAGTGGATCCTATAAATTGGAATTGGGATGTGTGAGAAAACATGGATGAAGTTGGGGACATTGAACTCCTAAATTCTGATGAGTCTTCTTTGTCAGTGGAGGAAGTCTCTATACCCTCAGCATAACTGGCTTTCTTAACCCACAGTTGGAGGAGTACAGAAGAAATACTTTCATCAATACTTTGAAGAATACATTTGTGAGGAGAGCCCAGCACCCTTGAAGAGCTCTATGATCACTCTTTGTATACCAGAGCTCGCAGTCAGAACCTCAGCCACTCAACTAGGAAACTAAACACTTTTTAGTTTCATTTTTCAATTCATGAAATTACTTACAAATATGATTTTTCACTTTTAAAATATTTGAAATATCTTCTATTATTTGTCATTAGTTTTAATTTTATTGCCCATGATCTGAAATGGCTCTTCATAATTTTCATTCTCTGGAATTTGTTGAAGTTTTCTTTTTGTGGCCTGTGTATTACATAATTTTGTAAGTATGTAATGCTAATCTTATAAGCTTAATGAAATAAGCTTCCAAATGAAAGCTTTATGAAATACAAAATAGAAGTTTCAAATTAGAGGCATCTTTAATATTCTGAGATATTCCTGAATATTGACATCCCACCTATAAGGAAGAAAGTGACTGGGGGATTGTCCCTTTAAGTCTGTATATGTCAGACTTAGAAACAGCTATATTACTTTCACTCACACTCTATTGATCAGAATTCAGTTACATAGCTATACCTAACTGTAGAGAAGGCTAGGGAATGTAGTCTACCCATGTACCCAAGAGGAATGGGAATTTAGGAGAAAACTAGTTACTGTCTGCCAAACCAAGCACATTGTCAATTTTTATAAATGATCCATCTGTATTAAAAAGAAAATTTACATATTACTTGCATACAGGGTTTAATACAGGTTAAGGTTGCTTATTGTGTTCTATAAATATGTACTAACATTTTTTTCTATAGCTTTATCAGATTCTAAGATAGGTATATTAAACTTTCTTATAATGGTTGCAGAAATTGTGTCAATATGTTTTTTCCTTTATATCAAGGTATGTTGTTAGGTTCATACAATTTATTGTTGCTGTATATTGTGATCTACTTATCATTTTTATTATTATATAGTATCATTCTTTATTCTTGTTAATTATCTTTGACTTATATTCAATTAAAAATCTTTTAACTGATATTAATGTAATATCTGCTTTGCTTGCCAGTCAATTCTTTTATTTACATTTAGCTTGCCATGTTATTTTAAGTTTATCTCCTGTAAGTAGCTTATGATTAGAATATAAAATAGTCAATCTAAAACTTAATCTTTTGATTCATGTATTTATTTTATTTTTATTTTTATTATTATTGTGTTTTTGTTTGCCATTTACCCTGCTTCTTTTTTTCTTATTACTTGCTTTACTTGGATCACTGGAACTTTATTCCTTCCATTTTTCTCTCTTTGAAAATGTATTATATATTCTTTTTTTATGTCTTAAGATCAACACTCAAGTATCAATATTTCATAACAAAGTATAAAGTTATTATGTTTGTGTATGATACACATATTAGTAACTATTACTTTTGTCTAAATCTCTTCTGATCTTTTATTTTTTGTTCCCGCTTGTAAACATAAATATTTAATTTCTCTTTTTTATTATCTATCTATTTATTTATTCATTCATTTATTTATTTATTTATTTATTATTAGTCATGCCTACAGCACCTGGTCTTCCTAGGTGGACTCCCATCCAAGTACTAATCAGGTCCAACCTTGCTTAGCTTCTGAGGTCAGATATCAGGCTTGTTTAGGGTGGCATGGCTGTAGACCAATGACCATGGATCCACCGGAGTGCAAAGCCAGGACCTTCTGTGTATAAAGTGGACGTGCTGCTACACTATAGAACCATGTCCAATCTCTCTTTTTTAAAATACAAACATGGTTTAGTTTATTTTATAGTCAATATTTTATATATTACCAATATATTTATAAAATTTTTCTGAAACTTTGCTTCTTATAATCTTTTCCTACCTCCGTTACATAAACTTTTATGCCACAAAGAGAAATAATGATATCCTTAACAGCTATGGCAAGTTCAAGGCACAAAAAAGTTTTTTCTTGTAATATTTTTCTGTGTTTTTTTTAAATTTTCCAAGGTATTTGTTTTCTGTGTTCTGGACAGTCTTTTGTATTTTCTGGAACCAAGAAGACAAAGAAGACATATTACTGATGAAAATTTATTTAACTCATTTTGAAACATTATAACCAATTTATAAAGGAATTTGAGAGTTGACTTTTTAAAGACAATAATAGTATCTAAAAACATTTGCAAGTGTTTTAGATACTATTATCTATAACAGGTATTTAAATATAGTTTTAGTTTGTTTTGGAATACTTCCAAAATATTACTTTACTATTCTCTCTTAGTTGTTGTTTAAAGACTAGTGTTCATTCAATGATTAAATTCTCATTTTTGTTAAAATAATGATTAATTATTTTTATGAACTGTCTTAGATGTTCTTGTAAATGCACCAGGATAAGAAAGCAAAATAATTGGTATAAAGAGTAGAAAAGAAAATATAAAACAATTGTTTTGTAGCAAAACTGAAAACCTTGAAAATACAAGAGATTTTATTTTAAAAAGTAAAATTAAGAAACTAGATATAGGATGACTATCCAAAAATCAATAAGTATTTATTTTATGATATGTAAGTATTAAAATAGAAAATAAGTGGAGATAAATGAATGAGTAAATAGCTAAAACAGCACCTTAAGTGTTTAATGACAAAGGATAGGTTTGGGAAAAATAATACTTATATCTGCAAGTGATATGATATGATAGAGTTTAGGGCTTCTTGTAAATTGACAAGACAAAGACAACTCAAAGTTAGCAGAGTATATGAATAGGCAATTCACTGTTGGGCTTTTCACATGGCACTGACTCATTGGAAAAGATGATGCACCAGCAGATAAAATAAAGATAGATTAATTATCATATTTATCAGACTAGTAAAACTTGT
Organism: Macroglossus sobrinus; assembly: GCA_004027375.1. NCBI lineage: Eukaryota > Metazoa > Chordata > Mammalia > Chiroptera > Pteropodidae > Macroglossus > Macroglossus sobrinus. Next base: position 142,362 of record PVKZ01001542.1, on the reverse strand, counting down.
TTCTGATGGGGAAATGGCAAACATGGACTGTTGGTTAGTACTGGTATATTTGCAAATTATTACATTTTTCTCTCATATTTATTACATTTCAAAGTACATAAACCCTTCACTTCAGATATCCCAATTCAGTAACACTTTTTCTTAGAAGATTTCAACAAGTAGGGATATGTCTATTCAAGTGTCTATAGAAACATTATTCATAGTGATAAAAAAACGGAAATGAAAAGACTACCCAAAAGAGAGGAATGTTGGTATAATTATGGTATCACTACAGCACTATGTTGCATACAACCACCAAAAAAAAAACTTATACCAGTTGGCTTAAAATAATTTCCACAAAGTATTTAAATGTGAAAATCAACATGTCTTAAAATCTACTAAATGTTTTTAAATGCAATATTTGTATGTATGTGTGGTATATGTTCACTTATATCTAGGTTCTGATAAAATTATGAAAGAGATATCCTAACTCATCTGGTTATCTAGAGTGGAATGATGAGAATGGAGTAGGAGAGAAATGGGGAGGAGACAACAAACTGTTAGACGAGAAATTTAAAAGGCTGCACTAAAGCAAAGAAACCCTAAAAGACATATAACCTAGCAAGTATGTTACCTCATTTATATAATTATCTATGATAAAAAATAAAACAATATAAAGATAATTAATTAATACCATGAATTAAATTAATATGTTTCAATATTTTTGGTGAGATGGGTTTTAAATCATTGGGAAATGGTAAATGTAAAAACACTGTTATTGGGAATTTTTAACATGAAGTTCAAATTTAGCAACTGAGAGATATCAGTGTTCAGGTCCTCCCCAAGTACATTCCCATCTAATTAATATTTTATTAATATAGCAGCAACAATAAGTAAGCACTCAAAGATATATAATGGTGAAATATTTGCAAACAATTCTACCCACTACTGAAGCAAGACTTCTAAAAACTATCTCCCTGCTGCTAAACCATTGTATTTAGTTTTGAGAATGAACTTACAGAATAAATAGACAAAATAGAATAGAAAGTTCATGTATTTTGGACTTAGCCAGGCTTCAGTTTTATTCTATTTTTACCACTACTATCTGTAATCAAGAATATGTTATGACAATAAACCCTTATTTATTATCTCTCCATTAACCTATTTATCACATACATGTCTGTTGCTGTCAGAACCAATCAGTTGGTTTGTATAAGTACAAATCAGTCATCAGAGGAGTTTGTCACGGCCTGGATTATTAGCTGTGTGACCTTGAATTAGTTATTTTCATTTTCTCATCCATAATATGGAGAAAATAACAATAGTACTTACAAAATTATTGTGAGAATTCAATAGATAATATATGTAAAGCATTAATTAGGATATTATAGATATAAAAGGTGTTTGATAAAAACAACTTAAAGAATCAGAAATTAATATTCAATTCAGTCATGGGGCATAAAGTTAGGAAAAATTTACTAGTCAAACCTCAACTCCTCAGAACTAATATTTTGGACATTGTGGTATGTGTGTATGATATCATGAAAAATATTAAAAGTTATGTATTATCAAAGAAAATTGTTCACATTGACCATAATGACAAATATGGAAAAAAGTAACAAAATGAACAGTTAGAAGTAAAAAGCAGCCTTAGAAATTTAAAAGTTATTCTAATTATAGCCATTAATGAGAGTTACCAACCATACATTCTTTATTAAATCATACAACATATCATTTTTTATGTGCATTGCAACATACCAGCATTACTTTTTGCACATTTCTAAATAAATCATTTGCCTTCTCATTGCTTTCATTGCCTTAGGATTTCAATAAGGATCTTTACTAGAGAAACTCTAAGTTCTATTTCAGTTTTAAAATACTATGATTTTGTGACCACAAAAGAGCTTATTCCCAGTTTTCTACTCTGAGTCAACACTTAAGAGAATCATGGAAGACCTACTGTCTCTGGCTATGTATTTATTTTCTTATTCCAATATCTTCCTTCTCCTTCTCATCTGTCATCCCCATTAATTCTTCAAGTTTCTTCTCCAAATATTTCTTTAATGATCTTCGTATTGCCTTCATTTTTCTCCGATGAGTGACAACAATATGGAATCTAGAGTAGAGAAACAAGAAAATTCCAACTTCAATATTAGTAGCCCAACTTTTCAAAACAATTATACCTTTTTTTTAGTCCTTTCTGGATAACTCTTTAATCCTCATACTTCATTGTACCTCCTTTATTTCTCTTGTTTCAACTTTTATCCCATCAAACTTTCATTCACTTCATTCTTGTCAGTATCATATTCCAAAATTTCAAATGACTTATTTCCCCTTATTTCCATTGGAAGGAGGGGGAATACTGAGCAGTCTCTTTGCCAAAGGAGTGCCTGACCCAGTGTTTGTTTGGAGGGAGAAAAACTCACAGTAACAAAGCACTTCCCAATATTACAGCTTCTGCTAGCAATATCAAAAATAGTGCAATTTCTCGATTTTCAAGCTTCCTTGAATCCTCTTCTGGAAAGAGAAAGGGGAAAAAAAGTAAGTTTTGGAGATGAAAAATAATAATGAGAACTTATTCATAATAGAAGATTCTTTTTAACCTGCAATTATTTGCTCTATTCACCACTTATATCACTGTTTTCTGATGAATGTGATTTTTATTATTCTTAGAACTCTAGGCTCTAAACAACTTTTACCCTTACTGTCCCTAGACTAATTTCTCTACCCATAGTCCAGACTTTTTATTTCTCAGCCCTTCAGTTGGTCCAATGCCCAACAATCCATACTAGTACAAATTTTGCCCAATATTTTAGCTGTTATTTGTAACAGCATGATCAACATAGAAGATGCTCAACAAATATTTGTCGAATAAATCAATGAGTGACTCATTACCTTGATCCCTGACCCCTCCAAATGCCATACCACAATCTTTGTTACCTCCACAATACTCTCCTTTGAAGCACCAGGTAGTGATGCGAAGACAGGTCCAACAATCTAAGATTGGACCTTCAATCACAACTAATAAAGAGAAGAAAGACAATTGGAGAAGGACCATGTCAGGGAGTTTCCTTCGTTCAGATATTAAGTATGGATTAGATCTCAGGCATTTCCAGGAATCTTAAAGTTACATTGTTCTCAATTTCCTTTTCCTCTAGTGGTCAAGTTTTCTGATGTTTTGAAACCTTCTGTAATTTAAGTCAGATCTCAGGAGAAGAAATGGGAAAAATGATGCCCTGGCTTACACTGGTGCTATGGGTTGTAAACTATACTTTAGGAGACCTCTGAACATCTCCAAAATCTGTGAGGTGACAGATTTCATAAGCTAGACTTTATTGTCAGATAATATTGACATTCCTCCTTGGACCTACAACTCTAAGAACTGGGTTCTCAATGTGAACAGGTGGGAGAGAGAGGACTATATAAAGCAAAGCATATAGAAGAATAGGAGCTGAACCCTCAAGGTGTCACATGTACTGTACTCACCACAATCTTCAGAACAAGCTAAAAGAGAATCAGAGAGTTCTCATGAGCTTAGAATCAACTTAGAGTTTGTCATATTTAAACCCAAGTAGCCTTTATTTGGTTACCCATTAAGTTTCAGCCACCCCTTTACCCATTCTAAATCACTAATACAAAACCACATTCTTCCTCTCACCCCTCATTTCTTATTTCTTTCACATAATTTCAGTGTTGTTAGATAGACATCTTTTATTACCAACTTCAGAGAACTTCTTTAATATTTCTTTCAGTTTGGATTCCAGGTTTTGGCGGACATCGAAAAGCTTGCCTTGAAAGATGAAGCCACCTAAGATGAGTAGAAGGAACATCAGAAAATAAGGGTGGCCCTTCCCCTTAGAATGTAATTTTAATTGTTTTGCCTTGTTTTCCCGAGCAAACTTTCCTCATATTTGCTTGAGTAATACAGTATTTTAACATTGAATCAATACCTTACCTTTCCATGTTTCATTGCCCAGTTTATAAAGTTCATTCTTCAGCCATATTCTCAAACTGACAGCCTTTTCAACAGCTAGAGAAGAGAGGTAAAATTATATGTGAGGAAATAACTACATCTCTGGAGAAATTTTTGTGGGCCCAGGTGCTCTCTTCCCTGCCTCCCTTCTCCCTTTAACTCCCCAAACTCTCAAGGACTCAAGCTTCCCTCACCCAACACCCGAAGCATCTTGTTCCCGTGGGAGACCTTGAAGCTTAAATTGATCATCTCCTTAATCTGCCGTTCAAGCAGATGAGCTCGGCCAGGGATTCCTGAGGGTACCAGCTTTGCCAGCAAGGACTTAATATCTTCTATGAATTTGGGGTCACATTCCAAGCAGCCTTTGACCCCATGGAAAGCTGCCAGGGACAGGGGCAGGAGCAGGAACAACCATAGGTCTCCCATTTCCTTGCCACAACCGCCCTTGCCCCAACAGCAGGTTGTCCTGGCAACTAGTTCACCTAGTTCCCTTTTCTTCAAAAATCCAGGAATAAGAGCCTTGCCGTGGAGAGTATGACTCCACCTCCCTCTCCATTTTCATCCCACTTCTAGGCAACTTCATTTCCTTAAGGGTCTTCAGTTATTTCCTGACTTTTATCCTTCATTCCAGAGAGAGGGAACTTCCAGTTGGGGAGCAGTTACCTGAGTTCCGAGTGTAGAACACAAGGAGAGGGAAAGGCTTGAGCTCACGCAAACAGAGTTCCCGTATAGGGAAATATAGAAAAAGTTTCTTTAGGTCTCTCCCTTACTGTGTCTTTACTAAGTTTCCACACCCCTGCTGACCACTGGGGTCATATCTCAAGAAAGAGATCTTATAGACCTTTAGATACTGCTTAACCAAAACTCTGCTTCTATAGAGGATGTAAGAAAAACCCAGAATATTTTCTTGGGGTCCCGGTCCCTGATGGTGAATATATAAGTGAGATTCCAGTAACATTCAAGGTTCTTTAGCAGGGTCATCTTGAAAGTACTGAAGAAGTGTGTGAATATAAAAAAAAAACCAAAAACACAGTTATCATGAGATAACCTATTATGCCACTTACATGGAAGGTGGCCAAATACATATGTGTTTCTTTCAGTTTAAGGCTTTTTGAATAAGAATGTTCTGTGTTATTTGAAGAAATTAAGGCTGCTTTGCAGACTGTTTAGACCGCCAATTACCTTTTTTCTAATATATCACTTTTATGACTGACCTGGAAATCAGAGAACTGTGGAGTCCGAAAAGATGAAACGTAAGGTATGGAAGAGTCATGAAGGACTTTAAAAAGAATGACCAACTAATTCCGTGCCTTCTGTGTGCCAGTGTACTAACCACTTCAGATAGATTACTGCAAGTCCTCATGGCACAGCAATACTTTGAGAGTTTATATTCATTTTATAGATTAGAAATTTAGGGTTAGAGATGTGAAACAGTCCTCCTTGCCAAATAATTTAATTGTTATAGAATCAGGATTCCAATGCATGTCTTTCTGATTTCAGACTCTACATACTTTATTGCCTCATAATTTTCTGGGATAAAACAGAAAATTATCTCTTGGAATTTGATAAATCAGAAGATGGCAGTGGGCATTCAAATCCTTTGATGCTCCAAAATCAGCACCTCTCTACTCTGATTTTATTTTCCCTTGGCTAGGTGACCTTATCTTTGGATGATAACCCAAAAGATTTTTCTATGCTGAGGTTGAAGGCACATAATAATTGGGTTAAGTTAATTCTGGAAACTAAAGTTGGAGACTAAGGAGGCTTAGAAACTTGGCCAGCTGGTGGGCAGATATAAGAAAAACTTTTCTTCTAGAGAAATATGTTATAGATGAGCTATTTTCCAGTTAACAATACATATCTTTACATTTGGATTGGGCAGTTTAAAGAGATGCTTTGCCATGTGACTGAATAATTCTATATTTCCATGGCATACTATCGTGACCTAGACTAAACGGCCCATCTGTCATATCCTTGTCTTCCCCTTCCAGGAAATCAAGAATTTTAGGATGAAAGAAAAATAGTTTCACTGTTTTAACAATCTTGGGAATACTGGAAATAGCAAGCCATTTCCTAAAAAGACAGAGTTTATAAATGAAGAGAACGTGTAAAAGAAAAAAATCACAGAGGAAATTTCATTCTCATGGAGTGAACAGATAACAAAAGAGTGTCCTAATGGCAGAGAGGTACTCACAGAAGTCCATGAGAAGACAAAACAGCACTGAGTCTGGAGGAAATTCTTATAGATAGGCTGGATCCAAGAGAATAGAAACCATAGTCAGTGAATATATGGGAATGAGTGAGAACCCAGGAGTCTTTAAAAGAAGCATCCTGAAAGTACTGATTATGGAGTATGTAACATATAAGAAAATGACCATAATTATCATGGGCTAGTCTTTTGAATTTCATAAGTGTAAAATATTTGATCCTTGGAAAAGAAGAGTTATCTGGGAATTGAATAATAAAGTAATGATCACATTACTTAAAAAATACTTGTGTGGGAGGTAAAAGGCTAATATCCAAATCCTTCATTGATTATGACAATATTTGGTTTGGATTGGCATGGAGAAGATATGATTTATAGTCAGTGTGAATCTGTAAAATAGCTAACTGAACTCTTTATTTGCTTAAAGTAGTATAATAGAGACATAGTAGCACATGCATTCATAATATTATACTAAATATATATTTATTCATTTATGGTTCTTACACAAATTAGATGTTCATGGGCAGTATTTTAGATGTTTTTTGTCCAATAAAACATTTAGACAGTGCTAAAAATTAGAGTCCCTTTTTTTAAGGATTAGAATCAGTTGTTTATATTGGCCTTTGTTACAAATTGTATAGTGAGTGCATTGAGTTTTAAAATCTGAAGAGCAAGTTTTATAAAGAAGAGCAAGTAGCTTCTTACCATAATTTTTCCTTATTCTGTGGTAGTTCTGCTTCCAAGATCTATACAAAAAATAAAAATAGAAAACTCTCTGCCTCAATCTTCTTATAGTCTCTTCCAGCTGAGCCCTGCTGCATTGCTTCTCAACTCTATCACTTCAAAGTATTCCATAGAATACTTTGGCAAATAATCCAGATATCTCTTACAGTAAAGGTGAGGTTCACCTCTTTCCTGACAGTAATTTGAGAGTAGGAAGCCATTACTTGCTTTTTGGCCACATTATAAACTATCTGTTTGTGCAGGATAATAATAACAATTACAAATGTTGAAATAATTACTATATGCCAGTTACTTCAAAAGTAAAATAATTTAAAAATTTTCTATATATCCATTCACTTATATTTTATTGTCATTACAACTAATTTCTCTTTCCATATTCCACTCATTCTTTTGGGAAAGTAATAAGGTTGGAATGTGGATGATTTTGAAAGAATCTCTGATAGAAAATCAAACTAAAAGAAAAGCTGATTGCATTAGTAGGGATTGAGGGAAGAACAAGGGAAGAGGAGTAATGGAAGTAGAAGATTTGTGTCACAACTTTAACTCTCTAGCGTCTGGTCCCAAAGGGAAGATATATTACGTATGTTAAAGGAAATACTGAGGGAAGGGTAGCTTTTGCCTTCCATCCTTTAAGAACTCTGAACGCTTTACCAGTTACCCACATGTGGACAACTGTATCTGAGGAAGACCATTAGCATGGCAGGATTGGCTAATATAAGGCACTCCCGAGACAATGCAAGTTCTCATGTGGTATGGAAAGACCAATATGCTTTCACTGGCTGGTAAGAAAGGATATCAAGTGAACTCAGGATCTGATTGGGAAACTTGCCAGTTTGCATCATCAAAGCTTCAGGTAAAGGGACCCTATCTGAGAGCTGGATAGCAAAACCTCCAGGCCAGGAAAGAAAATGTCTGCAGCAAGCACCAGGGCACTGATGGGGTAAATTGTCAGGAAAAACCATCAGACCATGAGGAAATAGAGAACAAGTCCAAAGCGCTTCACATAGAGTTTCCCAGCAAACACCACAAGAATCAGAGATAGTGTAATACCAACCTCACCTTGGAAGGTATCAACATATTGTCAAAGAATAAAACAAATATTTTCAAAATTAAAAAAAAATGTTATGCAAGGAAATACACATTAGTGAAGAAATTCACTGCATAGTTCACTGAGGAGGAAAAGGCAAAGTTTTTCTTTTAATACTAGAAAATGTTCATAATGACTATACTGTACTTAACTACCATTTTAGCATGCTAGATAAGACAGAGTGAGTCTGTAATTGGACTTGTAGTTAGTTAAAACAAGCCTGATTTTTCAGTGACTAGGAAAGTATTTTAATTAGGCCCCAAGTAGGTCTAGCATCCCAGGGTTACTCAGTGTTCATAATTCCTTATCAATTGCAGGAGGTTAGCGCCAGGAGTGAAACAAAGTTTTCTTATCTCCTAGACAAGTGCTTCTATATGTGGAAGTCTTTCCTCTACATACTATATACCCATGGGTCCCCTTCAAGTAGGGGAGAGGTCCATGAGTTAACATAGGCCCCCTATCTCCTCATTCCTACATCACATTTTGAAAAGAAGCAGGGAAGGGGAAAGAAATGTGAGTTATTCTTCCCACCCAAAGGAATTTAGTTATCTAAAGAAAGCATTTTAATTGTTGGTTAAGATTGAATTTATCATTTTGCACCAATATTGCTTTTTTTCTCTCACTTCTTTCCAGTGAGGTGAGAAGTGAGGTGTCCAAAGAAAGGTCAGAATATGAAGAAGTTATGTCTCCTTTGTATATCTAAGAATAGTGTTAATAAATGTGTGACTGTGCAACATAAACACCGTAATGAATGAATATATAAAAATTTTTAAAATTATTTTACGTGTGAAGTATCTGGCATACAGTAGTTATTTCAACATTGACTTAAATAAGTTATTAAAGAAGGTGTAGAATCTCTATTCCTGGTGATTAGGGATCACCATTTGTTGTTGGACAGTCTTGTGTAGGAGTTTGGACTCAGTTGAATGGGGTTCCTTCTAGTTGACACAGCTGCTATTATATACAGAGAACGTATATTCTCTGCATATTCAAGTATAAACATACTTTAAAAGTATGTTTTATATTAACTTTTTTTTACACTTACTGCAAATTTAACAACAAATGTATGTTTAATTTCTTTTTCAAAGAATGGAAACTGTGATATTACATATCAAGATGGGAAAAGAGTTTGTCAAATTCCATATTCTATAAATTATTGCCATTTTACCATATATATACATATATATGTATATACATATATACATACACATACATACACACATGTACATAGATATTTACCAAGATAGATTCTAGGGACCACCCCAAATCAGTTTAAGTGGTAAGGGGGAAGTTTTGCAGAAAAATATAAAATGTTTTTCAATTGTAGCTATTTGAGAATTTTAACATATCATTTTCTTTTTCTGGTACCATAAGAAAAAACCTTAACAAAGTGTACATTGACCACTTCTCATTTATGCCAGGTTTAGCTCTATGTCTAAAGGACATATGTGATAAATTGGTCATACATTATCTCATTTGTAGTCTGAGGTTTATGAGCTCTCATAAAACAATGACCATATATACATTTTACAGTAAATGGGCAAACAAAGTGGTTGCAAACAATATGGAAAAGTCAATAATTAATTTTAGATTTTTAAATGTAGCAGAGACACTGGAGCTTTCTCTTCTTTTCAAAAGAGATGGTTTCTTTGTTAGGAATATGCAAGCATGTTAATTCATTACAATGTGGTTTCTCTTTTTCCAAAGATTGTCGAAGGCCTAATTTATGTGCAAGACTGAAAGCTGTTTAAACGAATAATATGCCTTCTTCATGAGAAATACCACCCTTTATGCTCCATTAAATTCAGACATTGACTCTCTCAGCTACAAACCAATTATTTCTTTCCAGAAACAGCAGCATAGTTTTTTTCCACAAAGGACAACAGATTATTTCAGGCTGCTATTAATCTCCACATAGTCCACAAAATACATAGGACATTAGGGAGAAAACAATTGAGTAGCTATTTTAACATTTATAGAAATGCAATACAAAGAGGAAATAAAAAAGAAGATGCTTTTCTGTTTGCTACTCCTAAATTATTTCAAATCTTCCAAAAAATATAGAAAAAGTTCTTAAAGTAATCAATAGTTACCTTTTGATGTTGAAACAGTGCCTATGGATGGACACACATGGATATTTATCTGCTTGATCTATTTCCCCCATCGTGTATGGCTGACCACTTGTACAGTTCTATTGCATGCTCCACTAGTTGGATGGTACAGTGAGTGAAATTCCTATTAGCATCCTAAAATGGGTTCTTTTATGACACAGCATTGTTTTGTATGTGATAATGGACCAATTCTCATAGTAAAAACCAGAAAAATATAGTAGTACCTCATCATGACCTATCATAGGTTATAATTTAATATAATAGCAGTGGATCATTTTTGGGGTATGAATTACTCTAAGTAGCCTAACTACTTATAAAACTATTAACACATACCAGTTCATGTATTAAAATCTAAAGAGAATTTCAATAATGAAAAGCTGGTAACCAATTATTTGTGTAAAACTTGACTTTTCTCATTCATTTAGTCAAAAATATTTGAGTTCCTACTATTTAACTGTCATTCAACAACTACTTATTGAACATTTATTAATAATATCAATTTAAAAAGGCCGAGGACAGAAATGCTTCTACCTTCATAGTACTTGCAATAAAAAATAGCGCTGACATTTTAATCCATTTTTTTATGTGCTCTAATGGCATTTTTTTCCTCCCTCACTCCCTCCCTCCCTCCCTCCTTTCCTTCCTTCCTTCCTCCTTCCTTCCTTCCTTCCTTCCTCCTTCCTTCCTTCCTTCCTTCTTCCTTCCTTCCTTCCTTCCTTCCTTCCTTCCTCTTTCCTTCCTTCCTTCCTTCCTTCCTTCCTTCCTTCCTTCCTTCCTTCCTTCCTTCCTTCCTCTTTCCTTCCTCTTTTTCTGTATCTGTGTTTATAAATAAGCAGTTTTCTTGTTTCTGAATGGGGATTTCACTTACTTCTGTTCAAATTGAGAAACATTTAGGTAGCTTGGTTTACAGATGAGAGAGATGAACTTGGACTAGCTTAAGCCAGTTAGTATATTTCATTCTGTCAGACACTGGATCAATTATGGGTATATCAACCAGCATTTATGAGGTACTTGGAAAATACTAGTGGGAAGTTTTGGGGAAAAGACATTTCCTCCTCCTTCCCTCAGAAGCTACCAGAAGAAACTGACTGCCTCCAAGACTTGGTTACATAAAAAATATAAACACTGAGCTGCAACTCCTGGAGGTGAGTTGGACCTGGCCCTTAACTGCCTCATGAGAGCTGATTGCACAAAACACTCTGCATTCAGTGACATCACGTTGGTAGTTTGAAATGGACATGTTGGGAGTATTTATACCATAGAAATCACAAGTTCTCCCTCTCCCTCTCCCTCTCCCTCTCCTCCTTCTCTGGGAGGTAGCTGCAAAGTGCAGAGGCAGCATGAGGCCAATAGAGAAACTTAGAGAAACTGGGTGTTGATGATATAATCTATTAGATCAAGTTTTACTGGAAACCTTACTTCTGGATATTTCAGTTATGTGAGCATAGAACATCTCCACAAAATAGCAAAGAAGAGTTTCACGGTCAATGTGCGTTTTTGAAGTTAGAGCATTCCATATCAGCCTTATTCAAAGTGTGTTCTTAGTTGCTAATTGAGGTTTCAGAAAAAGGGAATATACATACTAGAAATCTTAAAAGAGGGATTGGCAAATTTGAATCCGTAACTCTGCTTTTCAAGGTAAATCTGGTGGACTCAGGGGGTTGATAATTTGAAAAAGGCAGTTTAATTATTGAAGACCTCTACTGCCTGCAAAGGTAAAGCTTAAGTAATTACACAAAATGTGGTATTAACTAATCACTGAACCCAATGATCAGTAAAACTTGCAACATATATTTGTTATATAGTGATTCTGCACTAGTCTCTAGCCATTTTAGGCAGTGAGCTTAAAAGCTGAGACAAAGAGAGAAGACAAATACAAAATAACAATGTGATCAAATTAAAACTTCTGTTTTAATATGACCAGAAAGCAGTGGGGTCACTTGATTGTATGGAGGCTAACATAAAATAGTGAGTCTTAATAGTGAACTTCTATCATTTTTTACTAATTTATTAAAAGTCAAAAGTAAAGAAACCAAAACTATGATAAATTATTAATAGAGAAATATTGTCCACTTTCTAAAGCTAATTTTTGTACAAAAACTTTTTCTTGTGAATTCATTGACAATATTAGCAGGGGAGTTAGCTATTAAGTATTTAATGAAGTCCTGATATGTGTCAGACACTTTTGGAAGTATGCATTTCATTTGCATATGACAGCCTCATGGACAAAGGGCTGATATTCTCTATTTATTAAGCAAAGACATTGAAACTCCAAAAGGAAAAATTACTTGTCATTGCTTATGTGTCCTGTAAGGGCAGGAGTTTGGGTCCAACTCTCATGTCCATACTTAGCTGAATTAGATCACATCAATTAAATACCTTGATGCATATTTATTTAATCTTAGCCCAATTGAAGGATAAATGGATTCAGGAGGGATGAAGTTAAAGGGGAAAAGTGTTTTTAGTTTTGTTCAGATTATAGAGAATATGAAACAGAAATCAAACTGCTGAGACAGTTGAACTAATTCTTACACACGTCCAAGTAGAGTTATAAAATGACATTTGATGACAGTGCTTAACATTTATTTGGAAACTTGTTTTCTGACCTTGATTGGAACTTGGACAATATTGATAGGTAGAGGAAAAGTCCAAAATGTGGCGAGACTCACATGATCTTTAATGTGTGGAATAAATAGGGAGTTTTTTGTTAGAATGAAATAATCAAAGACTTCCATCTCACAGCATCAGACAGATCACTCAGAAAGACAGAGGAATTTGGAAAAGCAAAATTGTCCCATCAAAATAGCCTTTAAAGTACTAGCTTTATGACCTTGGAGAAGTCAGTTAACCCTTAGTGGCTTAAGGTTAGGCACCTGAACATGGGAGTAATAAGACAGACCTCATAAGGTCATTATGAGGTTTAAATGAGAGGATAATGAGCTAATAAGTACCTATAAAATATAAACATTTATTTAATGTTGTTGTTAATGGTATTGCTATTGCACATAATAATAATAAAAAATGTTCTCTGGCTTTCTCCTTTAGTAGATATTGCAGAAATCATTAGATCTAAATCTTAGGGTTTTTTCATTTGTAAAAATTGCTCTAATATACTATAATGCTGATCTGATAGTGTTGTGTTTTGAGAATTAAACTGAACAATGCACATAAAAGTACTTTATAAAATGTAAATTGAGGAGTTATTTCTTTATAATGTCCTCACTACAAAAGCCTGTGGATCTCAGTCCACATTTTTTTTGGCTTTTCTTTGGCTTACATATCATAATTCACTTTTTATTGTCCAGTTTTCTTTACTCAGATCCTCTTCCTGTTCATATCTTTTTATTTTCCTTTGCAGGATGTAGTTTTTTTCTTGACCCTTTAGTTGTAAGTGTTCCACAACGCTCCTCTTGACCTCCTACTATTCTGGTTCTGCTTAATCTCTACTACTTCTTTGAATTCAACCTATAAATCCTTACCTGTAGCCTACTTCTAGACCAAAATATTCTCATCTTAAAATGCAGTTTACCAATGGGCTTGACAAAGACTAAATGGTTAGCAATTATCAAAATATATTGAATAAATTTAATAAAGCTCTATCCAGCCCCATTATTACTAGATATTGATACAGAAATAACTTAACTGTAGTATCAGACACCACTAAAATTAAAAATTTATCACAATTCTTGGCCATAAACTTTGGGAGAAATAAATAGCCTTAGAAGACAAGCTAGGCAAATCTGTCCTAATTCAGTGATGGCAGAGATCATTCTGGCATTTAAGTTGTGGCATCTTCATCTTCCTCATTCATTTTCTTTTGCATGAAATATTTATTTAGCGTTAACTGCATATAGCGTGCTAAGTTTTCTGAAGAGATCCCAGGATGTGAAAAAGATTATTTTTAGTTTCAAGTTGTTCACATATTTTAAGGCCTATTCTTACCCTTGCACTAGCTATAGCTTTTAGGTTATTATAAATGTGAGTTACACTGAGGAATAAGAGTCCTTTTGTAAATATTCAATTTGACAAATAATCTTGCTTCTGATTTGAAGTCAGTCTGAAAGAAGAAGAAAAAGTTAACTCCATCAAGTGAAAATTGATACACAAGTCTGAATTGAAAAAGTAATTTTCTTTTAAATTGGAAGATAACTCTTCTTTGGGAGATAATTACTTACCATTTGGAAACTGCTGATTTTATGCAAGGTCATAATAAGAAATATATAAAAGTTAGATTGACATGAGAATAATTGATTTGTCTAGTACACTAGATTAGTATTTTCCTTTATATAGTTAAAACATTGAAAGGTAGTTTTCAAATAGTTTGCTTATTTCAGGCTGGAAAACTCTTCAGGCAGAAAGGACAACAAAATTACCTCACAGAATCCACCTGATTTATTTAAATTTTGAATTTCAAATGAGTAAGAAAGTCCAGTATAGATAGTATATTCCTATACTCTTTTGTTGAGAATATTGTATATAAACTACTTTTAATTTGCATTAGCAATTGGCAGTATATTGCAGAGAGAGAAATGTCAGATTATTTATAGAAAATCAGTATCATAATATGACTGAAACTCTTTGGAATTGTTAGATAGAAAATAAAGGTTTATTGCAGCAGGAATAATTGAAAAATTATCAGTATGGGGAAGTGGGGTTGAGATAAAACCAAAGTCACAGTTAATCATTGGTTGATTCAGAATTATGAATCTGCTATGTATAATATCTTAGCTGCTGGAAAAACCAGTTATAATATTAGGTTATATATCTAACTTTTTTTTTACCAGTGAAGAAGATACTTATAATTTCCATTTTTGCAGATAAACTGGTAGGTTTATAAATGTTAAGATGTTTTCTCATGGCTGTATGGTTGATCCATGCCAGAGGCAAGATTCAAATCTAGATCCATCTGATCCCTGAGCCCATAGTCTTCCCACTGCCCTATTTTGTCATTTAATTACCTCTCTAGGAAGTGAAACAATGTTATTAAAATATTCTATATAATGTAATGTGATTTAACATTAACTAGTAAAATTTTTCAAGTTATTGGAAATTCATTTTCTGCGAATCCACTGAAAGTAAATTCCTCTGTCTTGCCATGGTCCAGGGCATGTGTTTATGGGGCAGATGGTAAGATTTGAGGTTATGAAAGAATGATAGTGACTGATCCATATGAGGATTATTAAGATGTTATGACTTAAAAGAATCAGTCCATCCTTAACAAAATTTTTGAGCATGAAAAATTATAGTATGCACACTTAGATTTTTAAGTATATTTATAGAAACGTAATATTTTTTATCTTTCTAATTAATATAATTCAGAGATATTGAATACTCATCATTTTAAAATAAGATTTTTAATAAATAGAATGTTATCATACCAAAAAGCTTTATAGCTTAAAAAACTTTCTACCATAGTTAATTTAATAACTGGATTAATATATTCATTTACTTTATGTAATACAGCAGGTATTGAGCTAAGCTCTGGGGACATATCAGTGAGTGACATAGACACAATTTCCATTACAGACTACACAAGGAAATAAATGATTAAAACTGATGTAAAAGCTCTAAAAGATAAGAACCTACGTTTAGAAAAGTATAGGAACCTGGCTTATAATGGGTGCTAAAGAGAATTTTTTCGTGATAGCAATAAATTTGAGCTGAGATCTGGAAGATGAATAGGAATTAACTAAGGTAAAACATTTTGAGAGAATGTTCCAGAAAGAGAAAGAAGTAAGTGCAAAGGCCATGAAGCATGAAGATTGTAATTAATTCAAGGAACTGAAAGAATCAAGGCAGTAATATGATGAATTTGCAGATAGAGATAAGGTCTAGGTAACAAAGAGCCCTACACAGAGAACAGATTTAAGATTCTGGCTTTGGCCTTAGAGTAGGGAATAGTCTTTGAAATAGTTTAAGCAGTAGGTGATCTGATGAGATTTATGTTTAAAAAGATCACTCAAGCATCAGATAAAAAACCTTTAAAGGTGCCAGAGTGTATGGAGGGAAAAGAGTAGCTATCGAAAGAAATAGTGAAGGTGAATGAAAATGTTACATTGGATCAGGGGAGTGGAAATGGAGGTCATGAAGGTGGCTGAATGGTTTTTGGATTTTGTAACTATTACATGGACCTCAGTATTTCAAATAGTAAAACTAGATTTTTTTTTTGTGTGTGTGTGTGTCTTGAGTGAACAAATAAGGTATGGCGTACATTGGAGACTTTTCCAAAGGAACAAGAGAAAAACTGTCTCTAGAGAGTATAGTTGAACTGGCAGTCAAATGAGGTGAAGGAAGAATGACATTTCTTATTGTGCCATATAATAGGTTACCTGTAAAGGACCATTTACAGAGGTGGATAATATTGAAAGAAGAAGAGCTTTAGTTAGGAAGATTTAGAAACAGTTTATCATAGTGCTTAAGAAATTGATCTCTACCTAAGAGGCCTGGATTTAATTCTTGGTTCTGAGACTTGTTAGTTGTATGGACTTGGATAATTTATTTATTTTCTTTGTGTCTCATTTTCCTCATCTATGAAATGAGGATCTCAGTGATATCACTTAACTTAGCAAGAGCGTACGTGGCCCAGGGCAAGAGCTTAATAAGTTAGTATTATTATTATGAGTCATTTGGATGTGTTGAATTTTACATCCTTTTAAACACCCAAATGGAAAAGTTGAGTAAGCTTTTAGAAATATGGGTCTGGAGTTCAGAGGCAAGTTCTGGACTGCAAATAAATTTAGGAGTCAAGAGTGTTTAGGTGGTAATTGAAATCAGGAGAGAGGATGAGATTTTCTTCTGACAAAATACAGAGTGGAAACCGAAAAAAGTAGGACTTAGTCCTGAGGAGCACTATCACTTAATGGCTAGGTAGGAGAAGATGGACCTTATTAAAAGATAGAAAATTAACCAGATAAATAGTAAGAAAATCACAAAGCTTTGTGTCATGTACATTAAAGAGAGAATACACATGAAAAGCAAAGGAATGATTACTATTGTCCAACGTAAGGTCATATGGGACACAAACTGAAAGATGGCTATTGAATTTAATTTCATGGGATTCATTATGTAAAATCAAGGATGATCTTGGTAAAGATTATTTCTATGGAATTATAGGGTCAGATTCCAGAGTGTAATGAATCAAAAAATAATTTGGAGGCAAATAAATAAAAATAGAAAGAAATAACTTTTTAAAAGTTAACTGAAAGAAAAAGAAATAGAATTGTTATTTAGAGGGATGTGAAATTAAACCTGAGGATTTTTAAAGATAATGTGAAAAACCTCAAATTGATTCTATTAGGCAATGGTCTACACATTGTAATTTTTATTAGGAATTAACAATTACAAAAAAAGAAAGGTCATCAGTGTCCATACAGAAAAGGCAATACTCAAGTATTGGTCTTGTTTTATCAACTTGGTCTGCTGATGATCCCTTTAGGTAACCTTCAGTGGGACCAGACACACATATATATCTGTCATGTTCAAATATTCACATATGTCAAAATGCTGTTCACCAGAAATATTTTGGACTACCCTACATACAGGAATATATGACTGCAAGAGTTTCCTACATACAAAGATATATGACTGCTCTGATTCTACGTTTTCTCGAGAGCCTTTTTCTACCAGTTTCTCTAAAAATAGACCATAATTCTGGACTCAGTCTTATCACTGACTCTGGCCTTCAGTCCTTTGGGCCCTCAGTAGCTCATATTCTTTAGTTGGTAATTTATTTATGTTTCATACCTTTACATTTCCTGACAGATAGGCAGTCTATTGTCATATATTTATAGAGTGCCTACTGTGTTTTATTTGTTGTTCTAAGCACTAAGATACAGCAGTGAATAAGAAACAAAATAAACAAAACCTCCACAAAATCTAAGGCCTCCAGAAACGTATTTGGTAGTGAGGAAGAAAGGTAAATATATACACGTCTGTATGCATAAACGAGTAAAGTAATTTATTCAAGATCACACAGTAGTTAAAATATTTGTATTCTTGTGACTGAGTCTATTTCATTATCCTTAGGAATGTTAGAAGAATTTCCCAATTCTGCCTACATCTTGTGAAATTCTAAGAATTATGTAGAAAAATTACATAGAAAATTATCACATTTTACATTTGAATGATTCAGTTGTGCTATAGTTGAAACATCTTTCATGGTTGTTGGGATATACTGACTTAACAGTTGCTTTGTATCACTTGCTGTATTCCCAATCCTGTGTAACCAAAAACTACCTAGGTAGTCTGACCTCTCAGCAGTCTCAGGTTAATCATCTTTTAGATGGTCACAAAGTAATGGAAAATTCTGGAAAATAGTCTTTTTACTAGAGACATTTTCCTGCTGTTACTCTAGAAATAGTTTTAGATAAGCTCCTGTTTTATGCCATGTAGTAGCTTGGAGACTGTTTATTGTAGAGCCCATTGCATCTCACTAGGTCGGATAATATATTTTTAGATCTTCAACAATCATTCCCTTAAAGGGTTGTGAGTGTAAGATGGGAAGGATCTGGGTGAGGACTCTGTGTGAGCCTAATTCCAATGTTTAAGCTGATTGAGTGTCTCAGTATGCCAATAAATGATTACAGAATGATGGGCACAAAAGAAGTGCTTAATGCTGATACATACATCAGTCTTGATATCCACTAGATCTTGCTGCCTTAACCTAACTTATTTCTCTCTTGTTCTCATTATTTCCCTCCAGCACTCAGTAATGGAACAGTTGAAGCAATAAGTATCTCAAGAAAGAAAGTATTATTTATCTATACTTCTATTTCACTCATTTTAATGACTATCTATTGGACAAACTATTGGGAATCCAAATATCAAAGATACATTTTATAAGTTCATGTACTCAAGTTGATTACAATTTAGTGAAGAGAGACAGAAAAATAGACAGAAAATTATACCAAATAATGATAAATGGGAATATGGCATAGTAGTTAGCATTCTCAGCTCTGGAGTCCAACACAATTGAATTGGAAGTCTAAATTCTATCATTTGGAGCCATATAGCCTTAGGTAGTGATTTAACCTCTGTGATGAAACCAGTAGTAATTGAGACACAAAGTTATAAAGATTAGATAAAATGATTCAGTAAGGTGTTTATCACAGTACCTGACATCTAATAGGTTTGCCTGCAGTATTGTTGATATGGGTGTTTATTATATAATAGAAGCATAGAAGTGGTGACATAGGACAAGAGAAAGGACATTAGAGGTGGAGTGTCATAGAAGACCGGGTCTGTATCTTGATGCTTGAAAGATGAATAGGAATTAGGAAAGCCATAAAAGTGGGGGAGGGATGGCCAAGGCCAGTGGCTGAAAGTGTATAATGAGCATTTAAAGTGCTATAAGAAACTCCATATATTTGGAGCAAGATGTTAGAGTGTAAATTTTGGAAGTCTGACCACGAAGAGCCTTGTGTAGTATATGTACCATGAAATCACCTAAGTTCCATCTTTTCATGGGTTTGGCTATGTTATGTGATATTAAGGATATCCTTCCAGTGAATTCATAAGTGTTCTTTTCTTAATTTTAGCAATCCAGTAGTTAAGTTGCTTGTAGTAAAAATAAAAACCATTTTACACATTTGGCTAAAATAAATTTTAAATCATTTTACTTATCTTTGTAATAATTGAAAGAGTTAAAGTTCAGCTCATATGGAAGTGTCACTTACCTAATCCTCTTCTTTATGAGGCTGGAGGTGAATAGTCTTTCTTAGAAATGGCACAGTAACTTTTCTAGTTGTTGTTCTTACTTCTGAGAAGGGGACAGATGAAACAGAGGAGTAGTCAGTTATTCCTGGATAGAAACCCAACATCTATGACTCTTTTTGCATTTTTTGTACCTTTTAAATATATAAACATGGGGGCCTGATACATCTCTAAAAATCAGAGAGAAAATAAAACCAGTTATGATCCAGGACTGTAGAGAAGCTTTCCTTTGCCTTGTTTCCTTTGCCTTCCTATGTTGGACTAGTTTAGATTACCCTAGGGAATATTCTGGAGTGTGGAACTGAAATCCAGTGAGAAATAACATGGTTTTTGTTATTCATTCTACTGTATGTTTATTTGTTCCCAGTGTCAGCAGTAGGGGTAGTGCTTTTGGACCAAACTGTTTTAGGTCTCCAGGGTATCTGTGGCCTCTCTCTATGTAAAATATGTCAGTGGACACAACCATTTTGATATAGGTCTCTGATCAGCTATCTCACAAGGTTGCTGTGAGGAGTGAATGAGCTATCATATGTGAAACTCCCTAGGAAGTTGACTCAGATGTAGTTCGTAAAGTCCATTCATTCCAACTTAGTCTACTGAGAAAGATAAAAGGAAAAGATACATAGGATCTGACTTCCCTTTCTCTTTTCATTATTGAATGCAGGGGGAAAATTAACTTTTACTTTTTACCCATCTCTGTTGTTTATATGGAAAGAATAAGCCCACCAATAAATAATAAAATCTCCATATTGCCCAGAAAAATTCTAGTATTCTCAACATAAGATTGTTTATTCAATATTCCTTTCCAATATTTTTTTCCCAATTTTTTTTATGCAGTTTTTATTCATGGAGAAATTTCTAAAAACTTTACTAGAAACAAGTATCAGCACAATCCCAGCTTGGGAGCAATATATATATATTTTTTTTGGTAGAAGACTTCTTTTTATTGAAGGATTTGCAATGGAGGTGATTACGTAGGAAGGGAGTGATAGGAGAGACTGAACTATGATTTGCTGTTGGAAAATTTGGGAACTTGATTTTCTCTTAAGATTTGATTCACTCTTTGTCAGGAAGTGAAACAATGCCTGATGTGAATGTTAACAATCTCATTTAAGGCTAAAGGAAATTCTAGTCTCTATTTCAAAACAAGAGTTCACTGCTTTTCATATAAGGTCAGATTTGCAGCACCAGTGATTCTATTGGAGTCTTATTTTCTCCAGAGTTCACAGAAAATGAGTAATTTCATGAATCTGTTTGCTTTGCTCCTTTCATTGTTGTTAAAAATTTCCTTCAGTGAACGATTTGATAGCTATTTTCTCACATCAGTGCATGCTCAAAATGTTTTCTCTTTTAATTAAATGAGATAATAATAAATAAACTTAGGTTTGTGTGGATATGGGTCTCCCAAAACTCTTGAAAGGTAAAAAGATGAATAATAATAATAATGAACAAAAAAGTTGGCCTAAATCCCCTTTTAGGTAACTGTCACCTATACTGAAGATCTATGTCCATCTCTAGTTACTCCTTGAAAAGGCTAACCCAGAGTCAGATGTCTTCTGTGCATCTTCATGAGACTTATTTTGTCTATATCTTGAAGTCATCAGGAAACAATTTAATCCTTTACCGATAACCAAACTTTCTCTTTCTGTAGTCACTGACCTGTTGGGTAGTAGAACATTTATACCATTTTCTATGTAAAAAATATGTTTTTCCCCCCTCTCATTTATTGATTCATGCCACTAGTATTTATTGTGTACCTATGTGCTAGATATGGTCTAGGTGCTGGCATTATTTTAGTGGAAAGTCTGACAAACATCCTGCCTTCTTTCTAATAGGATAATAGCAATAAAATGAACAAGTGCATGATAATTATGTTGGATAATGATAGATGCTATAAAAAAAATGACCCAAATAAAAATAGCTCCTTTGGTATTATAGTAATGGCATTTGATAACTTTATTCTGCCAGCATTGTTTTCAGTCTTACAAAAGTCACCTTTTATTGGGTTTTCAGAGGTATTTTAGTGAGTTAAGAAAGACAGCAAACTCATTATACTAGAATTCTCTGTTCAACCCCTATCAGTGATGCTGTTCTTCTCTTAATGTTGTTGGATATCTTATTCAGTCTGTTCTCTGGTTCTTTTTGAGTATCTCTTTCTCTTCCCTCTCACTTGCTGCAAACAGGATTTTTCTTCTGCTCAGTCCATATGGTACCTGAATGCCAATAGTCTCAGTCTTCTAATTGTTGTAAGGAGGTGAGAAAGAGGGATTTTGGCAGTGGTTTGATGATGAAAAGAAGCCTTGATCTGTGGTATTCCAGACTTCCATATGTAAATACTTTCACCATGGCCAATTTCAAACTATGAAACTGGCATCACTGAACACAGAGTTGGAAAATGGTAAGATCATAAGTGTGCAATTCTTAAGTGTACATGTCTAGATGAATGTGTAGACATGTAACTATACCTCAATCAAGATGTAGAATAATCTCATATCTTTAGAAAGTACATTTGTGTCCTTTCCATTTGAGTACCTCACTCCCATGCCAAGGCAGCCACTGGTCTGATTTCCATTATCATAGTTAGTTTTTCTTCTTATTGAACTTTAAGCACAGTTAAAGTTATGTGTTATTTTGTATCTAGTTTCTTTTGATGAGCATTTTTATTGAGGTTCAAACATGTTGCACATGTCAGTTCAATTTTTTTTTTAGTGTGAATATTAATTGTGCTAAGTATCCATTCTTTTGGTGAGCATTTAGATGGTATTTTTTGGATGTGTATTTTTGTGGACACATGTTTTTATTTCTCTTGGATAAATAGTGAAAAGAGTGACTTGCTAGGTTTAGAAAACAAGCTGTTTTCTAAAGTTTTTGTATAATGTTACTTTCTTCAGGAATGGATGCTATTTGCTTCAGATCATTGACGACTCTGGTATTAATATTGACACTCTTTTGAATTTTAGGCATTCTAGTGTGAAGTAGTATCTCACTTTGATTTCGCTTTGCATTTTCCTGAAATTAATAATGTTGAATACCTCTTCCTGTACTCACAGGCTTTTTATGTATCTTCTTTTGTGAAATGTCTATATAAAAATTTGTTCAATTCTCTTGTTCTTCATGTTAATCTGTTTTGAGTTATGTGTCTGTTAATTATTGACCTGTAAGAAATTATTATATAATCTGGAGTAAAAACCCTTTGTTAGATGTACACTTTGCAAATATTTTCTGCAAGTCTGCGCGCCACCTTTTCTATTTTCTAAATGCTCATATTTTGTTAATAACAGTTTTAATATTGGTGGAATCCAATAAATTATTTTCAGGTGCTTTTTGTCACCTATTTAAGAAATATTGCCCTCTTCAAGATTTTCAAGTTATTCTCCAAGAGTTTCTTCTAGAAGCTAAAAATTTAGCTTTCTGTTTAGTTTTCCAGTTCATCTAAAATTTTGGGATTTGGTGTTTGGTAAGATCCAAATGTTATTTCTTTTCACATATTTATTCTAATGTTCTAGTATCATTTGTTTAAAAGACTGCTTTCTCAGTGGCTTATTTTGAGAACAAAAAAAAATTGTTTGACTGTATGTATGTGAGTGTATTTCTGGATTTTCTGTTATAATCCACTTATCTCTGTTTTTAAACCAATCCAACACTCTTGATCAATCTTGCTTTACACTGAGTCTTAAAATATGGTAATATTAGTTCTCCAAGTTTAGTCATTTTCAAGTGTCTTGGCTATTGTAGTTTCTTTGCATTTCTGTATTGATTTGTACAGTTTGCTTGTCTATTTCTATTTCCACAAAATTCCTTTTGTAAATTTAACTTAGAATACATCTACAATTCAATTTTGGATGATTGACGTTTTAATAATGTTGTCTTCTAATGAACAAGGCTTGTCTCTCCATTTATTTATTTAGTTTTACGTTTTTTGGATAAAGGTCCTGTTATCTTTAATAGTTCAAACTTTTATTAATGTTGGAAATTATATTTTAAAATTTATTATCTAACTGATGATAATGTGAAAAAATTTATTTTTTAATATATTGACTTTACATCCTGTACTCTTGCTTATTTTACTTAGTTTTAATATCTGTTCTGTAGATTCCTTAGGATGTTCAATGTAGATAATCATGTTTTCTGCTAATAGAGACTATTTTAATTCTTTCAAATTTGCTTAGCTTTTGTTTTTTATCTTGCTTTGTTTATCTAGTGAGGACTCTAATCAAATACAATGTTGATTAAAGTGGCAAGAGTAGAAATTCTTACCTTGTTCCAGTTTGGAGGAAAGCATTACACTTCTCACCATTAAGAATAATATTAGCTATAGATATGTATCTCAGGAATCATGTGCCTTTTCTCCTTTATTCTTTTAATTGGTGAAATATATTGATTTCTGAATGTTATTCTAACCTTACATATTTGGGATAAACCTTGTTTTATACGTTACTAATTAGTAACGTATAAAACAAGGTTTATATAACTGGATGTGATTTCTTGATAATTTTATGATTTTTACATCTATGTTTAAGAGTGAGGTTAATTTATAATTGCTGTTTCTGATATTTTACTTTACAATTCTTGGTTTCGGAATTATGATTAGCTCATAAATGTAGTAATAGAATATACTGTGCCTTCTATTTTTAAGAGTTAGTGAAAAAGCGCTTTTTAAAAAAATTCTTTAAATTTTGGGAAGAAATAACCTGTGAAAACATCCAGGCTTAGTTTTTTCTTTATGGTGAGAATTTGATTACAATTTCTATTTAGAGGTCTTTTGTTTAATTTTTAAAAAATCTATCATGCCATGAATTCATAGGGAATGGGCTCCAGCAGCTCAGGTTCCTTTCCATTTGTTCTCAAAAGTACACTTCTCTGAGTGGAGCAGGCTGGCGCTTCAACTGAACCCAGGTACCTTTCTCTTTGGCTTTCTTTTTTTTTTTGGTCATTTTCCTTCACACGATTCAAGAAGCTGTCTCCACTCTTTGAGTGCTTAATATACTCAATATGTACATTAATTATCTTGGCAATTAAAAATAGATATGGGACATTAACATTTTTCATTTCTTCTTATGTCAATTTTGGTAAGTTCTGTTTCTCAAAGAATAATTTATTTTGTCTAAATTGTCAAATTTATTGGTTTAAAGTTGTTCATAACATTGTCTTTTCTTGTAATGTCTTTAGGCTCTGTAGTAGTAATCTCTCTTTCATTCCTTAACTTGTAGCATGTGTTTTCTTTTTGTTTTGTTGTTGTTTTGTTGTTTGTTGTTTTCTTTTTATTGTTACAATTTGTTTATTTAATTAATCATTTTAAAGAAACTACTTTTGTGGTTTATTTCTATGCTTTTTTTTTATCTCTAATCTGTATTTTATCATTTCCTTTTTATCTTGTTCAGATTTGATTTGTTCTTCTTTTTCAAACATATTAATCTGGAAAGTTAGATCATTAATTTTGAAATCTTTTTTTAATATAAAAATTTAAGTTATAATAAAATTTTCTCGAAGACATGTTTTAACTTCCATGGTTTGAAATATTTTTTTTTCTATTTTTTGTTTGTTGTTTCTTCTTTAGAAATGTGTGTTTGGCAGGTATTCAGGGTATTGTTCTATGAATGTTAGTTCAAGTTAATTGATAGTGTTCTAATTTTCCACATCCTTACTATACTTTTGACTGGTTTTACTATCAATAACTGAGAAAGAATTGTTAAAACTTCTTTTTATGATTAAAGATTTGTCTGTTTATCCATTTTGTTCTGTCAGACTTTGCTTCATTTATTTTGAAATCCTGTTTATGGTGCATACACATCAGTCATTTTTATAGCTTCCTGAATAATTGACCCTTTTAGCATTTGAGAAAATTTTCTCTATCTCTTGAAGCATGTACTTTGTCTGATATTATTATAGTATCTCTAAATTTTTTATGTTTCATGTCTGCATCATATAATTTTTCTACACCTTTATATTCAAACTATCTGTATTCTTATACTTAAAATCAATCTCATAGTCAGCATATAGTTAGGTATCACTTTTTTAAATATAATTTTATAATCTAGCTTTTCACTGGAGTATTTGGACAATTTAAATTTATAATAATTATTGGTATATTTGTGTTTGTATTGACCATTTGGCTGTTGCTTTCTACGTGTTCTATTATTTGTCCCTTATTTCCTGCTCTTTTCTGGATTAGTTAAATATTTTTCTTTTTTAGTACTATATTTTGATTGTTCTTTTAAAAAAACCCCATGTCTGCTTAAGGTTACTCTCAGCATTATAATATGCAACCTTAACTTACTACATTCTATTTACAATTTACATTATAATGCTTATTGTAAATTTCAACAACCTTACAAAAGTGTTATTCCATTAACCACCTATTCTTTGTTATTATTGTCATCTTATTACATGTTATAAATTTCAAAATATGTTATTGATATTTTTGTTTAAACTGTTATCTTTTAATTAATTAGAAAATAAATGTCCTATTATTTAAAATTTATTTTTCTCTGTAGATTCATATTTTTATCTGGATTTTATTTTATTTCAGCCTGCAGAACTAACCATTGTGCTTTTCTGATACATGCCTGCTGGCAACGATTTTTTCAACTTTCACTTATTAATAAACATATAAGCATAAAATACATAAAAAGAACCAATTATATGGGCTTGTACATAATGAGTATTTTGTTTGTTTAAGTCCTTAAACAGATTTACATTAACTGCTTCAAAGTTCTTTTCTGTGTTATCTTTCTTGATTTGGGGTTCCTTTTCTCTGCTTCTTCACATGTACAGTAATTATTGTGTAATGGTCATTGCTAGTGTTTGTATCCAGTAGTCTAAATTATGTCATCTTCCTTTAAAAGTTTTTAAATTTTATTCTGAAAAGAAATTAACATCCTGAGAGCTCTTTTTATCCTGCCCAACTTGATTTTACTCAATGTGAGAGCAAGCATATTTCACTTTTGTCTCTTGTACTAGTGCATTCCATTCCATAGGATATGTTCCTTACTTCTGAGGTCAGACCTACAGCTGAATGTGCAAGGTGCTCATTAAGGTCCCTTTACTCTTGCAGAGCCAGGAGCCCAGTATCTTCTAGCATTGTGAGATTTCTGGTATATATTTTTTCAGTTTCCACCTCTGAAAAAGCTTTACTTGGCTATTTTTGCAGTAGAGTTTTGACTTAATATTTGCAACCCAGGCATGGGCAAAATGACGTGTTGTTAACTAACCCCTGTGAAGTTTTTGATGTTCCTCACTCCTGTCATTTTTTTCTTCTCCAATATTTTGTTCACAAATTCAATCAGGTTCAATGGTTTCTTCCTTATCTCAGCAAGATTGTGATATTTCTCATTCTACTTGCCTTCTGTGGTAGAGAAGGTATTTTCAATTAGAAAAGTAGGATGAATATTTGCTTTTTTTTCCCCTCAAAGCTCATCATTCTGCTTTGCTTAATATTATAATACCTGAAAAGAGTTGTCCCATGTATTGTGTTCATTTTTATAGTTGGTGGGAGTACACAAAATTATTTTATCATAGACAGAATTGGAATCCACTGTTTTCTTGCAGATTCATCTTGACTTACCTTTGGCTTCATACTTCTAATAGGAACATTCTAGCAAATGGACAGGTCTCCTTGCTCTTTAAAAAAATATGTTTCCCAAACAACAACAATATTGGTTGTTTATTAATAATTATAAGTTTAAAATCTGAAATGCATATTTGAAAAGAAGCCCAGTATATTAGACAAAATTCAAGTTACTTTTACTGTTCTTTGTCCAAGAGACTATGTCTCAGACCCCTGTGCTTAGTTCCTCAATACAGAATTTTTCAACCATATTAGAAATCTTAGCTACTATAAAACATTTCTTTGTTTTTCTCACTTTTACCTTAATATCTTTACAATTTCTAGCATGATTTTCTTTTTTGTCTCTTCAGTCCACACATTCTGCCCTCAAGGACAGATCAGCTATTCACTTGACATATGAAGTGGCTGGAAGTTATATGTTTTCAATGTAAGTAGATTTGAATGTAAACTGAGCAAGAGAAGAAGGATATTAACACTATCATTTGTATTTTTTTATTTAGTCCTACAACAGTCTTCAAAGTTATATAGTATAAAGGCAGAATTTCCCCAGGATACATAGGCCTGGAACTGTTCATATCTTCCTTTCCAACTTCCTCAACTGGATTTATTAAATGTTATGGGAACCTTCATAGTGTTATTGTTAAAATATGAATAACACTACAAGATTCACAAGGTGTTTTAGATCCTTAAGTATTGTGATAAATGCAAAATTCCAGGTATATATTTGATTAATTTCCTTCTCTCTAAGAAAATTTTTTGAAGGCCTGGCTTATGAATGGTAGAAGTCGATACTGAATCAGTACCTGATCAGTGTCTCTTTCCTTATAGTCTGTACTCTTTTCAGAATACTATGCCATTTTCCCAAATGATTCTCGAGGTTAAGCATATGATGAATTTCTTGACTATACATCTCGGGTAGTAACTCTAATTGAGTTATGGGTTTTTCAGTCTCATTATATAAAATCTCTACCACTTCTAAACACCATAATAGACATCTTAAAATACTATTAACTTTCCTATTTGTGGAGTCTGGTGCCTTTATAGAAAACAATCAACTTTTAAGGTGAGTAAATTCTGAATCTGTGACCTCCTTTTTTTTTTTTTTATCTTGCATCTATGCCTCTAACAAGAAGCAACCAAATTAAATGGACTCATAATAGGGTCACTATCATCCTATACTTATCTTTCTTTAGAACCTACAATAGCTATTTTTTTTGTTCACTAACTGTGACTCCTCTAAGGAAAGCACACACAAAAATGTATAGTAAGGGTTCATTTGATATTACTATGTAGTGTAATAGGATTTGCAGTAAAAGAATACCTCACATTGCAACTGGTTATTTGTAGAAATTAAGAACCTTTTTCACCATTCTTACATTAGAGCCTTATTTGTTGAATAAATGAATGAATGAATGAATAAATTTATCTTTTCATTGTTCAAAAGTATCATCCATATAATTGAAATGAGGCCATTGTTTATCAGCTATGAATTCTGGGAGATCTGAACTTTAAAACCTGACTGCTACTTTCATGATTATAATTAATTGATCATAGTGCCTAGGAATTATATGAAATACAGTGAGAAAAAAATTAGCAATCAAATCTAGTTAATGTGAAATTATATATTCTAGAATTTTGCTGTAAAAATTCATGTTTTTATCCAAGAAAATAATATTTACAAAAAAAGGAACTTATTAACTATTACATTTAAAACCTATGTGTAAAGAAATTTCTTGATATATTCACATATGAACATATTTTAGTAAAAAGTTAAAAAATTTCCACAGTTTTTCAATTGTGTTATTATAGAAAATCAACAGCTATGAAAAAAATTAATAAAAGAGTAAAGCAGCAAAATTAGAAATAAATGAGAAAGAACACCATATTTATGAGTCTGAAAAATTTATTCTTTGACTTGGCTATTAACTAGATGTGTTCTTTGTGAAAATAACTATCTTTTGTAACCTCAACTAATTGTGCTATAGTGTCCATATTTCCTTTACTGCTAAAAATATGACTCAAAGAACATATTCTGTCTAAATTGTTAGCTACTTTAAGTTTATATAACTAACCAAGTGGAGTTCTAGGTTATAATGAATTTTTTCTCATTTAATGATAATCCTTCTAAAATTAGCCTTTGTCCTTTTCTATCCAATAACCTTTCAGCCTTTATCCATACATTGTTTCTTAAGCTTCTAGATAAAGGAGCCCATGTGAAAATTTCTCTTTTAGCCTACCAAAATATATATTAAATAACATAAAACACATGCATAGTTCTTGAATTATGTAAGTTGAATATATATATATATATATATATATATATATATATATATATATATATAAATATAATTTTTTTTGGTAAAACTGAGATTAGAATTTAGCCTTTCATGATTTATCAGGAGTATAGGTCATTCCACTGCTAACTCTTACCACTAAAGCATCAGTGCCTTTTGCTATTCACTTCTTGGGACTCATTTATTAAGAGACTGAGATGTGAACATCTGTCTGTGTTCCAACTGAACAAATCATTCCAAGTAACCTTTCTAACCCAAAGTTCAATGGATGAAGCAGACCATGATTTATATTTGCGGGTTTTTGTTTTGTTTTTGCAACAAAAGCCATTCTCCTTACTGTACTCTCAACAACTGCCTATACTGCATTAATCAGACCTTAATTAACAAGGAAGAAAGGTGATAATTTACATTTATTTCAAATTGACACATTGTACTTTATTTAGCAAATGAGACCTGTCAGACACTGCCAGTGATGCTTAGATTGAAGACAGAGTGTCGAAAGTATGTCTTCCACCTGCCTGTGCCTTTGTAGGAGGGAGCTTTCATTGTGTTTACACAAGGATCATTAGACATACCTCATGCTAAGCTTTCATGAATCTTTGAATAAGAAATGCTCAAAGGTCATCAGGTATGAAATATTTTATAATGACACACTGCCATAAGGCATAAGAAACTGTGATTTATTCTCTAAAGTAAACTCAAATAGGATAAAGAAAAGAGAAACACACAGGCCTCTAAACCATTTCAGATCTATCTGAAAAAGAAGAGAGGAGGATTAAAACTAGGAGGAAGGAGGCTGCAGAAAGTTTATTTACCTTGTGGAGTTGTACAATACAAAGTGAGAGTTAGAGGTCTGAAAAAAATGAGCTCTCTAACTGGTCGGTCATTCGCTTTTGAGAAAGAACAGTAAGTTACTGTCAAATGTCAGGAAGGAAAGATTTAGGAGTCACGAATATCAATATGTATATTCTATGAGATGAAAACAGAAAATTGAAGATAATTGATTTGCCCATTCTTGCCTTTAATTGAGCATATAATGATTGAATTCGAAATTTAAGCCTAAGAGGGTTAAAAGAAGTGAGACTTACAGTTAAACTGAAGTAGATTCTATGTTTTCCTCCTGCTCTTTAAATCTAAGCTATTTTCATGGTTTTTATTACTGTACAGTTTAAGCCAGGCAACGAGGAAGTCCTACAAACTTTCTTCTTATGTGTTTGATGGACCTAGACCCTTATTTGCTTCCCAGAGCATACTGTTGCACATGCGGGCATCCATATACCTTTGTTCATATTGTCTCTGTTGAGATGACCAGTCCATTCACTCTATATGGTAAACCAGTTATTGACTTTAAAATGTGGCTCAAATCTCATCACCTTTATGTTGATATTGTGGAATGTATGCTAACTTATAGGTCAAGGAGTTGAAATTTACAATTAATGACATTGAATAAATCTCTTAACCATTCTGAAACTTAGTTACTTCACTTTAAAAAATTGCTGAAATAGTAGCTGACATTCTATGAAAGAGAAATTGGAACTCTTTGGAGGGGAGGAAAATCTCTTGTTTAGTATATACTGTTGTTAAAATTATAAAGCCAAATGTAGAATGAAAACCCATTATAAGTCATCATAGGATCCATGATGCCAAATCTGCACAGTCTTACAACATAACATTGAATTAATGATGTGGTTTGATGTAGAATGTTTCCAATTATTCATGATTTGTATAATTGGAATATTGAGTTTTATTTTCTCAGATATGCTAAGAAAAGCATATTATTTGTGGATTAAAGTTGCCAGTTCTGCTTTATAAGAGTCAATAGGGATTAGAAAAATCTAGTCCACTTTTCTTATGGATTTTATTGTCATGAGTAACTTGTTTTATGTTTGTTCAAAGGCACAGCTGGGGCTAAAATTAGGCTCCTGTCTACTTTCATGAGTTCAACTCTTGCCTCTAAAGTAATAATTTCCATATCTAAGAATCCAGCTTCAAATTTTCTTTCAAATTTTAGATTCTCTTTTTAAAGTGATTCCTAATATTTCTACACAGAATTTTACACTAGTGTTATAAATATAATGCATTAAAATATAGTTATTTTAATAAACATTAAATGCCAGTGCTGCACACATTTATTAATTCTTTATCCTGATTTCCATTCTCATGGTCATAAAGAAGCAAAATTTGTTTCATTTCATTCCTTCTACAGTTGACCTCTGAACACTGTAGGAGGCAAGGTAGAGGTATTGATCCCTACCACACAGTCAAAAATTCATGTAAAACTTTTGACTCCCCCAGAATTTAACTACTAATAGTCTACTGTTGACTGAAAGCCTTACTCATAACAGAAACATTCAATTAATATATTTGATAAGTTATGTATATTGTTTACTATACTCTTACAATAAAGTGGGCTAGAGAAAACAATGTTATTAAAATCATAAGGAAGAGACAACACATTTACAGTACTGTACATATTTATTGAAAGAAATCCATGTATAAGTGGACCTATGCAGTTTAAACTCATGTTGCTCAAAGGGCAAGTGTTTTTCCAAAATTTGTAGTGACTTCTTCTGGATTGTTGATTGCAGGTCTTTCTTTTATACCCACCACCTAGAGCATTGTTGATGATTACAACATATAGTTGCTGCCTCTGGTCCTTTTCTGAGACCATTTTTTTCTATGTACTTTATCTATTAATTTCTCAAAAATTATAAGCTGTACTGTGTCTCCTTACTGCATACAGGACTAACTTTAATCTCCTTGACCTGGTATATAAGACTCTTCAAAACTGGTTTAATGATTTCTACTTCTTAATGAGTATTTAGAAGATAGCTGGAAAGACTAGACAGCACATAAAGTACATACATTTGAGGATATCAGAGAGCTAGCAATGTATCAAAGAATTCCAGTTAAAATTTGGGAGAAAGAAAGGCAGGGACATGAATCTGGAATTAGTCTAGGTAATGTGGTCTGATTTTGGCAAAAAGTTACTATTTTTGAGAGTCAGAAAAGTACTTTTGAGTATATAGGCACAGAGTTGGAATTTGGGGCCTGATGTGGTCCTATAAATACACCTGTGCTTTGAATTGGAATCCCAAAAAGCTTCACCATGAAGTAAGTCTCAGTGACAGGTAGGTAAGCTCTCACAAAGTCTGAAGCCTATCATCAAATGATTTCTGTGATTGAAATTCCACTAAGGTGATCTCAGGTTATTATTGTCTCCAGGAGCCTGGAAATTGTGAATGTTAAGTCTTCTCTGGAGGAAGAAGCATAATTCTAGTCCTTATATTATTTCAACAAATAATTTTCAAACACAGTGGCTGGGATAAAACAAAAAACTGACAAGACAGATAAGTAGACAAAACAACCTAAATGATAAGCAGAAACAGTAAAGAAAAAGGTCCTTCTGATATTGGATATATTGGATGCAGACTCTAAAATACCATACTATATCCCAAGAGATAAATAAATTAAAACCAACAATTTTGACAAATAACTAAAAACTATAAAAATGGATGTGTAAAATAAGAATCAATGAAAAAATTTAATATTTAGAAGTCAATTTTAACAACCAGCAGACACAGGTGATATAAGAATAAGTGAATTATCCAAATGAAGCTAAAAGTTAAAAAAGATAAAAAATATGAAAGTCTATATGATATATAGATAATATTGTATAAAATTTATATGTGTGTGTGTGTGTGTGTGTGTGTGTGTGTGTGTGTGTATGTGTGTGTGTAATTGGAGTCTCAAAAGGAGGGGAGAAAAAGAATGTGGCAGGCGTCATATTTGCAGAACTACTGTTTGGCATTTTCTAGTACTCTTGAAACCATTACTCCTTATAATGCAAAACTTTATAGCTCATAGCCAAATAAAAAATCTCAATGGAAATTAGAAGATATTGTGTACTAAAAGATGCTAAAAATGTTACAAATCAAAACTTGTATGATGCTGGAAAAGTTATGCTTAGCAGGTTCTTTATAGAATTAAATGTATATATTAAGAGGAAAAAAGGCTGAAAAATCTATTAGCTAAGTAGTCTTAAGAAATTAGAGAAAGAATAATAAACCATAAAGAAAGTCAAATAGAGCACATAATAAAATTAATAGAATAGTAAAAAACAGAGAGGATTAGCAACATTAAATCATTAAAATACAATAAAAGTGTTAGAAAACTAGGAATAAAAGGCAATTTCCATGGTCTGTTAAAGGATGTTTCTAAAGACTTTTAACAAATAACATGGTAATGAGGAAGTAGTAGAAGCTTTTCATTTTAGATCTGATCAAGTGTCCACTATCTCCCCTCCTAGTAAACAGTGTTTTGGAAGTCTGAACAATATATATATTAAGATGATATATAGAAATAAAATGTAGAGATTTGGAAGAAACTATGAAATTTAATGATTTTCAGTTAATATGATTGTGTATATAGAGAACCCCAAAAAATCTAAATTAGAATAACAAGTGAGTTTAGCAAGTATATTTCCACATAGCAACAATGAGAATTGGAAAATGAAATAAAAATGATATGTATTTGTAACATAAATAATATGAAATGTATTAGAATAAATTCAATGGAACATACATAAAAATTATAAAAAATATATAGAAAATTGTAAAAAAAATAATATTGAGAGAAAGTAAAGAAGGCTTGAAAAAAAGAGATGAAAATTCATTATCATGGATTAGAAAAGTCAGTATTTAAAGGCCTAAATAATCCCAATCAATTCTAGTAGTTCTCTTTTGAGGGTAGAGATCGAATAAATATAAAATTTATGTAAAAATAAAGGTCTAAGAAATAAAAAAGGTACTTCAAGAATAGGTAGGAAGGACTTGCTCTATCATCTATTAAGACATAATAATTTTACTATATTAAGACACTGGTATTGTCACAAGAATCAGAAAATAGATTTAATGAAATAAAAGTAGATTAAAAGAAAAGTTCTGGGAAAAAACTCTCATTTTTGCGGACATTTGATTATAAATGTGGCACTGCAGAATAATGGGGAAAAGTTGATCTTTTTAATAAATTAGGCTAGGACAGTGGCATTTTCACATGAAAACAGTGCAATATGATACCAAGCATACAGTTTTTAGATCTATATCTTCTATTATATAGGATAATATGCTCAGGACTTTGGGATTGGGAAAGTCAGCATTCTGCATGTCATTTGCCTGCTGTACTTGATTTCTCACTGGATTAATCTGTTTTCTCCTGTCCTGACTGTAGCTTGTCCACCTGGCAAACTTTTAGGAAAACACCTACCCGATAAAGCCATAGGCTGGGTATGGGCTTTTAAGGTTTGATCATGAATAGATGAGAATAGTTGATTATATTTTTTCTCTCAATTTTTTGGATTAACAGCTATAATTTGCTCCTAATTGTGTTATGTTAATTAACTTCTGGAAAGGAAATTTCATCAAATTCTCTTTAAAAGTTATTTTCCTGCTCATATTTCATATGTGGATGCCTCAGAATTTCTACAACGTAAATTGGCATAATGTTTTAATTCTTTTGGTAAGATTTATGTCAGTAATCCGTAGTCTTAATTATATCTGAGTACCAAAATCTGTTTTTTACCTCTCAATGTAGCAGAAAGGTTTACCAAATTTACAAATATATCTTGTTATTAAAAACATATATGAGATTCAGCTGGAATTTTTAATTTTAATTGCTTTTTAAAAAAATATACACATTATGAGTCCAGACATCTAAAAGTAAATAAACCAGAAAGATCAACAACAACAACAAAAAGACAAAAGGTAAAGAAAAATAACTGAATAGGTGGTCTTAAAATAATGTAGGCATGTTTAATATTAAGTACCTGAGATAATGCATCAGACATATTTAAAAATGGAAAATAATAACATGGTTCAAAATCTTAAAGAATAAAAACATTAAAAAGTAAAATTTTTTTGTCACTCACAATCATCTCATTTCTTTTCCCCCCTCCATATTGAAATCTCCAATAAATTCTGTTGATTTTGTATTTATCTTATATTCAATAATCACCTTCGACGAAGAGAATTACCGGTATGATCTTTGCAATACTCTGTGAACTCTTCTCTTACCTCTATCACTCAGTTCTTAAATTACAAAAATGAAGTTATCCAGTTATTATTATTTTATAAATGCATTCATTATTATTCGATAAACAAATCTTTATTTACTATTCCAAAATATTAGCACTTCGGTAAGATTTTAATATTCAATCTTAATTGATTCAAAAGCTTGTAGCCATCCCCATCTACTCCTACCCACTTCTAATGTTTCTTTATGCCAATGATGGGTAGATTTTTATCACATTTTAATTCCTGTTCCTAAAGTTTCTAATTAGCAAAGTATTGCATGGTATTTAAATACAGCTGATTTGCATCTAAAAGAAATCTCCAATAACTTTTTCACAGTGTATTAAATCAATCCAATTTTTGATAGATAATTTTATCCTTGATTTTACTGAA
Source organism: Macroglossus sobrinus (assembly GCA_004027375.1). Taxonomy (NCBI): domain Eukaryota; kingdom Metazoa; phylum Chordata; class Mammalia; order Chiroptera; family Pteropodidae; genus Macroglossus; species Macroglossus sobrinus. Next base: position 106,229 of record PVKZ01001542.1, on the reverse strand, counting down.
ACCAGCCATTTTTCCATATTAATTTGGTCTCAGAGAGAACAACATAAATGTCATTCATCTTTCTGTAGAAGTTACTAATTTCTTAAATGATTCAAATCTGCTAAAAGCCAACTCAGTAACAGGAATTAAATTAAAATTGACAAACAGATATATAACATTAAGGTTTCTGAGGAACATTTAGATTACTGGGCTATGAAGTGAAATGTGTGCATTCCTCAAGTCAAAGCCTCTCTCCTCCAAAATATTGGTATTTTATTCCATTGTGCCATTGTAGAATAGCAAGTTGATAGAAGTCACCACTTTCTCTTGCACTTTTACCCACAAAACTTAACCTTCCTTCTTGTCAAAAGTCATCAGCTTGGTAAAATTTTAATATTTCTCCCCTAGGATTTTAGAATCCCTGGCAATCTCAAATGGTAATTATCTTATCAATCACCTGAGCCCCATTTTCTACACGAATATAGTGAGGTTCATTTAGGGATTGCTAGCTACTGGCTAGTTACTGTCAACATAGGAATGATATAAACATTTTTTTCTTTTTTATTTGTGCTATTTCTAACTAAGTTTGTGTTTATATGTTTTCTTTTTGTCACATAGGTAAAATGACTGCTTTTTATGATAATGTAGTAGACATTATCATATCCTTTTCCCACAGCTCCTGCTGAGTGGGCAGAAGAAAGTGTAAGGCTGCCCAAGGTGCCAGTATATTGAACTTCAGATAAGCACTGGATCGCAGTGAATGAGTCATAATCTTTATCCTGTGAGTTAGAAAATACGAGATGGAGGCTTCTAAAATATCAGTTTACCAGGCTCTCCTAAAGATCAATTAAAGCAGAAATATTAGGGTGAGACTCACAATTTTTAAACTCCCCAGTTGTTTCTAATTGTCAGAATTGAGAACCACTGATTCTGATCATGGTTTTCTTATACCTATTTACTTAGAATGTCTAATTTCTGAGTGCATAAATGTGAATTTATATGTTTATTTACATTATGTACATGTATATACATGGCTACAGTCATATATATTATTCCAAAAATATAATCCTTGGCCCTTGCTCTGAAATGTATAATTCTATCAAGTTTTTCACTAACCCTAATGAACAATTTTGAGTTAGTGTTCATGTTGCTCCAGTCTTCAATATTCTACCATATTACACCATAGAATATTTAGTTGTGTGTCAACTAAACATTAATTATAAAAACATCTATTTCTTTGTTGCATAAAATATGATTAAAATCCTAAATAGCAAATTAGCCCTTAAAAATAATGCATAATTAATTTATCATGTGTAACACTTTGCTGATAAAATTACATCTATATAAAATGATAAACACTTTGATTAATAGGTTAAATTGGCCTTTTCTTTTAATTCATTTTTTTCTATATTACATTTATTAAAAAATACTACAGAATTTAATTAATGTTTAACATGGAAAATTGTGTTTAGTAATTGGCTTAATTTTTTACTAATTGGTTACATATTAATCCTTATTTTCATAAAACATTGCTCATTACCAATGATAATTCTAGTCAAGAAAATATTCATCACTTTGTCAGAGATTTTCTTTCTAGCTTAAAGAAAAGGTTACTTTTTACTGAATTACTGCTAGTTAGGGATATTTAATCAGACAAATTTTTTACCGTCTCTAGCTTACAATTTATGTATATGGTTACCACATATATATGTATGTATTTTGTGTATATTTGCATATGTATTCGTATGTGTGTGTATTTACTCAAGTTCTGTGTTTATTTAAATAGCGATAATTACCATCCATATATGCCTTTTGGTTAATTGCTTACCAATAGCATTAAGTACCTCAAAATAAAACATAGGTATTGTGTTTTTATACTAAGATATAGATTGTAACCACATCCTATGGTGATTAAGAATACATTGAGAATATATTCCTTGATTAGGCAAAATATTAATTCCAACACCATCAATTCATATTTTGTATGAGTGTTTGTCTACTCGTAGTTTAGCTAAAAATCAACCTGAAATTTCATATTATTAGAAGAACGTTCAGCCTGAGGGTCATTATGAGGGTAATAAGTCTCTACATCTATATAGATGATGCCTTTTAGTTTGTTAGTAAGTTATGGCCAGCCTCATTATAATTAACTTAAATAGTAAATCTGTTATCTTTTAAAACATCATAAATTTATGTTTTTGAATGACAAACTATACTTTTCCCAAGTTCACATCTACTTATGAGGCTTCTTATATTTTGATTTTAAAAAATGTTGTGAATCTATCACATCTTTTAAAACATGGTTAAAATACTTGGAGTAATCTAGAAATAACTAAAAATAATATTTTTATAGTCAATATATTTGAAAAAGTTGGAAAAATATTTTTCTTTGGAATTTAGAAATAATTGTCAAGAAATTAGTAGAGACTAGGCCTCACATAAATACTCAGAAGTAACCATATTTTAAAACTTTTTTGGTTATAAAATATAATACATTTATGGAAAAATGTCCCCCAAAAGTACAAGTTAACAAATTATCACTGATTGAACAGCCAGATAAATTCTAAGTCAAGAAGTAAAACATTTTTAGTGTCTAGAAGCCTCCATTGTATCTCTTCTCATCTCAAACTATTCCTCCCTAAAATGAAATATCTATCTTGACTTTGATGATAAATTACTTGCTTTTCCTTATAGCTTTACCACTAAAGGATATATCTATAAATACTGTGTTATAGTTTGTCTGGTTTAGAAGAGTATAGAAATGGAATTATAAGAATGTATTCTCTTGGTCTAGTTTCTTTTACACAACAATGTATTTGATATTTGTATATGTTGTTTTATGTCATTATAATTAATTCATTTTCATTATAGTACTATTGTGTTACTTAAATATGCTACAATGTCTTTATGTTAATATTCACGAATGTAAAGTTGTTTCTGTTTAGGAGCTCTCATAAATAATGTAACTATGAAGATTTTTGTAATGTTTCTTGATATACACATGCATATATTTTTCTTGGGTGTATTTGGAGTAGTAGAACTCCAAATAGTAGCAGGTCAGAAAGTGGGTATTTATCCAACTTAAATAGCTGATGGTCAACTAACTTTTAAAATCAAGTTTAAAAAGCTGGCTTTTAGAATGATTGTACTACTTTACACGTTTCATCATTTAACTGAGATAAATATATAAACTTCAGTTTCAAAAATTCCCCTGCCTAACATGACTACAAACAGACATACTAAACATTCACTCCATTCCCAAAAAGAGACATGTGATGGTAACTTCCAGAAACATATGATAGGATGAATTTTCTCAGAGTCCATGATTTCCAAGTGATATTGATTACTCCTTTAGTTCTTCCAAAATATACCCTGTACAGAAGTCCTCACCATCTCAAAAGTAATGTGTTGATTAGTTGTAAATACAACTATGATTATAATTGTAAAATATAAGGATAACAGAGAAAAATATAAATGCATCCTGTAACTTTTTTCACCATGACCTTAAAATTATATCTAGCCTGCAGTTTGGGCTCTTTGACTGTCACTTTATTGCCAGACAATTGTGGCAGAGATTTGAACTATTTTAATTAAAGAATGTAGTGCTGTATGTGCTAAAGAAATAGATAGTGATTCAATAAGTGTATGATTAAAGTAATATAGGCAATTTGAGAAGTACGATAAAATAAGAATTAAAAATATCCATTATATTTGGCAAGTTGAAGGATATTTTTGAATTTATGGAAAACAGTTAAAATGTAAAAAGTGGAAGGCAGATTGTGGTAGCATGAGGAGTAGGTGCAGGGCACAGTAAGGAAATGAGAGAGTTTGCTTGGGCCTGTATTGGCCCACCGACCCATGTGGCTAGAAATGTCATACAGAATGCCATGGTAAAGAAATAAACCAGAGTGACAGCTCTGAATCATAAAACTAAAATCTAGTGGGTACTGGCCATTGATAATGTTGAAAAGAGCAATGTTGTTGAGGTTAGGGAATGGTGTAGACCTAAATAGAGACATAACTTGCTTTTATGCTTCTAATTTTTGTACTTGTTTTATAGTCTTAAATCTTCAATATTAAAATGATTAGTTTATCTTGTTCTATCTAAATACTCAGAGCTAAAATCATTATCAAAATCTCTTACATATATCATAATCCAAAATATAACAGCCCAAATCTTTTGCCCTAGGAATGGACTTTTAAACAAAGGCACAGTTATCTTATCACTCTTAGAGAAGGTATGAACAAGAGAGCAAATTTGGAAGTCTAGAAGATAGCTTTACCTAAACTGAGTTTTTTTTGGGGGATGAATAAGCCAAAATGTCACTTGATATCGAGTTTGGTCTGCATAGTGTAGTGAATGTGTCTTTTTGTAATGTTATGAATTTCAAAGTCAACAAATCAAATATATGCCTAAAACTGTTTTCAAAATTTTAAATGATTTACCCTTGGAATTTTTAAATATATTCGTTTCTCCTAAGCCCTTTATTGGTCAGTTCCAATTTGATATAAGAAGTCAAATAAAGTGTTCAGTGGATTCTCATGGAATTTTTTCAACTCTGTCTTTTGAATGGTGATTTTATAACAGTTGGTTATCAATAAATTCATGTTGGCCAACCAATTTTTAATAAATTAGTTTCCCAACTTTTTATTTAATAAATTTTTAAACCTAAAGAAAAGTTGAGGAACTAATTTATAACTGCCTTAATAACTGCCTTTTTAATTTTTTTTTTTTTGTATTCAGAGTGCAGCTAAGGTTTCTTCAGATTGTTTAATCTCTTTCATCCCTTTTAATCAAGAAAGTTCTTTCCTCTCTTTGTTTTTCATGATCTTTACTAATGTGAGGAGTCTGAACTAGTTGACTTGTAGAATGTTTTACATTTTGTTTTTGTTGTTTGATTTTGTTTTCCATATGATTTTTTTTTCTCTATAAGAATGCTATGTGAGTTAGACTGAATAGTTTTGATTAATTTTTTATAGTAGGCAATAATGTCAGACTTTCTTACTATTGGAGATAAGTTAAGCAACTTGTCTGGGGGAGGTAACTGCCAAAATCTCTTAAATAATATTGTTTTGGAAAATGTAAAAATTTTTTTCAACTCCCTTTTCTTTCCCACAATACTGCATAATGTGGTTTTAGATGTCTTGCTGATCCTATATTTAAGCAATCATGACACTAGTGGTTACAAAGTGATTTTAAAATTCTGTTATTCTTTATGTTAATTATGTTAATTCTCTCTCCACCTCCACAATTATCTATATAGGACATAGCTAGAGATAACTAAAAAAAAAAAATGCACTGACGGCACAGGTTTTTTCTGGTACTTGGTTTTCTTTTCTGTACATCAGGTCTTCTCATACATCCTTACTAATCTTGGGCAATGTCAACCTATCTTCTCTTATTCTTTCCTGAATGTTATAAAGCCTAAGATTGACTATGAGCTGCTTTAGGACTGCTTACAGATCACTTACTACCTTTGAATATAGCTTTTTCATGAAACCGTGATAATTCTACATTGGGTTGTGAGAATTTCACAAAGTAATATAACTTCTCTCATTGAAAATATCTGGCATATTACTGAAGTTTAATAAATTGTCATTATTGTCATCAGTAAATTGAAAACATTGGGCAGAAATAAGTTTCAAGTCCCTTCTCTATATCATGTTTCAAACACATGGTTATTGAATATAAGAAAATTATTATATAAAATACTCTTACAAAAAATTATACCTTTATGAAGATTTTTGAACATAGTTTTAATTCTTTCTGTTGCCCCTAACTTATTTAGAATACTAAAAATATATCTTAACTGTCAAACTTTATAGCATCTGTTGAGGTTTAATGATGATAATCACATATATGTTTAGAACATAAATGGACAGAACAATGGAAATAAAAATATGGATGCTATTATTTACACTGATAAATCAGCTTGCCCTATAGCCAAATGGACTTTCTACCCCAACCCCACTGAGTGTATATATTGAGATAATCTAGTTAAGAGAGAGCATAAGATTTCCAACCCAGCATTTACCCATTCAAACATAAGCAGGATTGTTGACTCACATTTTTGAGCTTTAAGAGCATTGGCCAAAAATAAAAACATAGACTATAGAATAATCTCTAGAAAGCAGGTTGTGGGTCCTGAGGGAGACCAGGATTAGGAGGAAAATGAAATTACAAGTTGAAGGAGGAAACACACAGGAGATATTTTTACTGCAAGCAACTTTACATCCATTATTTGAGTTTGCAAAAACATCATTGTCCACAGCAAGACACATGACCAAGTGCTGCATCAGTGATGTAGAGAAATAAACTCTGCCTCTAATGGGAGGGACTGCAAAGTCACACAACAAAAGGCTTATATACAAGGAGGCATAAAGAACTGAGGCAACTGTGCAATTTATAGCTGAAATAGGAAGTCATGAAAAAGCTCAAAAATGTACCTTCTTTGTACTCTAGAACATTAGCTTTCGAAGTGTAGTTTCAGAATCAGCAGTACCATCTGAGAACCAGTTTAAAAAGCAAATTTACTCGCCCTACTCCAGAAATACTGAATTAAAAATTTTGGGGGTGGAACCTAGTAATCTGTGTTTTAACAACACCTCCAGGTGATTCTGATACACATTAAAGATTGAGAAGCATTATGTCAGAAAATGTGCTTCAGGAAATATGAAGAAGAGATAGGATTCAGAAAGGGGAGAATAACAACATGAGAGAGGTGACAGAGATAAAAATAATATTGTACATCAGACCTAGACTTTGACCAATACATACTGAAATAATTTAAGCAAAAAGATATCGAAGAATAGGAACTCTGGTGCCTGACAGATTGATCCATTTGGAGAAAAATACCTATTTATATATAGAAAACTAATATAAATGAAGCAATTATTAACTTCAGTCTGTGAAGGGTTGAAGAGATGTAAGTCAAAACCAGCTGAAGAGTTAACTCAATATCAGTGAAAAATAAATGTTGTTATAAATCACTGGATTATGACATACCTTGTAACAAGGCATTATGGTAAAAATTGCTGAAAAAATTAAAAAGTTTGGGTTAAAACTTCTTTTTCCTCAGACTGTTTATTTGTTTGAGAACTTACATTTTTTTTTTTCTTTATGGAACATTTTAGAAACTTCAAACTTGGGGCTTTGAAATTTCACAATGGACATTTTTAGGGATTTTTTTCTGATTTATTATGTTGAGTTCATGATAGAAACTTTTATTCTGGAGATACAAATTCTTTATTTTCAAGATACAAATTATTATATTTTATTATTTTTTAAATTATTATTTATTATTATTTTTCAGATACAAATTATTGGTTTTTTCTCATGTGTAATTACTGTAGTCTGTTTTGTTTATTTGCTCTTTTTACAAGTCCTGTCATTTAGATGTTAGACTTTCTCAGTTGATTTCTCTTTTCTCTTTTACTTTTATTTCTGGAATATTCCCTTGACTTTACTTTCTAAACTTGCCACTGATTTTTATTTTAATTTGTACAGTTTTATTTTTAATTTCCCAGCACTCCTCTTCTTTGAATGTTTCTTATAAAGTCATATTTTTATTTTATGGCTGCATTTTCATCCATTTTTCTGAGAACATTGAGGCTCTATTTACCTATGAATTTTATATCCTTTGTGTTGTGGGCTTCTTTACTTAGTTGCTTGTTTGTTGTTTGTTTGTATTGATGTTTCTTCTTTTAGGTTGGCATTTTCCTGATGGACATTTTATTTGTGTGAGATGGGTCTTTGTGATGGTGGAGCTTTTCAGTAAAATAACAGATTATTAAGTCCGCCTTTTAATTGGGGCCACTCAAATTCAGTGTGAGTCTGTTTTTATTTTTTGTTTCCCAAGTTCTGTTTAGTTTCTGGTCAAATAATCTTTCAGTCTACCTCCTGAGTGTGTGTTGGTTGGATGGTGATGTTGGATCAGGTATTAGTGAGAGGTAATTATGCCTGGCTGCCAGGATTCTGGACAGTGAAGAGAGAAAGATGAACTAACATGCTGCAGTTTGAAATATAGGTGTTCGGTTCATCTCTCTGTTTTCTACACTGCTGCTGATATCTCTTGGCTGAGTCAATGACCATGAATTTGGAGCTTCTCTAGCTCAACTTCCTCCAAAAGAAGACGGGTACTTTGGTTTCCCTTGCTCCTCAGGCATTCATATTATTATTTCTTCTGCTCTTTTAAGCCAGTTATCACATCCCTGTATGCTTTCTGCATGCCAATAGAAGATAACTTCTCTGCTGTTTTCTCTTATTTTATGCCCTTGGGTTTATGAAACATTACTATCATTTTGGTGGAATCTTGGAAGAGAGATGAGATAAATTTGTATAAGCACTCACCCACATTTAACTAGAAGTGTAATTTGTTAACTGAATTAGGTAGACTGCAACCTCCATGAAGAGAGTATATGTGGCTATCTTATCATAGTTTCATTCCTATGGTTTAGGAAAGCACCAGGCACATAATTAGTACTCATTAAATATGTGTTGGATAAATCAATGAATGAAGGCTTCAAAAGGAAATACCCAGGCAGTATTTAGAAGTCTGTTTAGCAGAGTCCGTTTGCTTCAAAACCAAAAGAGAAAATTCAGAGGTAAGGTGGGAAGCAGGCCAAATTCTTTTGTTGATCTGGCAGGTGTCATGAACAGATGGACAGTTGCTATCCACCAATTCCGTTTCATTAGCCTTATTCTTAGTTGACTTACCAGATTTTACACTTAATTTTTTTTTCAGGAATATTTCTTAATCTACTTCTAGGGTATATAGATCACATTTCTGTGCTAGTGTTAAGTGTTTTGAGGTGATTCTTTCTATTCTAAAAATAATGGAAAGTCAAAAGAATATTTTTATTTTTGTGATTCTGAAATGTGTAGCATTGAGATGTGTAGTAGAAGTCACCCTCCAACTGCCCTGGTAGAAGATAATCATCTTTGAGTTGAACAAATCCACTGTCAAGTAATGGTGTATACTTGCATTCTTGAAAAACTTACACAAGTGATTGTGAAATGCCTTGATAAATATGTAGAAAGTGGAAACAGGTGTGATTGTTATTCTTGTCTGTCTTGAGATATTATAATTTCTCAGCATCTTCAGTCTGGCACATTTATGAAACATTGGCATGATGAATGTACACTTATCAAAAAAGATAATTTAGATTATTTTATTCTCTATTTTTTTAAAGAATTTCTGAATCCTAATTTGACTAATGTCTAAATAACCCAGCATGACTTATACAGTCTGGCTTTATAGATATGTGCTTATTAGTACATGTTTGATCTATTAAGACATTTATAGAAGTAGGCAGATATTCTTCAGAGAAATTATACCCTTCCTAAGTATATAATAAAAATATCTCAAGAGTAGAAAATCTATTGCCATGTGTGTAATAAACTGGTACAGTGTTACATCAGCCTGTGCTTTCTCATAACTTGGGAAATCCCAATTCTCTTTCTCTTGCCTTTATACAAGGGCTTTGGTTTCAATACTCCAATTTGAAACCAAATCCCTGGTATAAAGAAAACAGAATAAAAAAGTACAAAAGTGATAATGTATCTTCTTTCACTTCTAAAAATTCTACTAAATTGCACAGATGTAGATGACACACACTATAGCCTATTAGCTTTTTCTGTATTCATAGGACCAAAATTAGTATTGCTACCATCCTGTGACTATGGCCATTCTTAATGACTCTTCCAATGCTTATGGATAAAACCAATTCTCAATTATCACTCTAGTAATTGAGGCTGCATTTTTAGCATAAGTAAAAACCATGGGAGGCCCAAATTTACTGTGGCAAAGAACCCCAAAGCCTCCTTACTCTGTCCTTTCTCTTATAACTTGACCTTCATCTTATTTCAAACCTTTTTCTGATTTGAGCAAATTCCTCGGTGCCGAGAAGAGGTCTCATGAATACACATTAATTTACCACCATCTTCTTATCTATCTATCCTTTTTTTTATTTGAGCTGTTAGCCCCTTTCTTCCTTTTTGCTTTCTATTATATAAGCTTTGTTAACATTCTTCCTATATCTTCCTTTTCCTTATATTTTCTAATAGAGACCAATCCTCAAGTTTTTAAAACTGATGTTCTGAGCTATAGATGTCAGGACTGCATTTGTGTCTAACTCATGATCTGTTTATAGACTAAATCCTGTAAAGGCAAGAGCTTTGTTTATCCTGATAATCAAATTCCCAGAGCCTAGCACAGAGCATAGCACATAGTAGGCATTCAGTATATATCTGTTGTGTGAAAGAATTTAACTGTTTGTAATTCCACTACATTTTGAATTTTTAAATGACAAGAGCTATTTCTTTAGTCCAGCTAGTATGGAGTGTGTTTGAGAATTTCACCAGGATCTGACTCAGGTTACATCGTGAAAGGAAATAATGTGCTATGATTATTGTTGCTCTTAATAGCAATAACCGCAGAAGTGGTTGAAAATGCTTATTGTCTATGGAGATATATGTGGTTGTGTATGAAGAGAAGAGAAAACACAAAATTTAGAGGGCTTGACAGACCCTTCTGATGTAGACTTTGACATGTGAGACAAGATGAAAGGCAGAATTTGGGCTCCTTTGATATAAAAATTAAAAAAATGAAATTTTCCATTTGCATGCCATGAAGTGATTTCATTTTTCTTAAATAAGATCATTTTATGAGAAAGTTGTCAGAACAATTTTTATGTGTAGTTGGTTTCCAACTACTAACAAAAGAGTAAAAGAAGACCAACTCACAGATGGTTAGCAAATTTTATGTACACAAATATATTCTTACTATAGTTTTTAGAAATCTCTATACATAAATAATAAACATTAGTAAGTTAGTAATTAAGAGCTTCTTGATAATAAAAGATAATTAATAGCACAAGAGTATTTTTACTGATCGAGGGAAAGAAATGTTTCAGGTTTCATTACCATGGATTTGGAAATTCAAGCATATAAACTCTAAGTGACTAAAGTGTCCTTAATAAAACAAGGAGAGACATCTGTGTTTTTTTTAAAGATAATTCTAATTGACAATATATGTGTGTTGACATCATCCTAAGTATTTGAATTTGCTAATTGTCCTCCGCATAATAGTAGCACAAGTTCAACCTTAAGATGCCTATGTTTTGCTAATGTTAAGATTAGCTGATTAATATTGATGGCAGCTAAGGCCAATGGCTAATGTCTGACATCTGTTTGGGAAATCAGTGTTCCAATTCAGGAAGCTGGCATTTCTGTCAGGGTTAGAATGAGGGGTTATTGTATAAGGAATTATGATTAGGGTTTTATGTATGGTTAAGGTTAGGAATAGGAACATGATCTATTTCATTTCTGTTCATCTCAGTGTATTTCTGATGACAAGCTGCTTACTCTATTCTGTGTTAACAGAGAGGTTTTCCCCTCTGTTCCCTTGTGGCACGTTCACCGTGGCACATTATTTCACTTGCTCCTTCTATGTTAATCAACTGGTTGATCTCTTTTTCTTCTCCCGTGTTAGTCTTTACCTTGTCCTTAAATGATCTTTCCATTTGGGACAGAAGGACTTATTTTTGTTCCGGTTCCCTCCCCTTCCCCACATCTAGACACTTGAACTGATTTAAAATCAGGGGTTAATTTTTACCTCATCCTTTTCTAGATTCCAACCTCCAAGCATGATACTAAAACTACATCAAAGGGCATTTTTGTTTGGTGGAGGGGGTAAAAATACACAGATTTGTCTCAAAAGTGTCTAGAATTTTTTGAATCAAAAACTCTAAACCAAAAAGAAATTCAATGTTATAAAATCCTTGAAATTATTCAGACATCATATTTTTTCTGTTATTCCTCTTTCTCTAGTGGACTTCAATTGGCATTAAGTTTTAACTAGTTATGCAGAATAAATAAATACTAGAGTATAGACACAGCTTTTACAACAAAAGGGACAATAGTGAAGTGAGGTAGCCACAAGGACTCAGAAAATGGATCGACTGGAAAAGTAAAAAGTACTGAGACCTTTCAGAGCATTGAACAAAAAGATCAACTAAAATCTCTTCATTTCTACTTTGCTTCAACTGAAAAATCAAGTAGAAAATTATCAAATCCTTAAAAATTCATGAAAATTTTTCAAAAATATCTGAGGATCTTACTATATTAATTACATTGATGTTTGTAATGAAAACCTTGAAGTTGGTATATCAATGAGATCAAGGCATTCTGTGCTGTAAAGCAGGAAAATGGAACTTTAACACATCCTTGGAAGATTTTTTTCAAAAACAACTTAAAAAAAAATGGTTTTGTATGTAAAAATAAGGTTAACACCAAAAATATGTTTTTAGTAGGATCTCTTGTCCATGGGAGAAAGCAAAATAAATCAGAAAAAAGTTGAAATAAGCTATGAGTATTCTATATTAAATATAGGTTGGAGCTAGGAAAAGTGGTATTTTCTGTTATGATCTGTCCAGATCACTGTTACCTTTTAGACACAGATTTTTTTTTTTTTAATTTCTATATAACATCCCACCAACTTCTAGCTTGGTCAAGGTGCCCTTCAAGCTCTTGTGCCTAAGAATTCACATCTTTAAAATGAGTATAGTAATACAAATATTGTGATAATTAACAAGTAATCCATATATCATAGGCATACCTGATAGCAAGTGCAGAATACATATTGTTTAACATTATAGCACCATTAATATTATCTGTCATAATACCCAATTAGCATTGGGCTTTTTTAGTATATGTCAACAGATTAATGAATGAATGAAGAAAATGTCCACATCATCTCCATAAGAATAAGATTCAAGGAAATGATATAGATTTAGAATTAGAAGTTATTTATTATACTGTCTTAATATGGCAGTGTTCTTACTTGTGCAGATAGATTAATATTATTATCTTGCAAAATATTTTTCTTAAAATGAAATGTGAATACATTTAGCCTTTGCTCATTGACATTAGCTTTAACCTCTGGATATTCAGAGTTAGTCTATACTTTCAACCATATTTATAATAACATTAAACATTCAATTGTAGGAATTATCATTGTCATATAAACAACTATCTGTATAATAATGTTCGTTTGCTTTTAGTTGACTTGGTTTTCTGGAAAACTAATTATTTAATCATTTTGATATGTAAATGTCTGCTTGTATACACCTTGGCTAGAACATAATAGGAGCTCTAGAAAGATCTGAGTAGTGCCTAGTGAGATTATTAATAACTATTTTTGCATTTCAGTCACCCCAGCTAACAAAAATGTAACACTCCTTATATCACAGGCACTGTAGTAAGGCTATAGATGATTTAGTTCTCCTTTTGTTCAGAACCCTCATTAGGCAGATTTCATTACAATCAATTGGAAATGGGTCCAGCCTAGTTATTTCACTAGCCTAATAACTTGCATCGAGTCATAACAGAGCCAGAACGCAAAACTTTGTCTTTTGTGCCAGGGAAAAAAATTAGCTTTTACCTCTTTGTTTTGTTACTATATTTTTTGCCTTTTTTTTTTTTTAAACCATGATGTAAACGTTTGTATTTTTGAAAGATATGGCTAAGATCTTAAAATTTCACCAACAGTTAAAAAAATTCCTAAGAAGCAGAATTTGGGTTTAGGTGGTTGATTTGGCTTCACTAAACCGTATAGGATTCTAATCCAGAGTGGGGCTTTAAAGTATATCATTTTGTTCAGCTCTCAATTATGAGGTAGGTATGATTATAGCCATTTTATTTATATGTATTATATATCTCCCTGTCACACATGAGTTGTTAAAGCAAAGATATTTAATTTGCATAAGTCATGGGTCTGCTTTATCTTTGTGAATACTATTTGAGATTGCATTAGCATTTTTGATAGTCATAGCATATTATTATCTCATATTAAGCTGTGCTGACTAAAACACATTTTTATCAGATGAACTGTTCAGTGGATATTCTAAGATCTTATACCTCTGTGACTACGACTTGAAGGCTAGGATCTTAAGAGAACAATTTATCAGATTATTGCTCTATTGTGAATCTTCTCTAGGAGAGATTCATACTCAGTCTATACTAATTCAATTTTGAGACCCTAAAGTTACTTGCTTGGCTCTGCTGTCAACTAAAAGTAGTACCAAATAGCAATAAGATGCAAGCATGAAATTCAGTGGTTTGATATTTTGATTGATAGTTGCAGGGTTCATGCCAATAAAAATTATTATTTAGACAGCATTAATGTAGTTACTAAGTCAAGCAGTGTGTTCATGAATACAATATTTTATTTAAATATTCTTTATCTTTTAAAATAATATAAGGAATGGATATACTCTTTTTCTGAAAGACAGTAATATAATGTAGTTTGGGCATACAGTATAAATAAATATATTTAAAATACAGGTCATGAGAATGGGAGTGTTTACATCTGTCATATTAATTGGGAAATAGTTATTCTAGATCTTTGAATTAATTTAATAATATACCATCAAATCACATACTTTAAATTTAAAAATAAACTAAATAACAGAATTATGACAGGAAAGGGATATTTTTTAAACAGAGAGCAATGAACCAATGAATGAGAGATGATAAAGATAATCAATAAACTCAGAACAGAAAAGTATGCTTAGTACACAAAAGTGAGAAGTTTCTGAGGATGCTAGTGTGAATTACCTTTCAATAAGATGAATCAATTGTAACCAAATTTCAAAATAATCTTTTAATATTTAATTTTTTGATACATGGAATTAATTTAACTGCAGATTTTTAATATAACATGTTACAGTCATAGAGAACTTTCCTAATTTAGTATTTGAAACCTTTATGAAGAAAATGTTTTCTGGATTTTATTTTTTCTGGTATTAGCCATAACTTCTGACACTTTTTGGGGGAAGTTTTTATTTTCCCTTGCCAAGTTTCTGTAAATAGATTTGATACAACTACATGCATAAGATGAGGTAGCTAATTTCACTGTCAAGCAAACTGTAGGTAGTTAGGCTATATAACACCTTTTGGTTTTCTTCCAGAAAAGTATCAATTGAATAACATTCACTTCCTTCAAAATACTTCCTCACTTCAGCCTCTGAAAAGAATTTCAATGCTATTGTTAGAAATATTTTGAATTACTGGTCATAACAGTTTTAAAACATTTCTTGTGAAGCTTTTAGAGCTTCACCCCGTAGCATTGGGAGTATTCATTCCTTTTCAAACAAGAGAACAGGAAACAAGACTGTCTGTAGCAGTTGCCTGCTATAAAAGATTCAAGTCGATTGGAAATCAGAGAAAAGAACAGGCAGCACAGATGGTTAAAAGTAAGTTAGTGTTTCTGAAATTAGTTTAATTTATTTTAATAGCTTTTTATATTTTAATAGCATCCTTTACTGATTCATATTTTAAAATTTTATCTTTGAAAATAGATGTTAAATTGAGGAAGTATTTGCATATTTATAGGAATATTACTTTTCAGAACTGGATTCTTAAGACTCATATGAATCACCACACATGCCAAAATCTGAAACAAAAACGAAACCAAAACCAAAACAAAAATCTTGCAGTTATTTTTACTATCTTTGTTTTCTGATTTTATAAAAAATCTTTCTAAACATCTGAATCTTCACTGAACTCTATAGAGATAGATATATTTCGAGGAGAATGTTCTAAGTATTCATTTTAATTGATGTAGTATATTATGTTGCCTGAAAAGCTATTAATGGAGCAGAGTACAATGACAGGAAAACAACCCTGGTAACTGAGAATTCTGTTACATCAAAATTTGTTATGTATTTTCTTTCTTTTTCAACTCAGGGTGGGCAGTTTTTAGAGATCTGACCTATCCTTCCTTCTTTGTTCAATTATTTTTAAATTCTAGTCATTGTGAAGTGAGAATTTGCAGGTGTTTCTCAGAGAACTTTTTCCCCTCTAGCTGGATGTGGAAAGGACAATGCAATTAATAACAGATGGCACAGGATGACCACGTCCTTGAGAGAACGCCTTATTGGCACCTCCTGCTAATTGTATCACATATAACACAACTAAAAGCATAATAAATCTGAACTGGGGGACATTTTATGCAAGAGCTCTTCTCCTTTTCCAGACGGTAAATTGCTCAGCTCTTGAAATATCAATAACCTTGTGACACCCAACTTGCATTAGCTTAATTGCCTTTTTTCCATCTCCCTCCCCTCTCTACCCTCCTACCCTCCCTTTCTCTCTCTCTCTCTCTCTCTCTCTCTGTCTCTGTCTCTCTCTCTCTGTTTCTTACACACACACACACACACCACAAACACACACACTTTTTTTTTTCTTTTGGCATAAGGGGACAATTGGGCTTTTATTTTTCTACTTAGTTTAGTGCTGTGTCTAAAAAAGCTTTATTTCCTGGCTTGTATAGAATTTGGTTAAGGTTTGGTATTCTGATTTGAATGGGAAATTATTCTTTATAGGGCTTTAAAAGACTTTTCTTAATGCTGGGAAGGAAAATGAAAGTCTGACTTGATATAATTTAATAAACCTGCAGAAGAGAGTTTTACTTAAATGAAAATACATGTTAACTTCAGATGGACATATACACTAACACACATATGTGCACACGCACACAAGTACAGGGCTTTCCTCTTTGTTTTACAGTGGCAACAACTGACAATATCCTGTAGCAGTAAGAAGAATTGAATTGCCACTTTATAACTTGGTTTGGTGTTATTAACAATTTGTAAAGTAAAAGTTTATAGTATGTCAGGATGTAACCTCCCAGCAAGCAGTTTTTCTTTCTCTAAGAAAATGCTTTGGTGAGTAGCCTGACTTTCATATTCATTTCCTACACATCTAAATTTTAGTTTTGGGGGTTTGCTTATAAACAAACAAAACAAACAACCAAAAAGCAATTTAAATTATACTTAGAGAGGGTTAAAACACATACTTAAAAATCATGTAATATATGTTGAAATTGTGTTTTGGTTGGCAGCTGTATGTGAGTTCATGTGTGCGTGTGTGTGTCTGTGTGTTTTCTTTAGCTATATAGAAATCTATTCCTTTGCAGTGATTTATCATCATGAGTGAGAGTAACCTTAATATTTGTGTCACTTGGGTAAACTAACCCTAAAATAATAAGACAAATAATAACCTGTTTAAGAAATTATTTAAAGTAAGGGAAAGTAACCATGTTCTGAGATTTTTCTGCTATCAGTACTGTCCCTGGATCTACTATTGAATATTTATATTTTGAAGCAACAACTTTTAGCCAGTTCTGGACCCGGGACACACTTGAAAATGTATGTAAAAAAGAATGCAAGATTCATATTATTCTAACCATTCTCATTTTGGTCTCTGGTGAAATATGAAACATTCTGAAAAGTTGTCTGTGAAGGATAGCAAGTTTTCAACAGAGTAAATAACAGGTTTGCAATAGAGTAAATAAAGCCAATATTACTGTGAACTTAAAGAGAGGTTGATTTAAATCACAGTTTTTATGTATAGCAAATGAATGACCTTGGATAAGTCCTACCACTTTTCTGAGCATTATTGTCTTCCCTTATTAAATGAGATATCAGGATTAGAATCGGTAAAATTCAAACAGTGTTCCTTTGAAGACTGGGGTTTCTGCAAACTCAAACTGCCACTTTGGATGGGGGAAAGGTGGAGGGAGAATATAGAACAGGGGCCACTATTCTTATAGCAATTTTGAAATTGTTTGTTGTGTTTATGTTTCATATAGGATTTCCTTTTAATAATTCTTTTGAATAGATGTCCACATCTATTTAAAAAACAATTAGGCTGTGTAATTACTAAGGTTCCTTTCAGTAAGGAATTCTCTGATATGTGTATTCACATGCCTCTTATTTAATATGAACTAATCCTAGCGTTCTGAATGAATGAAACATGGCATTTAGAAACAGTTGCTGTACTTTCTCCATTTATTCTGCAGTTGATTTGAATAATAGACAATATAGGGATGAATATCAATAAACTTTTTTGCATTAAAGGTGTGTGTGAGTGTTTAAAATGTATGTCACTTTCTGTAGATACAGAAATATAGATTATTTTGAAGAAGAAGCAGTCATTTATACAGCAGGCAGAATCTCTAAAGCTGATATGAGTAACAAATCTCATGTTTTTCTCTGATTTCATGTTTGTCATATTCATCTCTGTATATTTATAGTCCAGAAACTTCAGGTTAGTGTAGATGGATAGATGCCCAGTAAAAACATGGACATAGTTTTATCACATTTGGAAAAAAGAATAAAATCATAGTATTAATTATAGTGACATTTGGTCTTTGTCTCATCTGTATCCCTGTTTATATCATACGTTTTCTAGGAGCAGATTCTTAATTCTGTTTCAGTAGTCAAATAAGATGTTTTCTATAAGCAGTGGAAAAATAGGCCAATGTGTTAGGAAAGATATTCATTACCATATATCTTTGCACAATAACTCATCCAATTCTTGACTATTTCATTTTGGTTGCTGTGAGGACTATAACAATTATACAGCGAAAACATTTAAAAAAATATAAAGCCTCAAATGAATAAAGTAGTCTCCTGTGGATGGGAAATTTGTCTCAGTTTTCTTTGTAGCCTATCACTTAACATGTTTTTTAACCCATACTTGATGTTCAGTAAATCTTTGATAAATATACAAATAAATAAATAACAATATATGTAATTCTATATTTGGGCCAATGCATAAGTAAGGTGAATACTACACAGAGATGAATTTCTATTCTCTGAATTGTTTATAACAACCATAATAAAAAACAATGGACAGGTGTGCATATGCTGTTTATCTATATATTATAATATGTAATTGAAACAACAAAGAAACAAAACAGATGACTCTTAAAAGATGGCTGACTATGCAAATATCAATAAAATATTTTCATTTATTGGGAATGGGGAGGAGACAATGTCAAAGAAGAGTCAGAAATTTAATATGGCTTTCTTTAGTCACAATAACCTTTCTCCTTTGCATCTCATCACAGGTTTTGCCACTTGTTTTTGAACCTAAATTTATATCTCATCCAACACACACAAGGTGATATCTCACTTATATTATTGTAAATTATTTACATCACAAATTCTGGGTCATGAAGCAGAGGTGATGGAATATTTTTACATAAAAATGTTGGTATCATGTTTTATTTTAAGCCTCTTATGCTGATCATTTTATTTGCAGTGTAAGTATGTCCTACATTAGCTTCTGGATTTGAGCATTAGTGCAGTGAATGGGATCAGTTAAATAGCAAGCACCCTATCCATCCTGATTAATGTTATACTTCACATCTTTGGGTAATTGCTCATATCTTTGGATATAATCAGGACAAAGTGTTACACTTTCTATTTATGTATGATTTTGGATAAGTAATTTGGATAAGTAATTTTTTAGTTCCTTTTACTTTTAAAAATGACAATGACAGTATCAGGTACTGACATCATTTAGAATTGGAAATAGTCATAATGTTTGGTACTTAGGGGCTTAGTAAGCATCAACTGTTAAAAGGTACATAGGAAGATACTGAGTTTGGAATCTGTGTGACTTGGATTCAATTTTTGACTTTCCCAGTTACTATATAATATTGAAACAGTTTCTCATAGTCTAGGGTGCTTATCAACAAAATAGCATAAAACCTTATATTGGAATTATGTGGAGGATTAGAGATAATAAAAGCAAAGTGACTAGTACAGTACATGACTATCGTATTCATCAAGATACTGCCTCTTTTATTACTAAAATACTTCTTATTAACAAAGTGAAAATATTGATTTAGATCAGTGGTTCTTCACAAGGTTTTTTATTTTTGGTGCCACCTACCTCTTTCTGCCCCCCCCCCAGATATTTGTTAGTATTTTTGTTGTCACAAATTGGACGAGAGAACTACTGGAATTTAGTATGTGGAGTCCAGAGATATTGCTAAACACCTGATAATGCCCAGGACAATCCCCAACAACAAAATATTTGGCCCAAAGTTTCAATGATGCTTAGACTGAAAAATCCCAATTTAGATTATGTTGAGTCAAATGTCTCTCCTGAAAAACAAAACTTATAACTTCATATTCCAAGAATTTAAAGCTAGGAAGTATCTATACCAAATAGCCTCAATATTCTTTCTATTATGTTATCTTGATCTTAGGCTAAAGGAAATGGTTCTGCTCTTAATATAACATAGTAGAAATATCTCAAAATTCCCAGTATTTAAGACATACAGTGTCTGAATTAAATTGCCTCCTGATCAAATTGGCTAAGTAGTTAAGAATTAAAGCTCCCATTGACCTGAATTAGTTATTCTGTGGTCTGTGTTTCACACTACTGTTCGACTTAGCTATTTTCAGGAAATGAGAGGGATTATGGAGAATCAATGCTTCAGTGGATGGCTAAAAGCATAATTACTTTCGCTTAGGACAACTTTCTTTACTACCATTAGATTGAGTTTATATTATTTTATATAATTTCATGTATTTTATTCATATCAATTCAGTTTGGAATGTAGTCAAGGATATTATAAATGATTGATTTAGTTTGGGACACATTTGAGACAAAGTCCTAATGCTGTCTTAACTGACAGAAGGGCTTTTTGTTTTTAAAGTAGATAAAAACTATTTTTATCTTACCATTGAATCTCTTAGTATTTTGGCAATGCCCTGAAAATTTCAGACTTTAAATATAAGAGGACAGAGATAACAGACATGAAAATTAAAGAAAAACAGAAGAAACTGTGAGAGAATCATTCATTTTTTCACTTTTATTCAAAGATCAGCATTGTCTAAAATATTCATATATTTTATGGCTTTTTATCCTCATAAGGAAAATAAATAACATTTGTGCAGTTGAAGTTTGTCTCTTGTGGGTGTAGTAGGACATGTAACAAGGAGAGATCCTGTTTCCCCAAAAGCTATGTTCTTTTGTTCCCTTTATCATACAGGTGGACCCAGACAGACATCTTTGATTAATGTCTTTTTTATTTTTTCCTAAGTAGGCAGCAGTATTAGAAGCAAAGAGTGGCACAAACTTCTTTCACCCAGTATTTTCTCCTGAACTATCAGTGTCTTTACTCTGTGTAACCTCTCTTCTTCTTTCTCTATCATATTTCTCTTACTTTTGGGTCTGTCTCTGCTCTGGCTGGGGTATAAATAATAAGCCCCAGCAAAGGCACCGTAGTTGCATCAAAGAGGTAAATTCTCTGGAGGAAGCATGAGGGATAAGCAATGTTATATTGACAAGCTGCACTAGAGGGCAAGAGTGAGAAGAATTCTAGCTTTGGTTACAGTTCTACAGAAATACTGAAGGTAAGCTTGTACATTCACCCTTAGAAAGTTAGTAAATGAAATTTATTTAAAAGTCTCTTTTAGATATCCAGCATTTACTTGGGAATAAAATGACTTCACAAAGTAGGTAAAAAAATGTTTTTCATATCTATCCTGAAGAGAATTCATTGGTTTCTATGAAGAAACCCTTAAAAACAAACAAACCCTGGAGGAAAAGAATTCCTCCTTGCTGGAACAAATGCACAAGGAAATTATGAGGAAGCTTTAATAGAAAGAGAATCTTGTAAAAATTTATAAGCTAGAAAATTCCTTGACCTTTTCTTTCTGCAATTTGTTAGTTAGATGTCTCTCTCTTCTTATGGGGTTTTGAGTGGAGAAATCAATGTGGTGACCGTATCTTTGAATGAAGTACTGTCATGTGCTGGTAACAATCTCTCTTATTATAACAAATATGAATTCAAATGAATAGCAAGGAGACATCTCAGTGGAAATTGTTACACTTGTTTATTTATCTGTCATCAGTCTACTGAACCAGCAAGGAAGAGGAGATGAACTGTCACCAGATAGGTCCCTAATTCATTTGTTTGTTTGAAACTGCATTTCTACCCCGTGTGGCTGGAAATCAACAAAAAGACCTCTTCCTTAAAATAGCATGAACTGAAAACCAATCTGCTATTCTCTGTGTTTCTGTTTAACAAGGGCTGACTATAAAGTACTTGTGGGTTTGTAACCAGAGCTGGGATCTGAGTTTTGAATACTCTCTAACGGGTTAAATAAATTGAAATGCATTATAAATTCTAAAATCCAGACATATTGGAGATCTTGAATTTACTTGTAGAAGTAAACCCTATTACAATTATGAATGATTAATTTCGGTGCAAAATGTGTTCAAATAAGGAATAGTTTGTTGAAATTTAGGAGATATCAAGAGTTTATCAAAGGATTCTTATCAAAAAAATCATTTCTAAGGAATTAATTCTAAGACATTCCTTATTATTTCTTAGAAGTGCTTTAGAGGAAATGAACTTTTATGGTAACACATGAAAAGATAAATATTTAGAATAAAAGAGATTCTTAAGCAATTAAAAATTATAGAATATCTAGTTTTAGAATTTGAACTCTGGAGGATAAACATTAGCTTTCTAAAATCTATTCTTATACATCATTATACTTATGTATGGAGGAAAACTATCTTAGACAACTATTTAACATTCTTTTGATCTTATGAGTAATTTATTTTCCACTTGGTATATATGAGTAAACTATAATCCTATTGCATAGAAAAGGGAAAAAAAACAGCAAGACATTTTTTAAGAGACTTCAAATTATAGTATTTGAACTAACCTGACATGAAAAAAAAAAAAAACATGGAAATATATGAACACTTTTCTAAACATTGCTAACTCAGGCCTGATTATTCTACCAAACAGCTGAGTTCTTCAAATGAACACAGCTCACCATAATAAGGAAGGGAAGAGTGGTTGCCTGAATAAGTGGGAAATCCAATCTATCTCTTTTCATTTTAAAGGACCCTCCTTTTCCTCGTATGAAAGTCATCATGTAGTATATAATGAAAACTTGAAGAACCCCCGAGGGAGACCTGATGCTTTTAGTAAATGATACAAGCCCCATTAACTTACAATGAAAATTAGTTTGCGGGTCTGTTTAGTGCTCCGTTTTCCTGGAAAAAGCAAGAGAAAGAGGCTGAAAACATGCAATTTATATCATTGCCTGAGCAGAAGAAAAGTAAAGCTTTGAGATACCTAGAAGTTTTATGCTTTCCTATGAATAGGCTTAGGTGGCTCAACCAGTATGAGATGGCTTACAATGCCTTTGAAGAGGGGAGACAGATGATCAAGCTAAATACATATCAGATAAAGTTTGGAAGTTGGTTGTTGGAAGTTTTCAGTAGAGTAGGTATTTTGTATTAAATTGGCAACTTTATTGCTTTAAAATATTGTCAGTATCATGTGCTTCCGAACATTACACATACAAACATATTTTCTTATATAAATTTTCCTTGCCATTGTTTCAAAACAAGTCTATTGAGTTAACTCTGGATTACCTATTTGAGTCAAATATTTTCTATCGGGCATTTAACAAAGAAAAAGAAACATAATTTTAAATGCTTCTTAATAATGTAGAAATCTAAATAAGTTTTCAGCTGAGAAAACACAAATAAAGAGATGTAAGTGCCTTTTTTCTTTTTTATCCCATGGTTGGACATTCAGATTTACTTCATCAGAAGATTTCTCACAAATTCAAGCACTCAGAGCATGCATGAAATGTTGAGTTTTCAGAAAGGAACCACTTCTCTTGAAATTTATATGTTCTTAGCTAGTATTTCTGAGATAAATGTTTACCTATGTAAATTGGTTACTACCCATGCAATACAAATGTAACTTTCATATTAAAACAGTTAACATTTTTAAATTAAAAAATTAAGGGATGAGGTAAAAATTTAAAAATTATTTATATAAGACAGCTACGTTATTTATCATGGTACACAAAATCTATCCTAGAGATAGGGAGTCAGATTCTTATTATTGTATCTCTATTGCGTATAGGATATTGAAATAATAAACTGAAATACTATACTTCAAAACTAATGTTTTAAGTACTAAAATCAGTTTAGGGAGTATGTGAAAAATCATGTATTTTCCCTAAAATATTGAGAAGTATATTTTCTTTATTTTTTAATTCTTTTTTTTTTTGTATAGTAATTAATTAGCTCTTGTTTACCAAGCATACACACACACATACAACATGTGGCAAGTGATCCAGGATGCTGAAACTACGGTTGTCCCAGAACAAAACAGGCAGAATTTAAGATGGTTAGTAGCTAAAGAAGTTTAAACTTCTCTGTGGGCTCATGCCAACAAATATTGCATTAAGCTTATAAATCCATTAATCAAAAAGGGTGGTGTTGAATAATGATTCACCCAGAATTTAAGTAATCCTGTGATCTATTTGAAGCAGGCTGACAACATTATAGGAAAAAGTAAATGCATTTCCTGTTAAGCATTTGCTTGGTTCATTTACAGTAATTCCCTGTTCCTGCTCAACTATTCACTTTTGTCTGAAACTGAATGTATTTAAGTTCAGTTTAGTAATCAGTGATGCCCACTGATAAATGGTATGTTTGAGAAGGGCTGATGTGCTTTTAGGTTAAGTGAACCTTGAGTTGATATCACTTCCAGTTTCAAGGGGGTAACAGTAAGAATACTGGCTATTGTATGCTAAGTGTCTGCTTAGTCCTGTACTTTAGTAGGGGCTTTGCACATATTATCTAATCTTCAAATCAGCTTTGTAAGGAGAGTTTTATTATTGTCTTTTAGAGGCCTAGAAATTGAAGCTTTGAGAATTAATATTCAAAGTTACAAAGTCAGTAAAAAGCAGAGCTCAATTTTGATTATTAGGCTGAATGATTCCACAGTATGTAGTCCTTCCATTGCCTTGTACTTGCTGTACATGAAAGATATAAAAAACACAAATGAGAAATGATCCCTTTCCACATTAATTAATTACATCACATAGAGTGACATTTGTACACAAACCTTCACACTGTTATTTTCCTTTTTTTTTTTTATAATAGCCATTAACAGAAACATATGAACAAGATTTTTATTTTTTGAGCTTTGCTTTGTTCTAGAAAAACCACTCGAGGAATGGTGGGCATCAATGTTAAATACTGTCGAAGGTAAGGAATGACTTGATTTAAAATATACACACATATGTGTAAGAAATGTCAGATAATTGCTCCAACTTAGGAACTGATTTGACGTCTATAAAGGAACACAGTTCGTTGCTGCCTTTTGCAGAAATATCCTACTAAAGCATTTTTTTAAAAGGAAAATAGAGAATACATTTAATATTCCACAAAATTGCTCTGCTTTGCCTTTTAGAAGCAATCAGAGGAGGTAGGTCAGTCAGCCGACCATTTATTCAAAATCTATTAAACAAATTAACTCACCATTGATTAGGTTCTCATATAGCATGATGAGGTGGACTAAACAGAGGATTCTGACATCAGAAATATGCACAGCCCTTTGTTCATGAAATTCTTGATTCTAGTTTGTTTAATTTACTGTACTCAGTGATATTTATTATGTTTTCCACTTCAGTTATTTATGGGATTAGACCTTTTAAATTTATATTCGATATTATTGAATATTTTTTAGAGCTCTGATATTAATAAAAATTTACCTCAAAATTTGCTGTTGTCAATATCTCACAGTTACTAACACTGATCTATTTTTCTTCACATGCAAGTTTAAAATGAATTCTCACAGATAAGTAAGGCAAGTAGAATTGAAAACAAATTTAGCCAAAGGAAAGAAGATATGTGAAAATATTTATATAGAGATGCCTTAAATGCTACTGACATGCATTAAGAAATGTGTTGTATAAAAGCAACTTTCTTTATCTCTAGGTGAAATATCTACAGTCATGTTAAATGTTTTTTGATAAGTTTTGACATTTGAAAATGAAAGCTATTTTAACAAAACCACATTCAAGAAAAAAGCTTAAACATTTAAAATGCTACCTAATATAGGGAATATATTTTTTTGTTTCTCTTGCAGATAGGGGTTTTGTCCAATGACATTTTTACCATATTATTAAAATACTGAAAATAATAATATAAATTAAATGCATGTTGGAGGTGGAGGACAAGAATAATGAAACAAATAGCATGCAAATATATCCTTCAATCAAATAAAACTGTTACCTCTAATACTTTTATTTTCTTATCAAATTTGTTTCTATTTGCTGCATTTGATCATAACCAAAGAGATCACTTCCTACAATCTTTAAGAACAAATCAGAAATGCAGATATCTGTAGAGTGAATTGTTTTCAGTAATATTTTACTGACAGATGATTACTTTTTAACTCAAAATTCTTCTTTAAGAGAAACGATAACAATGCTTAGCACTTTTATAATGCTTTTTGCCTCCAAATAACTCACCTAATTAATTCTAATTAATCTTTACAACACCCCTGTGAGGTGACAAATTGACTAGAACTGTTCCCCAATATTGATATAATTATGATCATGTACATATATATTAAAGCACAATTGTATTTTACTGCTACAAATTGTAGCTTCAAATAATGTAGAATGTGTCATATTCCTTTGTTTGTAAAATAATGTTGGAAAATGAAAACAGATTTCAAATCATTTCTTTTAATCTTATAGGAGAAAATCAGACTCAGGCTTAGGTTTTTCCATTTGTGTGTGGATCATGCTTGAAGCAGTGGTGTAGGATGGGAAGCATCCTGCCCAGGAGCTGAGGACCCT
This sequence comes from Macroglossus sobrinus, assembly GCA_004027375.1. NCBI lineage: Eukaryota > Metazoa > Chordata > Mammalia > Chiroptera > Pteropodidae > Macroglossus > Macroglossus sobrinus. The sequence continues at coordinate 79,751 of PVKZ01001542.1, read as the reverse complement.
AGATGCTAGCCTTAGTTTTTTCATTAACTACATGTCTGACCTTGAAACTTATTTTTCACAGTTATAAGGTAGTGATAATGTCACCTGCTCGGCCTATGTAACAAGGATGTTTGAGGGTTAAATATGAAAATATATGTGAGAATACTTTATTACTTTAAAGCATTTTTTCAAATATAAGTTATATAACTTTATAAAATCAAAAATAACAAATATTATAAAAACATATTCCTGGGGACAGAAATAGAGAGTTAAGAGGAATTACCTTTTAATTTACTAATTCACCATTAAAAAATAAATTATTCACTGCCTACTACCATAGAGAACACACATGGTAGACACATAATGAAGGACATGTATAGAATGGGCAAGGTACATAAAGTGAATCTATATAAAATGCAGATATTAATTATAAGCCCATTAGGCCTGGTATGTACTAGCATCAAGTTTCTTAATTAGTATGCTGAAAAGAGGACACATGGAACTTTAAGTTCTTCTGACTGTATGATCTGACTTATGAACATTGGGGCAATATATGAGTCTTATTCTCTTTATTATGTTTAATTATAATTTAAAAATTATCAAAAAAAAGGTTAGTGCTGACTGTAGTCATGGAATGACCTATATAATAATCACTTCAGTAACTTTATCTGCTTGTGCAAGCCCCATACTTCTGTACCCTAAATGCACAATTTGAGTAACATGGCCTTAGTCAAAACCCTTTGTCCTCCTTCAAGAGAAACAGTTCCCAGCTTACACACTGTCATCTTTTATCTTTTTTGCTTCCTTCTCCTACTTGGTCAGTTTCTCCTTCTGAGGCTCCTTTGCTGGTTTCTTCATATCTGACAGACTTCTAAAATTGGAATACTTTAGAACTTACTTGGGCCTACTTTTTTTCTGTTTGCATTGACTACATAGGTTGTCGCATTTATTTTCACAGCTATAATGCCATCAACTCTCAAATACAACTGTCAATTTCACATCATTTGCATACATTTCTCCCTGACCTCTAGAATCCTATTTCTAACACCTAGTCATCATCTCAACTTGAATATGTATTATATGTATCTCAAACTTAAGAAGTCCACATTCCTAGCTCTCTCCTGTGTCTGCTTCATACCATCTTTGTTTTATTAGTAAACGGCAACTCCACTCTATCAGTTATTGCAACAAAAGCCTCAGGGTCACCTTTTATTTCTTTCAGTCTCATATATATCATATATCTATTGGCTATACCTTTAAACTGTATCCACAGTTCTCCTTCTCATCACATTTACTAAAACATCCTGGCTCAAGCTACTATTGTCTTTTCCTATCCCAATATTTCTTACTGTTCTCCTTGCTTCCACATTTGCTACCTTGTAGTATATTTACAATATATCATTCATAATATTTCATTCATAACATATTTTAAGTTGTAGTTCTCAAACTTTACCATGAATCAGAATCATCTGAAAGTCTTATTAAAATATAGATTGCTATTCTCCACACCCAGAGCTTGTGATTTAGTAAGTGGGATCACAGAATTTTCACTTCTAGTAAGTTCCTATGTGATGTGAATGCTGATGATCTGGGGACCATCCCTTGAGAACCCGTGATGTAGAACTTTGTTACTTAAGGTAAGGTACACTGACCAAGAATATCAATATTCTGAAGAACCTCTCAGAAATGCAGAATTTCAAACTCAGTGAAGCAGAATTTGCATATTAACATGATTCCAAGGTGATTCTTTTATACATGGCCATCATAAAAACCCTAATGAACAGGATTCTTTTGACATTCACGTAACATAATAGTATTCCTTTACTCAAAATGGATTTCCACCTCAATATGGATACAACTGTAATCCCCACTAGGTTTAGAAAGTTCTATATAATCTGACCTTCTGTTAAACCCTCTGATTTTCTCTCGTACCTATGGATTCAGTGCCTTCCTGATGCGTTGATCTCCTTGGTCTTCCTTGAACCCAGTTATGCTCTGACTCAGGGCATTAGTACTTGCTTTTTTTCTCAGCCTGGAGTACTCTTTCTCCAGTAACCACACTGTTTATTCCCTTACTACTTTTAATGCTTTGCTCAACGGTTATCTTATCAGTGAAAACCTTTTTACTAACAGTCAACCTCCTTAACCGGACACTGCATTTATGTCTTTGTAGCACTTATCATGATCTGACATACTATATATCATCTGTTTACTAGCTAATTTTATTTCTAGAACTTAATTTTTTTTTGTTATAGGTATTTTGACTCTTTTATTTGCTTTTGTATGTCAATACCTAGAACATTACCAGGCACATAATACAAGACAATTTTGTTGACTGAATAAATAAGTTTTCCAAATCTCTTCCTAAATATGAATTTTGAATGGAAAAATATGAGCTCATGTCAGTACCAGAGTATTTAGAAGAAAGGGAAAAAAAAAGTAGAGCTCAGGATTAAGATTTGACAAACAAGGGCAGGATGACTAAAAGACAGATTTTTTCTCACAATTTTTCTTAGGTATTTATTAGTAAGAAGATTGATTTGTACATGCTAGTATTTCATCTTTTATATTGATGAGTAATATTCCATTTGTATATATGTACCACATCATCTTTATTCAATCATTCATTGAAAAACACGTAGGTTATCTTTATGTCTTGGCCACTGTGAATAATGCTGCAATGAACATTGGGGTGTACATATCTTTATGGATAAATATTTTCAAGTTTTTGGAGTAGATACTCAGAAGAGTCATATGGTAATGCTATCCTTATTTTTTTTGAGGAACCTCCATAATATTTTCCGTAGTGGCTGCACCAATTTACATCCCCACCAGCAGTGTATGAGGTCTTGAGAATATCATGCTAAGCAAAATAAGTCAGACAGAAAAGGACAAGAACCATACAATTTCACTTATATGTGAAATATAAAATAGCAACAAACAAAACAAAACTCATAGATGCAGGCAACAGTATGATGGTTACCAGAGGGGAGGGTGGAAGAGGTTGAAGAGGGCAAATGGGGATTCAATATATAGTAATGGAAGGAGATTTGACTTTGGGTGCTGAGCACATAATGCACTATACAGATGATATATTATAGAATTGTACATATAATACATAATAACACATATAATGTTATTAACCAATGACACCCCGATAAATTTAATATTTGCAATTTATGGATACAGCAGGTTTTTGAATAACATCATTTCATTCAACATCATTTGCTATAGCATTGATGAGATGCTCTAGGAGCTTAGCTCTTGTTTATATTAATTAGCGGTTGTAAAATTGGTTTCATTATATGTTGATTCTCTTAAAGTTGCAGAGACATTATTGGTAAAATTAACTGAGGACTTGCTGTAGATTTTATGAATAAGACATATTTTCTCCAGTTTCATAGTTTATTATAGGATGATAGTACAATGATAGAAATTTACTCATGCATTTACGTCTGCTTAAATAAATTCACACCAATGGGCCCAGCTGTGATTCATTTTGATTAAAATTTTTAAATTAATGGTGATAATATATAGTAGTGTGTACAGTTGGAAAGAAATAAGCAGTATGAAGATGTATGATAGGTGTTAGGATTTTTTTTTCTTTGCAAATTTGTTTTTATTGGGATATAGGGAATGGGTTGGGAAATGTCACTGTGTGTGGTAATACCTTACCTGAGTACTGTCTATTCTAATTCTCCCAGGATAGCTTTTGGGGCTTTTTCTTTTTTCTTGGAGCTGCTGCTCTTGCTGCCAGCAGCCTCTTCAGGTCCACTGTTGAGTGACTCTTCTTAGAAAAGAATTTTCTCTTCTTCTTGAAGATGCATCTGTTTTCTGCCTCTTCAGGTTCACTAACTGGTTCCTCTTTAGGGAAATATTTTTTCCTCTTGGAGAGACTTCCACTGCTAGCTGTTTCTTCAAGATAACTACCAACCAGCTCCTCCTTGAAAAAAGATTTCTTTTTCTTGGATTTGGATAAAGAGGAAACTTCTGGAGCTTTTTTTTTTTTTTCCTTTTGGGTCTTTTACTTGCCTTCTTACACTCCTTTGATGTGCTACTAATGTTTTCTGAAGATGTGAGGGCAATTGCAGCCAACCATTTTTTTTTCTTCTTGAAGAGTTTCTTCTCCTGTTAATGCAGCTTCCTAGTAACTTCAGAAGCTGCTTCCTCTCTCTGAAGAATTGCCTCCTTCATGACCTCCAGATTCTTTTGTGGAATCTTTCTGGATTCATAGGACAGCGAATTCTCAACTTGTTCTCGAAGTTTCTCTCCAAATACACTTGTGAGTACCTCAGAGAAGTAGTCAATTAATGAGACAATATTGCAGTAGTTTGCCAGGTATCAGAAGCCTTTGTTCTTGACAGCTGCTTGACCAATGAAAATGGAGTGGAAAATGAGTCCATGCTTTGGGATGTTACCCCTTGTCTTCAGGGCTCTGGGAACTTGATCTCTTTGCTGCGCCCTGAGAATTATTCAGACACCGGGACTGACTATCACCTAACATTGTTTTTATTTAATGCCTTTGTTAATGATGTGGAAAAAATAGTTCAAAGTTTATTAATTAAATTCACTGGTACACTAAATTTGGAAGTACCAAGGGAGAAGAAGAGGAGGAGAAGGAACAAATGCAGGCGTTAGAGGAATCAGACAGAGTGGAGGGACATGAGTTGGAATTCCATCTGTAAGAAAAATTCAAATTTAAATATGTAGCACATATTTAAATGGTTCTATATTGTGTTAATATTTGTTTGATGATGATGATAGCATTGAACATGATCATGTTGAGAAGATTATGGCTAAATTTGGACTCTTCAGCATCAATTGAGGTTCAGCCAATGTCATTGTGTGCAATAACCCATCACAGAGGGCTGGAGTATAGCAGAGGCAAATCTTATTCCTGAACTGTAATTAGATTTATATTTAAATATGGTAGGGGTATTAAATGGGGTGGCCCATATGAGGAAGCAAATAGTATTTGGGGAAAGAATTATTCATTTGGAAAGGGAATGAGGACAATTAGACAATGGGTTAGAGTTTGAGGGAGAGGTAAGATGATTTCTGTGCTCAGGTCTTCATTCTTGTTGTATTATGGCCTGGCCTCCATGGACTCATTTCTGAATCTCAGAGTGAAAATTTTACAAAATAAGAGCCAGTAATGCTATTGGGTTGAACTACATATAATTGGTCATAAATGGTCAGATATTGGTCATTTCATGTTTCAGCTGATGAGATGTTTGGTATAAGCATCTTGAAGTCATAAAGTACCAGCTATCCTGCTTCCTTGAGTGTGGACATCTGTACTCACAAGAGACCCTGCCAGCCTCAGTGCATACTGAACACCAAATTAGGAACCACTGGTGGGCAGTGATGTAACACTTAACATTTGTTGAATACTAGCAATGCAAATGGAACCTTTAGTAAGAGTTTGCAGATGGAAGAAGAGCAGAAAAATGAATTTCAACAAATGCCCTAGAAGACTAATCTAGGTGAAAAAGATTTAAGTTTTCTCAGAAGTATTTGGGAGTTTCCACAGAAAAGATATTTGAAGTCAGAAAGGCTATTTTACAATTCTTATTTTCATGTTTATTTTACTTCAGGCTATTGCAATAGAAAATAAGTTATAGTAGAGACAAAAGCAGGGCAGGAATTGGATCTGAAGGACTTTAGAAATTCCGTGATTCATTTCAAGACTATAATTGCTCAGATTCTCCTGTCTTCTCTCCTATAGAATGTATCTATGACAGCAGATGAAATTCTCAGAGGTTAAGTACAGCCACTTTGAAGTGTTCAGAATGAAGCTAGAGCCATGGTGTTGTGCAGTTTGTGGTGTTACCATGTGTACATGTGGGAGCATTTGAGAAAACACATTGTTGGCACTCCCTCAGATGAGAGTGCTTGAAAAACCAGGTGTTCTCTATCAGGAGAGCCAGTAAAACTTTCAGACTCCTAGAATTCTGCAGCCTTAGGTGAAATAAAGCAAAAGAGAAATGTATGTAGACATGTACACCAGCCTTCCACACAGAGTGTCTCTGTTTGGAAACATACAAGGGATATTAGTCAACACACTATATTGCTGATTCTTAGCTGCTTTAGCTATAAAATGACAGAATTGTACCAGAAGTTTTTGATTGCTTTTTTCCTAATGCAATATTCTATTACACTATTTTATTGATACCTTTAGTGGATGATTAGGTATTGTCTACATATTTCACTTTATTAGAGACCAATTTTTTTAAACTGAAATAATAAAAATATTAACAAATGCAAATTAACAATGATAATAACAATAATAAGTAGCTACTATTTTATGATAATGAATATTATTATATGCTAGACATGGTGCTCAGGGTTTTTCATGAATTATATGATTTTAAATCTCAAATAAGGTTAGGGTTCATTTAATACCCATAAGAAAGCATAGAATAACAAGGGTAGGAGGGCTAGAATTAGACATCTTTTAAAGTTTTTATCCCCACCAACACCACTTGATTTCACTCAGTAGTTTTGTCTGCTATAGTGAAATATTTTCCAACTTTTTTTTTAATTCATAGAAGATGAAATGAATAAAATGGAAATAAAGACATATAAATATACAGCACAGTCAATTTTTTTTATAACAGAAACATAATTTGGAGAAATAAGGTAAGAGGGCTTTCTTTCTCATGCACCCAGGAAAGTGCCATCAACATTACTTTATCCATTTTCTGCAACCAAAAGAAGAGTAGGTGAACTTTATCAAGATCCTTATTGCCACTCTATGTAGAAACATTTCTCAAAAGTGCCATCAACAACACTTTATCCATTTCTACAACCAAAAGAAGAGTAGGTGAACTTTATCAAGATCCTTATTGCCACTCTATGTAGAAACATTTCTCAAAAGGCCAATTCCAGTACTGTCCCCCTGGCTTTGCATCATATTTAAATTTATGATGAGCACCGAAGAGAAGTGTGCCAGATTTTTTTATTCTTCTAAAACATCAAAACAGTGCAGAGACCATTGATTTTTATGCAGGTGTACTTTTGCTAGTATTTCAGAACTTCATTCAAAGTATTTGGTAGTTCTAGGCTCCTTAGTCTCGCAGCTGCCAGGGTTCCCTAATCTGGAGTGGAAAGTCAACTATCTTTAATAAGGGATTTATAGCAGGGCAAAAAAAACTATTGGACATCTGGAGAGTGGAGTAAATGCACTGTATTGAGCAGCTGAGAACATTTCTTGACAGATTTTGTTTTAGGTAAAAATGCAAGACATTTTCTTCTACAGATTTCTTAAAAAATATATTGTAAAGGAAAGAAAATCCATATGGTATTGATTTATTTAAATGTTTTAAAAATTAGATATTGGGAAAGCCGTTTATATTTTTATTTTTCTTAGAGAGAGAACATTTTATTTCACCAAGAATAAAGAGAAAAAAGGCCTGAAAATTCATGTTGTGTTTCAAATTTAAAGTCAGATTTGACATGGGTTTTAAAACATGACCAAACAAAAATGAGTCTGTGGTTTTGAAGAATAAAGTAAGCTTTAGGGGGAGGCAGGCAAGCTGTTTCTCTGGAAAGGTCCTTATTCCCTTAGTCAAAACATAGCAGCAAACAAATAAACAGAATCCTCAAGTAATAGCACCAAATGGTAGTTCGGTACATAATTCTACAGAATTTATAGCTTCAGAAATACAGGACTGGATATCAATTCATGGTTTCTTTTTCTTTATGCTAAAAGACAAAAGAACTTTGTTAAAAGGGGTAATGAATTGTGTGGGCTGTAATTGCTATTCTGTCGGTACTGTTACTGGCTTAAAATGCTTCAGAGAGAACTGGAAGTAGGTTGTACTGTGTAGTCTGCTTGTCCATACTTGTTAGTAAACAAAGGGGAAAAGAAGTAGTAACCATCTTCTATAGTTGTTTCTAAAGAGCATCTTCACTCTGGATGCACGGACTAAAATGTTACCTAGTTTTACCCAGTTTTAAATAATTTTTATAATGATTCAAAAAAACTGACAAATACTTAAGTCCCACAATTTAAGGTATAGGGTGGTGTTATATGAAGAATACTATAAAAGAACTTTTTCTTTTTCTCCCCTTCTCTTTCTCCTCTCTCTCACCTCTCCCTCCCTCCCTTCCTCCCTCCCTCTCTCCCTCCCTTCCTTTTCTCACCCCTTCCTCCATCCCTCCCTTTTTCCTTTGATTCTTATGAATCTATATTCACATCTACGTAATTATATCTATTTTTATCTTAAAAAATATTTACTTAGAGATTTGTTGCATCTCAGATGTGGCCTCAGGAACATAGAAATGCCAATTTCCCTTTCTTTCTTTGACCCTGTTCCTCAAGCTTTCTTTTACTAAAAACCTGGTTATTATATTTCATGCTGTACTACATATATATATATATATATATACACACACACACATATATACATATATATGTGTATATATATATAAACACATACATTTATATATATATAAACACATACATTTATATATATATATATATATATATATATATATATATATATATATAAACACATACATTTTCTTCAATATAAGTTTATAATTTGCCAAACCATCAAAATATTATTGGTTGAAATGAATAGAATAACGTCAACAAGTCTGTTGGTAAACTAGAAATAAATTATTTTTAATTAATAGTGCTCACATTTATCATGTTAAAAATAATTTAGATCTTTATTAATTATTTTGAACAATTTGATCTATTTTTTTCCAAATAATTGAATGAATAGAAATCACCTTTTTTACACTTCTGGCATAAAATCTCTGAGAGTAGATTAAATGTAATACTTTGAGAGTATACTCAAGTGGTCAGATATCATTGAAAGAATATTAGGAGTCTTTAAGGATCTAACTAATAATTGTTGACTAACAAGGCACAAGAAGAACATTTTAGAAAATATTTTATTTTTATGAATATTACTATGTTTTCACTTCTTTTATATTTATCTTGAACACGTGTAACATAGATATCAACAACAGAGTTAAAACAAGGAGTGGAAGTGGAAATATAATTAACATTTATTAAGTATCAGGCATGTATTAGCTGCTTTATATACACTAATTTAATTTTCACGAATACCTTAGGTATTAATATCCCCATGCTACATTTGAAAAAGACTTTTATAGATAAAGAAACTTATTATTATGAAAGTTAATTTGGTCTTGAATATGAACCTAGATCTACTTTCACAGACACATGCTTTTAAAAAGTAATTAATGGTGTATGGCCATGCCACCCTAAATAAGCCTGATCTCATCTGATTTCTGAAGCTAAGCAGGGTTGGGCCTGATTAGTATTTTCATGGGAGACCACCTAGGAAGACCAAGTGCTGTAAGTGTAAAAAATAAAAAGTAAGAGATTGTGAGCTAACAAGGTCCTTGCAATCTGTGAGGTCAACAGTAAGGGTTGCCTTACTGAAATAATAAATAAATAAATAGATAGATAGATAAATAAATAAATAAATGACTAAAATGAATCATGTACTGTTCAGGTAAAAATATAATTGTTTTCTTAAGTTGTCTGTGTATATCTGAGAATATAATCAACAAAATAAAAAATATATATATAACTTTATACAAATTAATTATCCTCTATCAGGTATCATGCCTCATATGTTATCAAATAAATCAGATCAGTTTTCCACTTGAAATTTACTATCTCTTAAAAATTCTTTAAAAATTATAAAATTTTGATATTCACATTTTAAATAACAGGCACATAAATGTTTTATTTCTGGTGAGCCCAACTGAATATGTCATAAAATTTTATTGTTTGTCTTTAATTTTTTATCTATCCTAGCACAAGTTTTACAAGGGAGTGGTGGTACAGGACAAAAATTAATAACTGGCAGTAAGGCAAGTACAAAAATTAGCTTTGCTATTCACTTAAGTTTCGAATCCAAATTTGATTCCAAAATTAACCTGAGTTTCCTAGGCTAAATATCAGTTTATGGCTAACTTTTAAGATTGAGTTACTTGTTTTTTAATATTGAGTTTGAAAAGTCTTTAGAATTCTGGATACAAGCCTTTTATCAGATATATGATTTACAAATATTTTCACTTTGTCTATGTCTTGTCTTTTCATTCTTTAAATAGTGTCCTTGAAAGAGCAAAAAAATATTAAATTTTCTGAGGTCCAGTTTATAATTTTTTAATGAAGTGTGGTTTAGGGAGTTATATTTAAGAACTCTTTGACTAACTCAAGATCACAAAGATTTTCTTTTGTGTTCCAGAATTAAAAAAAATAAATAAATTTCATATTTTGTACTGTGAACCATTTTGTGGTAATTTTTCTGTATCTTGTGAGTTAAAGATCAAAACTATCATTTTACAAAGTAAGTATTCAGTTGTTCCAGTGGCATTTGTTGGAGAGAGAAACATTTCAACACTTTGTATTTTACACATTGGCAAAAATCAATTGACCATATACATGGTGAGTCTATTTCTAGACTCTATTATGTTCCATTGATCTATTTGTCCATCTTAATGCCAACCACAATATCTTGACCTTGGTAGCTTTAAATATATCTTGCAATCAGTCAGTTTAAGTCTCCTAACTTAGTTCTGTTTTCAAAGTTGTTTTGATTATTCTAGATCCTTAACATTTCTGTATAAATTTTATAATAAGCTTGTCAGTTTCTATAAAAATTACTGAAATTTTGATTGAGATTGCATATGAGCTATATAGGTTGATTTGGAGAGAATTGACATTAAACAGTACTAAGTCTTCCAATCATGAATGCATGATATTACTACATTTATTTAGATCTTTTAAATTTTTTTAAGCAATATTTTGTAATTTTCACATCTGCAAGATTTCTCGTAAGTAGTTTGTATTTGTACTATTGTAAATGATATTTAAAAATACCAGTTCTAATTGTTCATTGCTAGTAACAGAAATGTAATTGACTTTATAACACTCATGAATTAGTTTCAGGGACTTTTTTGTAGATTCCATTGGACTTTCTGTATAGATAGTAGTGTTGTCTGTGAATAAAGATAGTTTTAGTTCTTTCCTTGTAATTTGAATTCTTTTTTTTTCCTTATTATACTGGTTAGGATGTTCATTGTGATAGTGCATAGAAGTGGGGAGAGGGGACATCCTTGTTTTGTTCCTGATCTTAAAGGGAAAGCAATATAGCTTTCTTCATTATGTACATTAGATCTGAACTTTTTATAGTTGTACTTTATTAGGTTAGTATAGTTTCTTTCTACGCTTGTTTCCTGAAAACTTTTTTTTATTGATAATAGATGTTGGATGATGTCACATTTTTTCTACATCTGTTGAGGTTATAAAATTTTTTCTTTTTTAGTTTAATGTGATAAATTGCAAGTTATATATTATCGATTTCTGTTTGCTAAATTTATTTAGAATATTTGCATCTTTGTATATGGATATTGGTCTATAATTTTATTTATTTGTAATATTTCTGCTTTTAGTTTCAGGGAAGTGTTGACTCATAAAATGAGTAAGTAATTATTTTATTTTTTTCACTTTTCAGAAAGAGTTTGTATAGAACTGATATTATTATTTTTTAATGTTAACCAAACTTTACTACTGAGGGCATGTAGGCCTAGAATATTTTATGATGTTTTTAAATGCAAATTAAAAAATTTAAGCAGACAGAGAGTTATTTAGATAATCTATTTCTTCTTGAGTGAACTTTGGTAGTTTTAGTTATTTTATTGCATTTGTTCATTTCAGCTATGATATTGAAATTATTGTTATGAAGTTATTAATAATATTCTCTTATTATCCTTTCAATATCTATAGAATTGCCTGTAGTGTCATACCTTTTATTACTGGTATTTATAATTTGTCTTTTTTATGTCCTAGTCATTCTAACTAGAAGTTTATTATTTGATATTACCAAACAACCAGTTTTTGATTTAATTTATTTATTCTTTTTCTCTTATCTATTTAATTTATTTTTCATTCTGATCTTATCATTTTTTTTCTGGTTACTTTACAGTTAATTTGCTCTTCTTTTTACATTTTACCCACATCTTCTTCAATACTTGTTATTATCAGTTATCATTTGTTATTATCTTTTTGACTATAACAATCCTAGTGTGTGTGAAGTGGTTGGCATGTCATGTGTTTTTGATTTACATTTCACTTAAAGCAAAAGATAAAGTTTTATGGTATGTCTAATCCCTTTTCATATCTGTTCTCGGTGTGTCTATCAGCATTCAAATACTTCGAATGGCAATAAATACATTATTTTTTTCCTTAACTGCCATCAGTAGTAGACAACACTTTTAAAGCATTTTCTAGTGTCTAGGATTTTTATATATCTGATTTCATTCTCACATAATCTCATAGATGAAGAAAAATATACAAAGTGATCTTTAAAAACATGGACCAGGGATTTCATGTTATTTCTCCCGTTATTCAATGACAATTTTTTTTCTAACTGTTTTCCAGTAGGAACTCACATTCACTACTGCTTATAGGCCAAATCCATCCAACTATCTACTTTAATAATGAGTGTATGCTAAGAATATTTGTTAGATTTTAAAGTGCCATTAAGGGAAATAAGAATATGAGACAGATCTATATGACCTGGAAAGATTAAAATATTTAATATATAGCCCTTTACAAAAAAAATGTCATACAGTTGGTTTAAAACCAGGTTCACCAATTCTGAAATGTAGTTTTTACAACTGACAGTATACTTGTAAACATACAGGGCCTCCAGTTTATCTGACCTAGTAAAAGAACAGGGGAAAAGAAATACATCAGCCTATTTTTATTTAGGTAAATTGTGTTGGATATTCTGTGCTTTAATATAAAAGCCATGATTTGATATACAAGACAGAAGGAAATTTGAACATGATTCCTTGAACAAACATGAACAAAGAGAAAACTAACTACAGTTGTACAAGACCTAAAGAGAACATGTACTGTAGAAAATATTCTTGGGACTGGCACCTGCCTTTATTCTTCCATACTTCTTAAGGAGGTTTCATTGCCATAGATTGAATTAATTCACACAGAGGATAAAGAAAAGACACTAGATTGTAGCTGACATAGGAAGACAGACTGGTCTTGAGTAAGCATTTATATTAGAAAATAAAATCGCTAATCTGAGTGACTAGATAATTTAAATAGAAAATAGTAGTGTTGGATGAACTGTACAAAGACAACACACATTCTGACATTGTGGACCAAGTGCCAACTCTCAGTATTGATGAAGTAACATTCACAAATCAAGACACTCAATTCATTTTCCCTACAAATATTTTATGTGTCCTCTATGAGATCTGAATTAATTATCATGGAAGTCTCAGTGTAATAGTAGACTTTCTCCTGTGATGATGAGCATTAGACCACGCTTTCTGTTCTCCATTACCTACCCTTCCTGCCTATTTCTCTACCCTTGTTTAAAGAATCTAGAACCACTCTATTATTATGTCCTCAATGATAAATAAAAACATAGCCTTGCACACGTAAGCTATGTTAATTTATCTCACCTGCCATTTTTTTTCTAAGTAAATTGGAACTCACATCCCAAAATATAAATTTTAAATTCCCAGAATAATAGTATTTACTTTTTATTATAAAATAATAATTGAAAGAACTTGCATTTGAAACTGAAATCACTACTATCTTCAAACAAAGCTTTAGCTGGTGCTAATTTCTGTCTTGAGCCTTGAAATTTTATCATTAGTAACTGAGTGTTTTTATTTAAAAAAAAATTAAATACATTTCTTTCCCATCAGAATGAAACACCTCAAACATAAACAGTTAAAAATTCACATTACCTTTAATCAGGCTGAAATATGAATGCTTCCTTGAGAATCACAATATTCTGTATTGTCTGTCATTGATAACTATGCTAACAGAATTATAATATTTTATATTTCAGAATGGCAATGTAACTGGTCCCAAAGGACACATGAAACCTTTTTAGCCACATCCTTTAGTGCTCTGCGAAGTCATATTGGTTTCTTTCTAGAATATCCTCTAATTTAGTTTTCCTTTGAATAATTGTTTATCAGATCAAATCTATCTTTTTTCTCCTAGAAATCCTTTACAGAAGACTGGATTTATAACTGAACATTATGCCAATGAAAATGATAACATTTGTTTTAAGATGTTAGAAATTTGCTTGAAAATGGTGTTGTATTAGTAAATATTCAAAATCTCTATTCTTACAAATTCTTAGCAAAATGGATAATTTAATGTTCTTTAAACATTGTTTATCAGATTTTTTTTAAAAGCAAATTATTTTTATTAACCTTTAGTAAAGTAGTTCTTTTTTACTTTAATTTTCCTCCCTGGCCAGCAAATATATAACTTGTTTAATCTGTATTTATTACATTATATGTTCACTATAATTCCTGGATTTAAATTTAAGATAAAATACTCAAACTAGTATCGCTTTTAAAGTAGGGAAAAAATTGCATCTATAATTGAGTCATCTATGTTGTCACAGTCATGTTTTAAATCACCCATTTTATATCTGCATGTTAAAATTGTAAATACCCTTTGGTCATGTGGAAACTATAATAATACTAAAAAAATTATCTTTGTCTATCCTGTATTTCTCTGTTTTGTTGTTCAAAGCCTTTTGTAATTTGCTGCTTACTTCTCCAAATTACTTTCTTTTTTCTTTATTTTTTTAAAATAAATTTTATGTTCTTCAAAAATGGTCTACATGTTTTATTAGAAAATTATAGCCATAAGATATCAATTTCTCACTGATAATTACTCATTTATTTTATGACTAAAGTGCCTTCCCAATTCTTCACTCATAAAAGTCTCATTTTATTCCTAAAGCCCACATTATGCATATTCTATGATATCAATACTAACTATCTGATTTATCTTTTCCCTAAACTATTCTATTCTTAAAAACCATTGGCACTTTCACTATTGCATGCACTCTCATTATTATTTGTCCTGAGGCTCCAAATAGGTAGAGAGACTTCAAGCACAAGAAAAAAGATTTATATCTGTTTAAATCTTTATTACCTATCACATAGTGATATTGAATGTTATTGCATATTTAAATTAATCACTTATGTTTAGTTATAATTAATGTTTGTGTAAGAATTAAACATTGAACATAGGGGGAAAAAACTGAAAAGAAGGTGTCTCAGTTAAAGTTTAGAGGTCAAGGAGAAAATGAAAAGTAAACATATGGAAACAACATGAGTACTAAGGTTAGATAGATGACTTATTTCATTTCTGTTTTGATTAAAGAGATATTTATGCTACACCACCTCATCCATGTACATTCTCAACAGTATCTCTTTTTATTAAGAGATTCTACCTTTGCCCAAATCTTACAGCCTATTTTCAACAAAGTAGATGGAGTGGACTTGTCTGAAGTCCAATCATATCACCATTGTCTTGAAAATCCCTACTAGTTTCCCATTTAACTCAGAATGAAAGCAGAAGTCCTTAGTATTAGCTATGTATAGGTCAGGATATTTTATAAGCAGTAACAAACAACTCAGAATCTTAATGATTTAAATAACCAGAGTTCATTTCTGCCTTCTGGCTGTGAGTCCTTCTCTTCATGAGTGTCCTGGGATCAAGCAAGATGATGGAGCAGGCATTGTCTCAAGTATGCTTGTCACCATGCTCAGGCAATTATATGCTCTGGTCTATGAGAATAGCATCTTATATTTTTATCATAGCTCTTGGTCCAGAACTCTTTTAATGATTGCCCTGAAAAAATGGGGGCTAGGCATTAGAAATTTACTGGAAATGTGGCAAAATTCCAATCCATAAGGCCTTGTATGGTTACTTCACTCTATCTACATTGCCTTTTTGATCTTATCTGCTGTTACTTTCCTCTTTACATGATTTTAATTCTGCCTTAATAGTCTCCTTGATGCCACCTAAATACCCTAGTCAAGTTCTTACTGTTACCCTAAATTGTTTTTACTCCAGATAGCTCCAAAGTTAGCTTCCTTACTACTACTTCCCTCAAGTCTTTATTCAAATGTAATTGTCTCAATGAGAACTCCCTTATTGTCCTGTCTACCATGAATACCTCCCCACCACACCACCCTGCCTTTATCCCCTCCCTTGGTCCTTATCATTATATTACATAATATGTTGTCAGTGTCTCCCTGAAAATTAAATTTAATGAAGAGCAGGGATTTTTTTTTTATTGTATATCTGCATATGGTACAGTGCCTAGCCATGGCAAGTATGTAAAGAATATTTGTTGCATAAATTTTAAGGAAAAAGTTATGAACAATTAAGCCTCTTATTGCAATTGTGACTTCAATAACATATTCAGAATTACAATTTATTATTTGTTGATAGCTACTATGTAATGAATGTTTACTTTATGCAAACATTTTATTATGTGTTTTCTGATGTATTAACCCATTTTATTTCATGATAACCCTAGGAAATCAGTGTATCAGTGTAATTATTCCCATTTTATAAATGTATAAACAGCAATAAAAATTAGTGTGCTTATGGTCATACAGGAATAGAAATTCACTTTAAGATATGTCAACATGGTAAAGTTTTCATTTAATGTTCATTAATGTGTTTAATGTTCATTTAATGTTCACCAAATGCCTGTGATATAAGTGGAAGAAGGGCACTCTTTGCACTAGTGATGAAAGACAGGAAACTTAGTAACCAGCAATGATTTTCAAGACATGAAAGTATTGCAGATAAACTCACATTTACATTTCAACCTCTTTTCATAGAGATAGCAGTAGTCCTTAAGCCCACCTGTACCTTAGAATCATGTGAGGGGCTTTAATAAATGCCAATGCTTAGATCCCACCTTCAGAAATTCTGATGCAAGTACCCCTAGGTAATTATAATATTCAGCTGTTAAAGAAAAAACTGAAGGCCCCAAATGGCATCATTTGTGCTAAAAGCCCATGATACCAAACCTAGATTTAATAACCTGATATAATTGCAGTTTTCACCTCTCCCAGAATTATCATCTTAATTAACCTTAACCAGTCTTGAATTTTCTAATCAAGCACCAGTAAGGTAATTTGTCACATAGGCCCTCTCTATCCCTCAGAGACAAGTTAATGTTCATGATAAAAATCCTTCTTCTCTTCCTCCAAAGAAAATATTTCCTAGCTTTCAAATAATCCTTTTCTTTTCTAATATCTCTCTTGCTCCACTCTTCCTATGAAATCCCTCCATTTGTGCAACCCCTTGGAGCGCCCTTCTACTTGCTAGATGGGCTGCTGCCTAGTTCATAATCTAAAGCCAATTAGATCTTCATATTTACCTGGTTGAGTTTTTATTATTTTAACACAGCCAATGTTGAGAACCACTGAGTTAGTGGATTACCTTATTCACTGAGCTTCTTTTGGTGGTGGTGCTGAGGACTTGTCAATGCTGTTTATCAGAAATGAGGAGTTGCTACTGGTAGGTTCTGATTAGGTTACAGATAATTGCCCATTTTTTTTCCATGGACCAAAAAAAACAATGATGTAAGTAATAATTTATTAAAATATTACACATATTTTTACACATACATCTTTTTCTTCAGTCTACTGTGGATGTTTTGTTTCATTTATGTTTTCTGATTTTGGTAAAAATAAACTGAAAAAGTTAAGCAGAGAAAAATTCAATCACTTTCTAATGTCTTTGTTTTGTATTGTCAGATCATTGCGGTTGGCAGAAGCCCAAAAGTTTCCAAAAGTCTGGGGTTATTCACTTTTCTTTTTACGTATCCATTTCTGGTCCTGTATGCTAAAGAAGTCTAACTCTATTCTAGGGAATTGTTCTAAACATATTTTTATTACTGAATTGATGGAATTCTGGCTTATAGGTGCAGATGTTTTTCTCTTGGTGGCATCTCCACAAAGTTAAGTTGCTTTAACTTTATTCAGATATTAAAATATTCATGATCCTGGTAGTGAAGAATGTTCCATTTTTTTTTCAGTTCAGCTCATGAATTAATTCAATAGAAAGGCTTAGAAAGTTGGAAGATGTTGGCTTCTATTTCAGATAAATTATTGTGAAGAACGAATACAAAAGATTTATTACAAATCATATGAATGATATATCACCTATATGGAAAGCATCTTGTGCCATCAAAAAACAGCAATTCTCTACCTTGGTTAATGCAATGTATATACTACTCAGTGTTTCTAAAGTTGCAAAATGCCTGCAGAACTGTCTTCAAAGAGATTTACTCTCAGGATCCAGTTCTAGAATATATGAGCAGGAGAATAATTCTCATTTCCTATTATTTATGAACTGGCCTTGGCTTATCATTCAAGCTCTTGAACTTTGTCAATGTGCCTCAAACTTTTTACACTTGTGCCTCAAATGCTCATCTCAAAACATTATACATCATACATACTATACTCTAACAAAACAAATCAAAACTTTTTTAAAGGACTTGTTTTATTTGAACTCTGTTATCTTTCTGGGATTACCATTTCTTCCTCCTAATGCTATTCTAAGAACATATGTATCACAGCCTAATTTTAACAGTACCTACTATTTTGATTCTCATTGACATGTTAATTTCACCTCTTTCTTTAGGCAGTGTGATTTCTTTTGAATCAAAGACTTTCTAAACCATGTAAAGGTACAAGGTTGTAAAAGAGGTTGGCCAGAATTATTGTTGTGCATAAACAGAGGACATGCTTTTTAGTTTTGAGATCTCCTGTAAATATCTTCAGTTATTTCTCATTAATACAACAAAAGTGTATTTTACCACTCGAATGCAACTTCTTCTTTGTGGAAGGGTTTTAGAGTGTTAGATTTCTTACTGTACTTTTTACTGTGTGTTCAACAGATACTTTTTGCTAATGGGTCTCTGAAAAGATTGACAAGGAATTCCCAGAACCCGTATGATCCTTTAGGCCATTGAAAAAAATAGATGGGACTATCAAAGATTTATTTGAACTCCATGTCTTCAATACATACTCCAGGTCTACATTAATGTTTTCAAGACACACCATGAAAGAAGAGAAATAGTTCCAAAGCATCTCTCTAGGCTACTTAGATTTTCTTATATCCAGATTTCTCTAAGTAACCTGAAAAATACTGACTATGGAATTAGACCATTTCATTATTGGATTTATTATACACACACTGATGTAAAAGACATCTAAACCTGTAGAGAATTTTTATGAGTTTACTTGAACCAAACTGATGACATGCTGGAAAGCAAGATTTCAAATGCTCTAGAGAATGATAGTGTTTGCAGCTTTTTTTTTTTTTTTGAAAAAATACATTTAGAGTTAAGGAGGGAACCTAAGAAAGATTATGTAAAGGTGGGAGGAAATGAGCTATAGGGTAAGATGATGTAGTCCATTGAAGGTGGTCTGGAAGAGATTACTTTTGGCATTTCAGAGATGTGTTAACCCAGACGCACAAGAATAATGTACAGAACTGGCATAAAACCTTTTACTAAAGACATTATATGCCTGAGGCATGACTGCCCTCCATGACCTGCCCAGTTGAGAATTTATGATCAGATCACTTTGAGAGGTTACTTTTGGTTACTGAACTTGTATATACTCCTGTTTTCATCCACACACATATAAATAGTCAATGCTGAGAAACTAAAAAATCTTGAACTTCAAATTTCTTTATCTCTGCTTTATCTCAAAGGCTGAGTTAAATGGATTTGTGTGAATGGTCGTTGAAACTCTAAAAGCACTATATATATTTGTGCTGAGCATCCATTTTTGTTTGTTTGTTTGTTTGTTTGTTTTGTCTCTCTAGATTTATAATCTGCCTTTTCCCATTCTGCTTTGTGCCTCAGGAGCTGAGTCTCATGGACTGATTCAACAAAGCTCCATTGCTCTCTGACTTTCAGCTGCCCAGTGGGAAGTACCAGTCAGAGGTAGGAAAGAAGGAGGTTGGAGAAGTAAATGTGTTGCCTTTTTCCTAGTGTTGATTTGAGACCTAAGTTAAACTTCAATATCATTTGGCAAATTTGTGCTCAGTTTCATTTAAAATAGTGGTCTTATTTTTGCTACTCAATTTAAAATTTTAACTATTGTTAGGTTAATTTCAGGCTTATCAAATTCATACATAAATATTTGCATCAACAGTATTTTTTATATACAATTGTAATACTTGATATATAGATTACATTTCAAATATATGTCACTTGCAACCCTGTGGTTAGAGTAAATATATTTATAATCCAAAATGTTTCTTGTAAGTGAAACCACTGTTATCAAGAAGTTCTTTTTTAACTAGAATGTGAGAAAATGTGGGATATCACAACTTCTAGGTCATTCTTCCCAAGAAAGTCTTGGCTATAAAAGTCTGAGGACATTTGTCCTTAAGATTCATGTGCATTACACTCTCTATTGGGCACATCATGCCCACATACAACTCAGCTCACAAGCTACGAATCCACCCTTACCAAGTGAGTTAGATATTTGTGAGTTTGCTTTATTCAAATAACTGAGTCTAATCATTTTTTAATAATGAGGTAATTTGCAAACATCATTATTGGTGACTAGTAACTAGAGTTGCATATTATAGAAACCCTGATGTCACCCAGCTGATAACTACTGCTCTTAAAGCTCAGCCCATCGTCATTCACGTGCAGTACAAGTGGGAATCACTATTTTGGGGAAATTTGTCCAAGCATGAGAGCTATCCTGAATTCATTAGTCCCATATCTTCCTCCTTAGCTCCATCCTGAGGCAGGAGATGGACTGGCTTTGCCTTTGCAATTTTACCTCAGTCCAGAGTTGCTCTTGGAAAACATTCTCCCCTTGGAAAACATCAAAAGGTAACAATCACTCCAATTATTCCTTCTACTGACCAGGCTTTGATGCAGCTCTACAGAGAATGTGGTAATAGAATATATAGAAATAGATATCTCTATCTCTGTCTCTATCTCTGTCTCTGTATCTATGTCTCCTTCCCTAATATTTCACATTTTATTCTACTGCAAGTATCACAGTTGCCTATGCTATTTTACCTACAATGTTACTTGTACTGATGTTGAGATGAAAACAATTTTCACTGAGAGGACCCAATCTTTGCTTTTAAACCTATTGTCTATTATCAACAAGCACTAAAGTAAAGGTTTGAATTTGTTATGATGTCTTTCCTACCTCATTGTGTGGGATATATATTTCTTAGGATGAACTGAATGAAATTGCTAACCTGGAGACTGAAGTAAGGCTGCTTATATATCTAAGCTCGTGATAGATTTTAACTTTGTGAGATTTATAATTAGTGTCAGTAAGATCAATGCTATTTGACGATCACTGAATTTTCAACTGGGTAGTATTCCTTTTTTTAAAAACATCAACTTATATAAAGCTTTGTTGGTCTGGTAGAATTGCATTTTGAAAAGTACTCTACCATAGAGAAAGCTTGCATCTTCCTCAAACTGTTTGCATATCAATTAGAACACTTACTAATTACATTATATTAGGCAAATGTTTTGACTCTAACTGTATATATATAAATGAGAAGCCAATAATACATACTATAGCAAGTTGTGAATAGTTGGTCCATAAATGTTGCTTTAATTTTCTCACTTCTCTTTTACTTTTGCTTTATATGGCACTCTTACAAGTTGGGAAAATGTAGTTCCTACTAGCAATACAAGTAAAAGGCATCTTCTTTTTCTCTTTTCTTTTTCCTTTCCTTTCCTTTCCTTTCCTTTCCTTTCCTTTCCTTTCCTTTCCTTTCCTTTCCTTTCCTTTCCTTCTTTTCTTTCTTTCTTTCTTTCTTTCTTTCTTTCTTTCTTTCTTTCTTTCTTTCTTTCTTTCTTTCTTTCTTTCTTTCTTTCTTTCTTTCTTTCTTCTTTCTTTCTTTTTAACTAATTAAAAAACAGTTGTGGTAAAAATACACATATAAAATTGACCATTTTAACCATTCTTAAGTGCACAGTTCTTTAGTATTAAATACATTTACAATGTTGTGCAACCAGTCTTCAAAACTGTCTTCATTTTACAAAACTGAAATTCTACACTTATTGAACAATACCTCATCCATCTCTTCCCCTAATATTTCTTTTAATAGTTTTAGTTTTAATGATCACAGGAAATTTAGTTAAAATTGACAGTTTGTTCCAAATTATTGTGTTTCATTAATGTGATTTATAATCACATTGGCTATACATCTCCATTTTTCAGAACAATTTCTCTTTTAAGAGATTTTACTCTTTTTTAAGTAAAATTAATTCCTTGAGTGAATAATTTGATATTTACTATTATTCATTAAATATTGAGAAATCAGAGAAGAAAATTATTTATCCAACCAGTTTTTTCTATCTTTGGTTTTAGAAAACATAGTATTATGTCTATAGGTTGTAGTCACCAGGTAGGATCAGTGGGTTAAGTTCTTTTGCTACTGACAAGTTCACATTTGATAACTGGAGACTTGAGGACATTGAATTGTTTCTATTTTACCAGCCAGCTCTGACCTGACTCATTTTAGCTAAATTTGTGGATATTTTTACTTACATTTTAAGCTCTATTCACACAAAATAGTTTAACACATTTGAATTCTTCATCACTTACTAGCTGTCAGTATATATGGGTTATAGGCTGAGAAAAAAAAAGTAAATAATTGATTCGAGAATATAGAAACAATTCTTAAAATAATACTCATGTATATTTGTAAACTACTCAGAAATATTTGTTTGATTTCGATAAGGAAGAATATGCTTTGCTATCTAGTAGTCTGTAATTTAGTAGTAAGGTTTAAGCATGTTAATAAATGTAGATCACTTAAAATAATGCCTCACATAGAAAATGCTCAAAGATTTTAGCTATTATTACCATTATAGCAGTTATTATTATCATTATTCCTTGGAGAACTAAATTAAATGGTCAGTGAGTCTGATATTTACCAAAGTTATAGTATTGGGCAAGCCTCAGAGGTGCTCTCACCCCGGCTATCTCCTCTATAAAATATTTGCCCAAACCTGTCATAACAGAGAGTAATACTTGGACAAGTTAGGTTCTTTAATTTTGCACATGAAAGGTACTTTCAAGTCTAAAACATTTTCTGTACATAATCTTGAGATTTTAGGCCTTCTTTTAAAAAGCAGCAACCAATCTATGAGTTTTTCAAATTTGAAAGTGTAAACTTTTCACACTGTATTGAATCCCATGCTACTTTTAAGTTCATTGAATTTCAGTCTATAGAGCTCTCCTTTTCTCCTCACCTGTATCACGATCTGTTTGTTTTGAGAGAGAGTTCTCAGGTCAATAATTATCACTGGCCAAACCTGTATGGGTCTAAAGTCTTGTAGCTCTTCTACATCTCTGATGCATTTGGTGACCATTGTGGAGCCTAGGAAGTGAAGTTAAATGGTTACAGTAAACATGCACCAAAAAAGGATTCTTCATTTCCCTCTGAAGCAGAGTCAGGGGTTTCCACAGCTAGCAGAACCTCAGAACTTCACGCATTTCTTAGTGTTGAGAATATTTCTATCCTAACAAAGAGTTGAGGCTTCTGGAAATCAAAAGCCAGGCAGTTTGTTCATAAGCAACTTCTCTTTGATCCAGTACATAGTGAAACTTCCCCTTCATTGATGGTTCACAGGATTTACCATGTATCAGAATCACCCAAGAGCTTAATTAAGCACAGATTGCTTGACTCTAAGTTTCAGTAACTCTTAGGTGGGGACTGAGAATTTGCTCTTCTAACGAGGTTCCAGTTGAAATCAGTGCAGCTGTTCCTGTGTCCTTACTTTAAGAAACGCCATCCTTAAGGCAAGAGGAAGAAAAAAGATTTGACTATAAAGAGACTTTGTGGTGAGGCAAATGCCACAGAAGAAAAAAAAAAAAGGAAAGAAAAAGGAAAAATTATTGCAATGCATTATTTTGCTAAATTGTTTTTGCAGGAATACAGGGAATGTATGCACAGTATTTGAAGACAGACAAAGAAGGATTTAAAATTCTGACACTAACATATGCCTGTACAATTAACTTACAGAATCTTGGTTTTCTTATCTCTTTAATATAATTAATACCAGGTTCATAGTAGAGTGGTTGTGAGTATTCAATAAGATTAGTGAAGTACCTGGCACATTTAACAAATGCCAATTATACTTCTCACTTTTATAGATATTTCTGAGATATTGAAGTAGAAAATGAAAACAGCACAAGTTTTGGAGTAAAGCAAGCTTGAGTTCAAATTCCTGCTCTAATACAGACTGGCAATTGATCTTGAATAAATACTTTAACCTCTGAACCTTAGATTCTTTGTGAAATTGTGTTAGGAGAATTAAAGAAGACATGTTTGAAAAAGATGTCAGGGGTGTGTCTAGCCTTAGCTAGATACTCCATCAACAATGTGTTCTCCTACCTTTAAAAGGTATACAGATTAAATTTGTCAAAAATGTCTACTTCTTACATAGAGTGGAAAAAAAATCTGCATTGAACTTGTTGCTTTGATACCTGTGAAACAATTTGTTGTTGGGACATCTTCCCCAATCTGGCATAGTTTTATGAGACGTTTAAGGCACAACTTTTGTTCATTTAACTTTTTTTCTAAAAATTTCTGTATTAGTGATATTGACTGAAATTAATATTTGCCTCCCAAAGAAAAGAAATAGATAAAATTCTACCTATTTTAGAAATCTAAGCTAAATTTCTTTGTTATTTGTTTGGAAAATTTTATTTAGGCTCTTAGAAAAGAAATGAGAAATTCTGTATCTCTTCAAGCAGTGATTGAATCTCTTTATAGGATTTTATTTTTATAATATTGTAAAATTTACAAAACATAAAATTCACAACTTTAATCATTTTTAAATGTGCATTTAGTTGCATTAATTTTATTTACAATGATATATAAACATCACCACTTACCCTTAAAAATGTGAGAAGAAAGAATCTAAAATTTTAATTTATTAGAGAGCATTTTTTTATATAATGGTGTGTTTTTAAAATTTTTTTAAAGAAAACAAAACCACCAGATATAAACTGTAAAGAAAACATTTGATACGTTTGATTGATGAGGAATTTACATTCGAAATGCTAATCAGCTCTCTGTTCTGCTTCTGTAAATATGCTTGCTGCATGGACTGTACTCAAAATTGACTAAAGACTTACCCCTCTCTTTTGTTTTGATTTGTCTAAGCTACAAATATAACTGTGTAACTGTTTGCACCCTCTAGCAACTCCTGGGCTTTGTAACAGTTTGTAACTGTCAGTAACCTGTAGTAACTCCTGCCCTTATAACGCAATGTAACTATCTGCTACCATAGCAACTCTTGCAGCTTTCTAGGGCCAGAGTTCAAATTACCAATCAGGCTATGCCAAAAAAGTCTATATAAGGAATGTTGCAACTGAGATCTGGGCCCAGATCTTCAGAGCACTAGCTCCTCTGGGTTCACAGCTTAATAAACCTGAATTCTCCAACTCTCCGAATGCTACTTGGTTTCTGATTTTGGATTCAGATATTGGTTTCCGATTTCTGATTTTGATAATCTTACAATTAAGAATGTCTCTGCTTATAAAGAAATTATGAAAAGAGTATAAAGGTAAGCTACAATCTAAAAAAATATATAGCCACTTATAAATTTAACATCCAGAGTATGAAGTACTTGATCAAAACTATAAGCAAAAGGAAAGTATCACACCAAAGTAGTAGCAAAAGTCATGAACAGGAAAATCATTAAAGAGAAAATATAAACATTGAATAAGCTTATGAGGAAATGTTCAGTCTTGTTAATAATCAGGCAAGTATAAATGAAAACCATATCAAAGAATATTTAATTGAAATATAACATTTTTTATAAGGATGGAGAACAAAATAAACTCTCATACAGTGCCAGAACAGTGGGTTGAAAAATTGTTAAAAAATCTCAGCACAAAAAGTGTTATGTGATAAATTTGAGCATACTCTAGATTCTTGTACTAGAATGTGTTCTTGTTTGCAATAGCAGCATTGTAAACAACCTAACCATCTTTCAATAATAAATTGGATGAATAAATTGCAATATATCATTCAATAGCCTATATACAATATATGTATATAGAGCTCAAAATCATAAAATTGAATGAGAATAGAAGTTTAAAATACATATGCGATTTGGTTCCATTTATAAAAATGTTAAAAAGACAGCAAATTGAATGATATGTTGCTTATTTGTATATTTACAATGAACAGATATTAAGAAAATTAAATACCTAGTTAAGTCATAAATTAGGAGAGTGATTATCTTATCCTGGTAGGTTAAAGGGAAAATATCATCAGAAAGAGAAATTCATGGGGACTTCTAAGATGTGGATAAAATTCTCTTTTGTAATTTGTTTGGCATGTACATGGATTGTTCTTTTTATTATTATTTCTTAACCTTTCATGTATATTACTGTATATTGAATACTTTTGGAATGTTATATTTATAAAGTATAAAATAAAAGCATAAAGAAGTAGAAAATATTACAAGTCAATGAGCTTTATTGCACTAAAACGATTAATTTTAAGTTGTGTTTCCAACATCTAACTTTTTATTTGGAGGTGGGTGGATGTTAGAATAAGAGATTTAGATCGCATCTTGTCTTCTTTCCTGACCTTTCAACATCCTGCTCATCCTGACAGATTACCTCCAGCACCTCCTTTCTTGTGGAGACTGGAATAATCAGTTTATTTCCTTTGAATAGCAGTTTATCATTTTCATTGATTTTCTTTCTGTGGGTAAAATATTCTTTGATTTCTTATGTCACTTCACTTTTCTCTTCAAGCTATCTATCTCTTCTCAGCCTCATAAACTCTAGGGGCTCCTCTTCTGCTTGCCTGACTGAGGGTAGATATCCTTGTAAAACTGCTGAGGCATTTTTTCTTCATCATCCCAGCTCCGTGTGTGTATTCTACTCTATCAATAGCTGCCATAATTTGATGTTGTTGACTCCCTTTCTTTTTTGTCCCCATTTCTCATGGCAAGGTACATATACAAAGGATATGTGCAATAAGCAATTTTCTTACTGGATGGCTGTGGGCAGTGACTGGGACTTTTATAGTAAGTACTTATGATGTAAGTGCAAAGGAGATTTAGGAGAGTATTATTCTGAGAATGCTAAGCCGTGTATTGTAATTCTATTTCAAAGGAAATTTTTGGGTATGGAAACATTCCTGATAAAAGACCACCCTGCTTCCGATTAATCAGGTCAAACAATTCCAGTGATTGCTGATAATCTACATAATTAATATGTCTTACAACTTTTCTATGTGCCAGCCACTGTGTTGTTGATCTGATAGACAGAAGTCTAAGTTGAAGATGATGTTGATAATAATGATGAGGAGGAGAAGGAGGAAGAAGAAGAAAAGGAGGAAGTGAATAAGAAGAATAAAATTAAAGGAAGGAGAAAAGATTAGACAAGAGAAGATAGTGAAAAGAGAGAAATGAGTCCCTTTTGATATTTATATTACCTATAATTCATAAAATTTAATCAAGAAATAAAATTCTGGGTGAAGACAGAGTAGAAACAACATTTTAATTTATTATTCTCTCTAAGGATAATGCACTTATATATGCCTCAATTTTTTTTTCATCTGCTCCGTCAAACCTAGGACATTATAGCATGTAAGATAATTTAAATTGATGCTTAGATCAAGAAGCCTAGAACCAAATACTGATCCAAAGTTTGTCATTATTTTTTTATTGATACAATAATTTTATTCTTAATGTTTATTAAAAATCAGGAAATGTTTAAAAAACCAAATTACTCAAGTCATTTATGCTATTTACATACATATTTAAATATATATATACACATACATCATTTAACTGTGTAATCCTTGCTACATAATAGAAGCATGTGGATATAACAATAATTATTTTTCTATAGAATTCTAATCTATTGTTATTGTGAACAATGCTAAAATGAGAAACTTACATGTATAGTACCTGCACTCCTATTTACAATTTTCTGTGTATATTCTACAAAGAAGAATTGCCAAAATCAATGTGCATATACTTTGAATACATATATATTTCTAAATGGCCCCCTAGAAATTCAGTATCAATTTAAACTCTTAACAGTTTCTGAATATCCGTTTTCACACCCTTAATAATACTAGACTATATGAATCTTTTAACCTTGTCAATGGGATAGAGATGATAGTTATTTTGTAGTTTTGTGAATTTCTTCAAACAATATCCAAGTTTAACATCTGTCTTAAGTGGAGTTCCTCAGGAAACAGACTCTGAGATATAGACTTGCATGCAAGAAGTTTATTGAGGAGTGCTTACAGAAACAGCTATAAGAAATTGGGCAGATCTGGATGGAGGGAGTTAAAATGTAAAGCAGTTGAAAGATGTAGTTATAAGATGATTCTCCAGGGTGATTAAGAATTATGTTGGCCTTTCCGAGTTTTCTTTAATTAAGGTGTGCATACACTCACTCAAAATGTCTATATATATTCTTTTATTGAGTTGTAATTTAACCAAATAAATGGTCACAAGTCCTGTGGGGAAGAGAATGAAGAGTCTCTATCATATATATCTGTTGAGGTGTCCTATCCTTCAGTCAATGAGTTCTGGCTCAGGTCCAGAAACCTCTCAAGGATTGTGTTTGTATTGGTATTGCTGCCTTTTTCTCTCAACTGTCCTTGATAGTTTTTGATTGTATAGAATGAGCAGTACCCTATTGTCTACCCCTAAGGACACATCAGTTCTCATAATTATCTCATAATTATCTCTGTGGGTCAGTCTTCCATTGGTATCACTTCAAATTTGCTGCTCATTTTTGATATCTGGGCATACTTTGTTTCTAAGAGGTCAGCAACATCACCTGGCCCATGTTTTCTGTATTCTATTATCTCTATCTCTGTCAGTGATCCAAATATTTTATATTTGTTTGTTTTCTTCACTTATGAATTTTACTCAGCTAAGTCTTTTATTCTCTCTTAAGTTAAAGATTTCTCTTCTGTATTGTAATAATAAAATAAATTTATTTTTCTAATCTCATATTCTTGTTTCCAGGATAAAAATGAATAAATTAAAATTGTGACTTAATTTCACAAAACCATAGCCCTAAAAAAGTGTAACATAGTATTTTTATTGCGCATTACAAAACCTTTTAACCATGGCAATCTGGTTAAAATTAATAGAAATGATAACTATTTTGTATTTTAGTGAATTTATACAGATAACACTCAAATTTAACATCTGTCTTAGTGGGGTTGCTCAAGAAACAGACTCTGAGATATGGATTTGCATGCAAAAAATTTAATGGGGAGTATTTATAGAAACAGCTATAAAAGTTTGGGTAGATCTGGACAGAGGGAGTTTGTCTTATTTTAGATAATATTTTTATATTAATTAATAATAGGCGATTTATGTAGTTCAAAATTTTAACATTTTCTGATAGAAGTTTGGCTTCTAACTATAAAGAATAATTCAGCCATCTTAATTCACTGAGATTATTAAATAAACCTTTATATTGTGCAGAAGGTATTTTCTTATGAAACCTGGAGCATTTCTGATTTTAAAACTTTGAAATACAGCTTGAATTGAGACTTCATTTTTCTTGTGTTAAAATTTGTATTCTAATAGCCTTCTAAAAAATGAAATATAATTATTTGGAAATCTGAAAACAAATCTTTGTCACAGTTTTTTGAAAGTAAGTGGCTTATCTCATGTTTTTGATCCGAATATGTTAATGATTTATTTCAGAGTTATTGAGAATCTGGCAGGAAACATAAAAATAAATGAATGGAAAAGCTGTATTAAGCAACCCATTAAAATAATTAAAATTAGAGCATATGGATGAATTCTTATTTTTTCGGTTTGCATACTTATCAACTTTAGAAAAGCTATTGGACAAAATTGAATATTAAATGTGGAGGTGTGAACCATTTAACAACTACAAAATAAAAGCATAGAATTTAGAACCAAGCTATAGAAAATTGCAAACAAATGGAAAAATAAATTGTTATTGAAATATTAATATTCAGAGAATTCTTATTGAGCCAATTTCAAAAGTTAGAAGTTATCTGAGTTTCTTTAATATACTGACTTAATTTTTGGTCAGTCCAACTTGTTGTACCTATTAGTGACCAGGTTTATTCTGACCACCCGGCATGCCTGTGTGATTTTGTATTGCAAAATCATAAAACACCATTTTTTTTGTTTGACATCTTTTTAACAGATAATTCTTCAAATATAAAATAATAGCAACATTATGAATTTATTACATATATTTATGTGTCATATAATGAATGACAATTAGAGAAAAAGGGTTGGAAAGGGAGAATGGAAGTATAATAGTGTATAATTTTTGTACTATTGATGAAGTGGTATAATTTTGCTTAAAAATAGACTGTAATGAAACAGAGTATCAACAACTGTCATAACAAATCAAACAGCAAAGAGTTATAGCTAATTAGCTAACAAAAGAGATATAATAGAATTATAAAAAGAATCAAAAAGAAGATAGAGGAAAAAAGGGACAAAAACCAAGTGGAATCAAATATGAAACGTAGTAAGATAATAGAAATAACCCAAAATTTGTCAAAAATCACATTTAACATTAAATATGAAAGTAAATTAAAAGTCAGATTTTGTGAGAATGGATAAAAAGCAAGGCAATTTTATGCTGCCTATAAGAAATACTCTTTAAAAGAAGATTTAAATAAATTAAAAGTAAAATGCTAGAAAAAGATATATAATGCTAATATTCACTAAAATTTGGAGCACTATGCAAAATACATTTTTAAACAAGATATATTACCAAGGATGAAGAGGGCCATTCAATATCATCAAAAGGATAATTCATCAGTAGGACATGATCATAAACATTTATGAACCTAAAACAAAACATCAAATACATGAATCTAAAACATAAAATTTCAAGGAAAGTAGACAAATCCACAGTAGTAGTTGAAAATTTTAATACTGTGGTCTCAATAATTGAGGAAATAACTAGAAAGAAAACTAATAAGAATATAGAATATTTGAAGAACACTACCAATTGAATCTAATTGGTATTTATAGGAAACACTTGAGCCAAATGTAACAGAATACACTTTTTCAAGAGCATGTGGAATATTTGCCGAGATAGCCTACATTCTAGGCTATAAACCAAGAATCAGCAAATTCAAAAGGATTCAAGTCATACGATGAAGTATGTTTTTTGACCACATGGTCAAAAATAAAATAAATATATTAATTTAACACGTAATAAGGTTTGAAAAAAAATTGTACATAAAATAAAAAGTAATTCTCACTTCAACCAGATTGTACCAAAGACAAAAGTCTTTCAATTACAGTATGTCAGGGATAAAAATTGCGTTGATAATATATTTATTATACTTATAATTAAATAGGAAGTGAAGACATCAAAATTAATGATTATTTCATTGGTTTTAAAATTGCTTTTTAAAGTCCAGGTTTATACTAACGTAAATATTGAAAAATGTTCAGTTTTAAACATTGATTTGAAGCATTATCAAGGACAAGTCCATGAAAATGAACGTAACAAGATTGATAAAGAAAAAAGTGTACAAGACAGAACCCCTCACCCCCCCAAAAAAAACATAAGAATTTTTGTCTTACATAGAACTTTAATTGAATTTTTGCTAAGAGACATGATGGTTTCAAATATGTTAACAATTATATCCTTTGGACAGTGAAAGATACTATTCAGTAATTCTTAGATATTCGCAAAACAAATATCTTGAGGAAACATCAAATTTGATCGTATAACTACTCTTGGGAACAATACAGGAATTTCAAACGAATACTCTCAAAGCAATGAGATTTATATTAGACTTTATAAAATACACTATAAGAATTAGTGAAACCAATAGAATATTTTCAAAAACAAAAGTAAATCATGTTATTTGACAGAAGAAGGAATTAATTTTTTAATTTGCACTATCCATACTTATTCGGTATGATTTGGTGCTTAAAATTAATGCTGCTAGTAAAAACTTTCACAAACAGTGAAAAAGAAAGTTTTATTATTTCACTTTTCAAAAGATTAAATGCTTACATACATAAATTTTAAAGAAACTTTTAATTGAAATAAATTTTATATGAAATATGAAATATGACACTCAATTTATAAAAGAAAATTATAACAAGAAAACAAATATTTTATAATTAAGAAAAAGAACAGACAAAAATATTTTAAATAATTCTGTAATGTAATTCTATTTCTGTTCATTGTAGATTGCATCTACAGTTTAAATTGAGATCTTTTTAATAAACTGAGAATATACTGCTACTTTTGATTGTCTTTATAATATTTCAGCATTGAAAAAGGAAAAAGAAAAATCAAGAAATACTCTTTGCACATACTATATATTTCTTCTAGAGTTAACAATAACCCTAATATAATTAATAGTGAATTTATATTGATAACATTAAAAACATTTAATGGAAATAATTTTATTCACTATATGTGATCCTTCTATAATGTTTGAACATTATATGTAAAATTATTAGTTTATTCTGAAGTTTCTTTAAAATTTTTAATGTTTCAAGTTGCTACTGGCACAGCTATATAAATTTTCTTTAAATTGAAAAATATAAGAAATAATATTGACAATTATTCAAAATTTTTCTAATTAGGCAAAAGTGTGTCAAATTATGTGAAAAAATATACAAGACTTTATTATATTTAAATTTTATTTTATTACTCATACAAACA
Organism: Macroglossus sobrinus; assembly: GCA_004027375.1. NCBI lineage: Eukaryota > Metazoa > Chordata > Mammalia > Chiroptera > Pteropodidae > Macroglossus > Macroglossus sobrinus. Next base: position 47,213 of record PVKZ01001542.1, on the reverse strand, counting down.
TCACAGGCTCATCCACAGATACCCCAGATGAGAATAATGATAAGTTTATTCTTAGATATTTAGCTCAACTTCTTCAGATCAAACCATACTTTTACCCATAATTTTTAATTTTATTGTTATGAAGGTTTATTTGCCAAGATAGGAGAAAGCATCGTTAACTGTTTATTATCTTGGTTTATATTTTTTAACATTCACATATAAAGTATAAAAGTCTCCATTTACACTTTTGCCCAAGGTCCTTCAAATTATAGGAACTGCCTACCTCGGTGACTCATATTGCACTTGTGCCATGAATGAGAAAACAAGAAACATTTTTGAATTAAGCCTCTGAGGTTTGTAGATTGTTTTTACTGCCCATTCTGGTTAAAGCAAAGACTAGGAGTTAGTTGTTCTTTATTTTAATTCATTGATTTTATTAATATTTTTATGAAATGGCATATAATAAATACCCTCAGAACTTTATAGAAGTCCTGGTTCAAATTTAGAACTTTTGGACAGCTTTAAATTCCATACAAATACCTGAAAATTACCTGGCCTGGTCTGAAGTCCACCTTGCCATTTTTGCTATGCCCTGATTCTCTCCTACATCAAGGGGGTACCTTCGACTTCCTTGGGATTCTGGGTATGCCCACAGTAGCTATGCAGTTCTCTTTGGAAAGAAAGACATAGGGAAAGGCTCATTCAAGCGTCGAAGGGGATTCTGGACCATTTTGTTGGGGAAATCTGGGTTTCAGGAAAGCCCAGGTGACAACGGTAGGATATATGCTCCAAGTGAATGAACAAGTCCTCTTGACCCTGAGGATCTGCCCCATGTAGAGAAGGAAGTGCATTAGAGATCAGAGAAGCTCTAGCTACGCACAGGGCCAGGTCCCCTCTTTCATAGGTCTCAGGGTGGTTCTGGTGTTAAGTACTGAGCTAGAAAAGAAGATAGAGAGCTAAAATACACATTTCCAAATGTCAAAGGAACTTCTATTTTAGTGTGATTACTGTTTGTAATGTTTACTAAATGATTCCTATATAATCTTTTCTGAACTAATAATCTTTGGAAATGAAATCATGAAAATGAAAATAGTTTAATAAAAATATGATAGTTACAAAATGCAAATCATTAATATTTTTGCTGTTCTTATGCCATTGATTTGTATAATTAATTTTTATCTTTGAAATTATTCTCTGAATTAGTTTCAGAAAATGTGTGGTTTAAAGAGTACCAGATGTGGTATGCTCTAAGCTGCTTGATGTAGCTTAACACATAGAATTTCTTAGATAGAAATGGATCTTGAATAAAGATAGTAGATAGAATTTATCAATTTTTCATTTACATATTAAATTAAATGGAAAGAATCTGTTTCCTATAGAATGAAAGACCTTAGCATTTTCCAAATAAGTCCGGTACTCAGAGAACACTGTCCTTTTCCTGCTTTGTTAGTTATCCCTCTTTCATTCTTTTATACTTATCTTTTCACCACTTCACATTCATATTATTCTGTTTCTTTTTCCATATTCCTATAATTATTTAGTTTTATAATTCTAACTTGCATTAAGATAGTCTTTTAGAGTTGTATATTTGCTTAGATGTACATTTACTCTTATATTTAAGATTTTGAGGTAAATTTTAGGGAAACCCAGATGAGATATCCAGCCTACTCTGTGTGATATTTGCATTTTATTCTAGGCTAGCTGTAACAATCTCTTTAGAAAGTGGACTCTATACTCTCACATGAGCAGAGAGTGCTAAATTTTTAATAACTTCCTTAGAGTTTTGATTTTTGCTGTGATGCTTTCAAAGATTACAGTAAAAATTAAAAATATAAAAATGTTAATTTTTTTACAGGTGTTATACTATGTCATTTCTTTATCAGTCTTCTTTACTTTGATTTTTAAATTTAAACACATGTAATCTTTTGAAACTATGTGAAAGGGAAGATATCTAAATCTTGATGTCCTTATTTATAAAAGATAATGATAGTATTTACATTATAGTTTTGTGGTGAGTATTAAAATGAGTTCCAGCCCTACTCATGTAGTAGAGTTTCTGACTCAAAGCAAGTATTCAGTACATTTTAACTACTATTATTAGATAGTGACTCTAAGCACAGAGAATAATCTATGTTGTCCAATTACATTGACTATTTGAAGGTTGATCACCATTTACCATATCAGATCCTTTTACAAGCAAATTAGTTATTATACTGAATCATGACAATAAAGCAGTTGGTTGAAAGTAAAATTTAATAAATAGTAAGTACCATCAGTAGATTGTTCAGTAATTAATTCTTTTTAGGAATGCAAAATAGAATCTAGCCATTTTATGTCAATTAATTTAGGCCCTACTACTCATACACAAAGCAATTTATAAGGTAAGTGAATATTACAGAATGAAAAAAAAATCTGATTTTAAAATATTACAACTCAAAAATTGCTCACATTGATTTAAATTGTTTTTTGGTTTCACTATTTTAATACTTCTTTTTATTTTACACCCATCTTATTTTTACTTATTCTTCTGGTGGGTAATTTTTCATCTGTCCCACTTCTAAGCCAAATATTTTAGGCTGCATGTGTGTTTCTTACTTTTAATTTTGGTTTCTAGAAGTTCTTAATGATTTCTTTAGAAACATTTTATTATTTCATTTATATAAGCATATTAGAATTTTTTAAAATCTATTCATATTTATAGAAAGATTTTATAAGACTTTACCATAATGGGTTCTCATGATAATAGGATGTTTTTATTTGTTTTGAAAATTATCAAATATTCACAAAAGTAAAGAGAATAGAATAATCAAGTTTATGTACCTGACAAAGCTATAACAGTTGTCATTTTAGCATTTTTCTTTCAAGAGATATATATTTTAAAATATATATGTGTACTATAAATATATAAACAAATATATTAAATATATATATATATATATATATATATATATATATATATATATATACCCACATATAGTGTACTGTGGCTTAGGGGAAATAAAAAAAAAATCATGAATGTATCTATCTCATTTCTTTTAAATGCTCTGTAAAAATTGACTAGTGATAAGCTGACCATTAAAGAAAATAGTACAAACTAATAATTGCCCTATGTCTTTGTCAACTATGACATATAACCATCTTCTAAAACTATTAAGCATATGATTTGTAGGAGTCTTGAGTTAGTGTCTAACTTTCAACCCACTTACTTCCTTGAGCTTGTAAAGAAAAAAAGTTCATGTGCAACCTTCTCATGAGAGGGAAAATAAATCTCTCCATCTGTGTGTACAAGTTATACTTATTTTTTTTCTAAATATAAAAAGTCTTTAATAGGGAATATTATTTTGTTTCCACCAGATTATTAATGGTATATAACCTATCTAAATATTTATACAAAGTCACATAGTTCTCACTCTCTTTCAGTTCCTATATCTGAGCAGATATCAAAAGAAATATCTCTCGGATGTAGCTTTTCTTTTCCATTCTAATGTAGTTTTATAATAAATTGATATGGGCCAAATTTGGCATAGTTCTTCCTGGTGTCTTTCTAGTGGCTTTCTTATTTTGATTACTTAGATGAAACAGTTGATGTTCACGTATGTTAACCAACTTAAATAATTGGGATTGACCTTTGCTAACTTTGGTCTGCCATAGCAGTAAACAGTACAATTTCCATAGGAAATTATATCTTTTCCCTACTAGTATTTGTCTGGGACTAAAAGGTTTTAACTTGTGCCTACATGATCTCTAGTAGTAATTTTGTTCTCTAATTATAACAGATGGATTCATTCAGTTTTCTAAAAGAAAGGGGTTTATGTGAAAAGTCAGAAATTATCACCCTATAAATACCTTCAAGGCAAATGAAACTACAAAAACTGTTAAAAATACATATGTGAAGTTTTCCCCTAATAATGGAAATAAGTCAAGAATATCCATCCTCAGCACTACTATGTTGGAAAGGAAGAAATAAAACTGTACTTATAACACAATATTCATGTAAAAATCTCCAAAAATCTAAAAAACAAAAAACAAAACTGTAAGAACAAACAAATGAATTTAGCAAAGCTATAAAGGTCAACACACAATCATTTCTATATAATAGCAACATATGAGTGAAAAAGTGATTAAAGTACAGCACCAAAGCCCCAATAAAAATGAAATACTTAAGTATAAATTTAATAAAATTTTAGAATCTCTTCACTAAAGACTACCAAATGCTGATAAATTATATAGAAGAAGACCTAAATAAATTAAAAGATATATATTCTCAGATTGGAAGACTCACCATAAAAAAGATATTCATTCTCTCCAAATTAATCTGTAAATTCAGTGCAATATCAATTAAAAAAACAACAAACAGGAGTTAAGCAGATATAGACAAAATGCTTCTAAAAGATATATGGAAGGGCAAAGAAATGAGAATAGGTTAAAAAAAAACTTTAAAAACTAAAGTTGGAGAAATCACACTACTTAATTTTAAGAATTACTATAAAGTGATAAAAATTAAGCGAGTGTGGTTTTGGTAAAGGGATAGGTACATAAACAGAAAATAATAGAGAATATAGATGTACATTCACACAAATATGGCCATTTGCTCTTTGACAAAGTTGCAAAAAAGATATGAGAGAAGGAGAGATGGTGTTGAAACACTTGGTCAACCAAATGCAAAATAAAAATGAAAGAAAAAGAAAATATTTGAACCTAAACATCTCGCCTTATACAAAAAGTTACTTAAAAAAACGTATTACAGATATAAATGTAAAACATAAAACTATAAAATATTTAAGATTTTTTCTGGTCTTAGGCAGAGCTTTTAGTCATGATACCAAAAGCACAATCCATAAAATGAAAAAATGATAATTGGGTGTGATCAAAATTAGAAGCTTTTACTTTATAAAATACACTATTAAGAAAGTGAAAAGACAAGCCAGAGACTTGGAGAAATATTTACAAATAAAAAATTCACAAAGGACTAGAATTTCAGAAGATATAAACTCTCAAATCTCACAATTAGAAACTACCTAATTAAAAATGGGAAAAACTTCATCACTTCACGGAAGAATATATAAGAATGAGAAATAGGTACATGCAAAGTAACATTACCATTAGAAAAATTCAAAGTAAAATCATAATGAAATACTGCCACAACACCTTCTAGAATGATTAAAAGAAAAATATACTGACAGTTCAAGGACTGATGAGAATATGAGTCAAATGTAATTATTTTCTTTTATTTGTGATGGGAAAGCGACATTCTTCAGCTACATAGTGGTTTCTCATAAGTACCAAATGATCCAGCAATTCCAATTCTTTGCATTTATCCAAGAGAAAGGAAAACTTCTGGCCACACTAAAACTTATCCATAGGTGTTTATAGCAGCTCTATGCAAAATTGCCCAATATATAATTCACCCTTAGCAAGTGAATGGATAAACTGTGGTATATCCATATATAAAAAGGGACAAGCAATTGCTATACACACAACAATTTAGATGGATCTCAAGATCTTTCTCCAGAGTGATAAATGCCAGTCTTAAAAGTTTACATACTTAATGGTTCCATTTGGAAAAGATTAAATTGTAATGATGGTGATCTGATGAGTAGTGCCAGGAATAAGGATTGGGGGATGGTATGACTATAAAGGAATAGCAGAAGGAATATTTTGGGGCTGATGGAACCATTTAGGGTCTTGACTTCAGTGGTAGCAACATGAATATCTCCGTGTGTTAAAATTCACATAACTGAACAAAAAAAATGAAGAGTAATTTTCACTGCTGTTTTAAAAATTACATACATTCTTGCACACATGCATAATCATTTTATAATTTAAATAAAATTTAAAAGGATATTGAATCCAAGGAAACTTAATGAACCCTGTAAAGGTTATTTTCAGTCAAAACAAAAAATTGTTTTTTCAAATAAAGTAGTTACCAAACAGTGTTTATGAAATCATTAAATACAAAATAATTGAATAAAAAGAAAAAAACTTGCTCAAAAAGTTCTCTCAGAACTCAAAAGTGATGATAAAGAGATTTCTGCGATTAATAAAAAAGATAAAAAGATGGAGATAGCTTGATATAAACTGACAGTAGAGCAGATAGAAGGGAAATAACAAATGAAATAAAAATAGAATTTGTTAAACTGAGAAAGATTAGACTTGCTAAATCAAAATGACAAGAAAAAATGAAGAGATGTATTTCTAAACATATATCTCTGGGACTTATGAATTTCAAAAACAATGAACAAATCTTACAGCTATTCAGTGTTGGAGGAGTGGGTAACCAACCTAAAAGAAAAAGATAAGTGTATGTTATTATCTATTACTTGTTATTTTGTTACCTGGCAATAAAACATATCGTATTTAAGTTGGTTCTAATGTCTAATTGCCAAGCTCATCTTTCTTGTCTCTGTGATTGCTTCTGGAAGACCTGTACTAGACCAAAGCTATTCAGTGCACATTGTTCCCTGGGAATAATGACTTATTTGGGTTTGTTAAACTACTCAAAACAAAATGAACTTGGGACTTTTGCTTTGAATTTGCTTAGTGCTGTGATGATGTGGGCCTCCAAATTTCGACTGTCATCTTGCCATCATGGAGTTAATCAGCTTGAGACTGAAGACGACATAGATTCAAACAAAGTAATGAAATAGATACTACTGACAACAGTTAACACAGAATTAAGGCACTTCTGAAGCAAGGCTGCTCTTTGACTCTTCAGATCCCTCACTCAATGAATTTCTTCTTGTTTTTAAGATAGTTCAGGCTGGATTTTTTCTTATGTGAAATAAAATGCATCTTAAGGATCAAACCTTTAATCTTCATGTTTTATTTGTATTTATTCTTTACAATTAAAAAGTCAAGAACAATAATCTTTACCTTTTTAAAAATAATTCTTTGTATGTAAAATTAAGATTGTATTTGTTCAAGTAAACATGATTCTATATTCAGTAACTAAAGTTAATATTTCTTTATATTCAAAATTAATACGCCATAATCATTTCTATTTTTTATGTAGTAATTATATGCTGTAAACCTACAACTGACCATTTTTTAATTTTTTTATGATATTTTGAAAATAAATTGGGGAACCTTGGCTGAAAATATGCAAAAGTTTGTCTTAATAAACATAAATTCAATTTCCAGATGATTTATTGACAATGTATATTATAAATCATAAGAAAATGAAGCACTAAATCTTTTGATATTATTCCACCATATGGGAGCTCTAATGTGATGCTTTCAAAAGATTTATTTAATGTCTAAAAGTTTCTTCATTTTAACTTTTTTCTTACTTTATGATTCAATGGCTAAGAATCTATATACATACTTATGAGACTGCAGTAAACCATTCAGTAATTGAAAAATTATATATGAGAAGACATTCTTGTATTATTTATAACCAAATAATTGCTTAAGATAAGTTCATAAATTTACTGTAAGCTATATCACTGTATTCATTAGTGGGCATGTAAACAACACTTTTAAAACATCAATAGTAATATTAGTTATATGTATGTTTAAAGTAAATTAGAGCAATACAATATAGAGGAGACAGAAAATAGAAAGCAAATGCAAATTATTAGATCGAGTGTCTTTACTCATTGAAGCATTCTGATAAATGATATAATCACCAACAAAGTTTCACTGTTCAGAAAAGCATCAAGATACTTAAATCAAGATGAGCAACTTTAGTATCTAGAACCATGATTTTTTAAAAAATAAAGATTAAATGCATGATTAGGTCATCTTAATATGTATGAAATTGAATTTGTGTATATGAACTTTTCCCAATATGGCTAAATGTTAATGAGAAAAACACCTGGGTCGGTTATTTGGCATCATAAACTACATGCCTACTTCAGTATCTTCACACAATAGATCGTGATCACTGAATATTCAAAATCTATGCAGAAAAAAATAGTAGATCACTGTAAATGCTTGGCATAATATTGTAAAAATCTAGATTGATTATAAAAAATGATAAAAGCATATATTCCAAAGTTAGAAAAGAGTTTAATGTATTTTTGTTTTGATTCAGATTTTTTCTTTTAATTAAAGAATTATCTCTCATTGTAAATATGTTACAAAATAAAATATTAGAAATAAAATTTCATACTTATAAAAATAACTAGAGTTAACTTTAATATATTATTTAGATTCATTTTTATAACTGATTCTCATTATTCATTATTGATTAAAATTGATATTTAAAATAAATAAAATAGCCATATAGATATTACAGAAATATAACTTAGAATCAATTTAAATACAATATTTTTATAAATATTTAGAACCTTAAATAAGGGTGTGTTTGCATTCCTAGAAAGACACTCCAATAAAAATAAATTTTAAAGGAAAATTATTTATATACTAATATAGATAGAAAAAAGATATCTTATTTGTGATTAGGTATAAGATTTTTTATTGCCATTTTTTTCACCAATATAATTTATACTTTAGAGAGTAAAATTGTTTTTATTCATTAAAGAATAACATTTATGTTTTTTTCTGATAAAAAGACAATATTATAGACAATTTTTAAAATGCATAATAAAAAAAATTAAAAATTTATTCAGTCTCCTACAGAAAACATCAGTACAAATTTTAGCTGATAATATAAGTATTTTAGAAGTAAATAAAATTTTTAATTGTTAATATGTCTGCCTGCATAAAAATATAACCATTTGTCAAATGAGTGGGTTAATCAGTTATTTAGCAGATCAATTCAAAACTATTTGTTTTACTTTAGTCAGAGTGGTTAAAATGACATCAGTGAAAACTTGGAGAAAGTAGGAGTTATTTCTTTTAAAACTTACCAGTTAAAGTTATTTTTTCTAAATGGACATATTTCATGTGTACATGCAAGTTTGGATATATATACATAATTTGGGGGATATGAGTTTCTATTAATTTTAACTATTTGTTCAGTTGTAATAATTACTAAATTCACAAACATGCAAATTCACATGGCTTATCATTTCTTTTGTGACAGAGCCTAGATGACTTGTATTTTAGCTAGTCACTTTCGGTGAATTGTCAGCAGTCTTGGAAGTTAACAAGGTGGATCCAAAACAAATCATTTGGTTGACTAGTGGTACCAAGAAACAATGATAATTTATTTTATGTAATTGTATATATTTGCAAATATAGAACTATTAACTTCAAAGGGAGTTCAACTTGCCATGAGGAAAGCTTATGTACTTTGTTGACTTTTCGCATGGTTAGATATCATTATTGCAGTAGCAATTTTTCAGATTGGCATTTCAAAACTAGTCTCTTAGGAATTTCATTTGACTATTTGGAGTGAGGAATGAGGGTAATTTTTGAAGAGAAAGTATTTTGGAAACGCAAAGTTATTTTTATTTTGTTTTGTTTTCTTAAAAAATAAATAACCTAAAAAATGCAATTTACCACTGCCATCACAATAGGCTTATAAAAAACTATATGGAATAGAAAGATTTGAAGATTGAAGGAAGTTCAATTGAGTCTTTTGGGATTAAATTTAATGAATATTAATGCCAAATAATGCATGTGAGACAATAAAGGAAGTAATGGATAAAACATAAGACAATAGAAAGTGAATAAATGAAAGAAAATAGATAGTAAATTACAAACATAAGAGACATGATTACAGAAAGGAAAGAAAATCAAATAATAGTATTTAAAGCTGCTTTTCTTCACAAGTTTCTTAAACAGTGAGAATGAGTTCTGTTTTCCACAGTCCACATTACACTATTGTGTGATCATAAATAAGATATAAACATATGAAGACTGTTTAATTCTAGGTTCTACATATTGTTAAATATCACAGAAAACCTATCTTTTTAAATTTTGATGAAAAAAAATTAAGAGACTCCAAGAACATCCTGTAAAAATTAGCGGGTCTCAACGTTGGCTGCCCATTAGAATCGCCTTGAGAGATTTTGGGATTTCAATGTCCAAGCAATGCTCCAGTCTAACGAAAACCCACATATGGACTCAGGCTTTACTATTTTTAAAGTTCCCTATGTTTATCCAATCATGTTTGTGAATCAAAGCATACAAAAAAAAAATTAGCATTTTTTGATTACTTGTGCATGATAAGGATCACTACAGATTTTAGGCATATTATTCCACTCAATCCTCAAGTAAATCTTTGAAGGGGTAGTAAAATAGCTATTTTACAATTCAAAAAATAGAAATGTAAATAGTGAGCTTAAGGATACATGGTTAATAAGTGGAAGACAAATATAGGTTAAAATTCTTGTCATAATGCAAATTTTATCTTATGTCAGAGCTTTTCAGTCAATTGATTTTTGTCAAATATATCAAGACAATTCAATGGGGAAAAATAATTTTTCAACAAATGATACTGGGGCAAACTGCATATCCATATGTTAAACAATGAAGCTCAATCTATTCCTTCATACCATATCAAAAATTAACTCAAAATAGACCATAAATCTTAATGTGAACTATAAAAATCAGATATAACTATATACACTAAAACTATAGAATTATAAGAGGAAAACATAGGAGTAAATATTAGCAACCTTGGATTAGGCAAAACCTTCTTAGATATGACTTCAAAAGCAAAAGCAAATGAAGAGAAAATTGATAGATTAAACTTCAAAATTAAAAATGTTTGTGCTTCAAAAAGTACAATAAAGAAAGTGAACAGACAACCCATAGGAGAGAAAATACTTGCATATCATATATCTGATAAAGGACTTGTATCCAGAATATATTAAAAACACTTCCTGATCAATAATTAAAGTGACACATAACGCAATTATATAATTGAAAAAATGTTCTGAATAGACGTTTCTCCAAAGAAGATATACAGATGTTTAATAAGCCCATTAAAAGGGGCTCAATATCATTAGCTTTCAGAAAAATGCAAATCAAAACCATAATGACATGCAACTACACACAAGTAGTTATAGTCAAAAATATAAATAATAACAGGTATTGGCAAGAGTGCAATGAAGTAAGGGCCCTCATACATTTCTGATAGGCATGCAAAAATAATGCAATCACTTTGGAAAACAATCCAGTATTTCTCAAACAGTTAAACATTCAGTTACCATATGACACAGAAATTTCATTCTAGATGTATACCCAAAAGAAATGAAAACATATATCCACAGAAAAACTTGAACATGAATGTTTATTGCAGCATTATTCTTGGTAGCCAAAACATTTCTTCTCAGTGCATCTGTGCTGTTTTGGGAATTTTGAAAATATTATCACTGATGTTTTGGCTTTTATAGATGTAAAAAGAACAAATGAATTTTTCTTCATTTTCTCTTTTGCCCCCTCTCATTCCCTTTTTTTTCATGCTCAGAATTCATTGAGAACTGTCAAAATGTAGTTATTGAAGAGTTATTATAATTATTATTATTGTGAAATGATTTAGGGATCAATTACAAGGCAATTTATAAACAAAGGCCTGGTAGTAAATTCTTTACCTTTATAAAGTAGTTCTGAGTGATCAAAATGTATATAAGAATGGTGTGAGATTGGTCATCTCATGTTTCCACAAAGATATATTAATCCATTTTTTAAAAGCATGAAAGAAGCAATGTAGATGAACAGTGAGAGAATGTAATAATATACAGGTGAGAAGCATGAGGTAAGTCTTGATGTATGGAATTTCGCCAAGATTTTTCTGGGGATTATAAGGAAAGCAGCATGAATAGAAGAGAATTGCTGAACCAGTATTACCTAATGACAAATTGGAAAGATTTTAAAAGGCCATTTGAAGAGCATCTTTGAATATTCAATTTTAAAAATATAAAAAATATTAGGCCTTGATAGGCTTTGTACTTGTATGTTTGGGAGATTGATATCTATACCCAGTAAAATATAATGTGGTTTTAATTTATTGAGAATTTGTGAAAATTCCATAATGTTAAGAAGTCTTTTTTATTTAGCAGCAATTATATTCTGTGGAGAAGCAGCTTATGTGTGCTGTAGTGAGAATAAAACTGGTCATATTAGCAACTGTTTTAGCAAGAAATTAGTTTGCCTCAACATCTAGTAGATAATGAAAATAATCCTGGTTTACAATTCTTTACCACAGTATGTTTTTAAAACGTAAGAAGGAAGAAGCCATTTATGCAGGCAGAGTGTGTAACCCATATCTACTGGATTTTTAAAAAATATCTCCATGAAAATAAAAGGATACAGAAATTATGATTTATTTAAAACACTCAACAATTAACACATGCAGTTTTTCATGCATTATCAACTTGGTTAGACTTTTATTAGCAGTTTCTCAAGTTTCCAGTCTCAGATTTCCTTCCACTACTACTTATGTGGATGCTTAGTGACCCGGGGATCATGGCTAGTTTTAGGTTTGGCAAGAGAAGAAACCACAACCCCTTTGGCCCTTAGACGACTGCCTATGCAGCAAATGTGGCCCAGCTGCACTACTCTGCTGTGCATTTTTGCTCTTGTCACTGTAAATTCTCAGATTCAGTCTTTTCAACCAAGTAGGTGAGGGAGAACATCTGAGAAGATGAATATAGCTCTTTTATCTCTAGGTACTATCAGGAATTGGGAAAAAATTATAAATTGGGAATAATTATAGAGGCAACTGAATATGAGCTATACTACTTGTTAAAAATTGGACTAGCCACTTCCATCCATCTTTTATATGTCCAGTTTTGTATTCAGAGTTCTGTTTAGAATGTTTGGAGAGAGATAGATACCACTGTTTCCATAGTTTCTGGATGTCAATACTGCTTTTGTCTCTCACTCCTGATGTGCTAATATCACTCTTAATTTCTACTGATGTTACATAAATGCTAACAGTTTGATGTAATACTATTTCTGTTGCACAATGGCCACAAGATTAATAATTGTGCACCATCTCATTCAGCAAGGGCTACAACTCTTTTTTGCTCCCATACAAAAGAAAGCTGTATCCTCCAGCACTTTCTGCCATCTAGAAATTCTTAACTCTGTTCTCTCATCCTCCCAAATTATATTCTCTTTATTGGTCCTGTTTTTGAGATAATTGCTCCTCATTTTTCAGAGCCTAACGTGGGGGAATTTAGTGGCAACTTGCCTTGTAAAGAGAATTATTCCTTGATAAAAATCTTAACCTTGAAATAGGTTTACTCTGCTTTGGTTCTTCTCTACCTCAGAGTAGTTTTTGTAGTGGCAACTTTTGCTATGATTGAATAATCTTTTGAAATAATATTTTACTCACCAATTGAAATTAAGGGCAGTTTCCAAGAAATGTAATATCCTCTACAGTATATTTCCTAAGGGATCAAGGTATCTTAATACAAAGAAAATTTATTAATCTTTTTTCATTCCCCAAATGTTTATTTGGCATGTACTATAGGCCAGTCACTGTAGCAGACACTTGGCATCAAGAAACAAAGCAGACACACTCAAAACCACAATCTGTGCTTTTATTCTAGTTTCTTATGGATGATCTTTCCATATTCCTCAGGCAATTATTTAAATCAGGCTCTATGTACTGTTTTAACTACAGAGAAAAAAAGGAAAAGTGTTGGTGACAGTAACCCAGAGGCACAAAGTGGTGATGAATAAGTGTATAAACTATGGAAAATGAAGCTCAAATACATTTATGGGAGACATAAATTTTGGTTTTGGTATAAAGTACATTTTTTCTTACCTAAAAAATTTTACTGTTCTACCTAAATCCATGAGAAATAATACTCAAGGCTGTCAGGAAAAATTGTTAAGGACTTGGGAATGAGCAAAAGAGACTACTGGATGATATCTGATTATTTGAATGACTGTCTATTGTTCAGTTTATTTTAAACTGTTTAGGGGGTGAGAAAGCTGTTGAAAACTGAGAACAATCCAAATGATTTCTAACTGTAGCAAGGAAAATGAATTTTGTCCAGTACATAATATTAATCCCTACTAGTCAAATTATCATTTGAGCCAGTCTTAACAACTTATTATTTCTCTCATTAATTAAAGTTAGAGAAACTCTGTGACATGGTTCATTTTATATTTGTACAAGAATCATGATTTTACTTTTCTTCAAAATTATAATTCACAAGGCTTATGAATGAAGTTTGATTCTTATTCGATTTGGCCCTTCAGACTGCTTTGAAACCACTGTACTTCATACAAAAAGACCATATGATTACTTTCACAGTGATGAACAACCATACAAAACCAAAAGAAGAAACTGTCACTGGAAAATTTAATTTAAAAGTCTAAATATTTTGTCCTTGAAACATTAAATGTTAACTATAAAGCTTCTTGTAAACAGCATAAGTACATGCCATCATTAAGTTAAGGTGGTTTTTAGTAGGTCTGCAAACATTATTTGAAATTCTTAAGCCATTTTCCTAGAGTTGTGGCTCTCACAGTCTGCATAATTGATCAGTTCTCAATTTTCAGTCAGTTTTCAAAAAAATCTTTGAAAGCTTTAAAAAATATTTTGGTTTAATGGAATGTGATCATTATAGTGTTATATATGCTAAACAAATTAACTCATTATGGTTTTTTAGCATATTTTTATTACAAATGAGACATATTTGTATTATAACATATAAAATATAAAATCTTTAAAGAAGAGACTAAAAAGTTCTCATCCAGAGATAAACAAAATAATTATTTAAAAAAGATTGGTTTCCATACTGCTCCCATAAGATAATTTTGTATATGATTTTTTAACTTAAAATTTTAGTGTATGTATTTTTCTCCACAAAATTAAAACTTTAAAAATATAACTTTTAGTCATAGCATGATATTCCATTCTTTGAATACATAAAATTTAATCATTTCTCCTTTTTAAATATTTCAAATATTTCTAGAATTATTCTAATTATCAATTATTCTGTGATAAATATCTTAATCTAAAGAATATTGATGATTTTTCAGGATACTTACTTAGATTTCTAAATTAGAATCATCATTTCAAAGAATGTTTTTATTTTTAAGGCTTTTGATATATATTTTCGAAATATTTCAAGGAGTATAACAAGTTATAATCCTAACAGAGCCTGTCTCATAAGCATAAGCCAGATTTTTAAGGCTAATTAGTATTTTCTATATACACATAAACACACATGCATGAAATCACATTAACAATTATCTTGATCAGCAAGTTACTATTTAGAATAAAATTCTAATAAATACTCATATTGCTTTGTTTTACATGTGTTTCCTGATACTGTGATATTTTAATAAATAACCTTTAAGTATGAAAGAAATCAGCTAACTCTAGGCTAGTATAAAATAAAATTTACAAATTGCACATAACTGACAGTACTTTTAAATTATTCTTAGTTATTATCTTCCTAACTCATCTTAGGTAAACATGTCTAAGTTCTGAATAAAGCTTTGCCTTTCCTGTAAATGTCACTTAATACATAAAAGGTTCTTAGACTTGGCCAGATTTAGGATGAAATATGCTACATATAATTTCTAAAGTACTGGCTGTTTCATATCTACATGCCTAAACCATTTTATTATCCGCTTAATAGCAGAACAAATTAGTCATCCTCTCTGATTCTGGTGTACATTATGCTGAGACATGCCCACCTTAATATGCTTTCTGATAAAGTAAATGCTCACCCTGTCAGAGCACAAATCTTATTTGGGCTCCAGGAAAGTCAAGAGAGAGAGAGCTGAGTCTGCAGTAGGATTGCTTACTCAAGAAGAACTGAGATTTATTAGCTGACTTCATTAAATATGTGAAAGACCCCAGCACTCAAGGTTAGAAAATTAGGATGCAAACGTAAAACCTTTGTATGAAATGAAACAGGTAGCAAAAATAAGAAAGATAGATTTTTATACTTTACACGAGTAAGGTAGATAGACTGATATTAAAATAAATGCTCTAGCTAGCTCTATGAAAAGGTATGCTTTTCAGTTATTTGCTTGGTTCAGTAATCTGTGAGTGAAAGATAAGTATCACTAATTAAATCACAAAGAAATATATGGTTGTCAATAAATAAGAAATGAAGTCTCAACCTCAATTGCATATTGCTTTATTTACTAAAATAATTTAAATTACTTAGAGTATGAATTTGAAAGTAAAATTTAACATCCACCTTTTTTAAGCAAACCATTTATCTACACAATGGTAAATAAATTTCAACTTGTAATAAAATGATGAATACCATATTTCAATATAATTAATGAAATTGACATTTATAAAATTGTGTTTTGATTATTTGAAAAGAGAGTTTCAGTCAAGAGGTTAAATAATAATGATGTAGGTCACTAACACGATCTGTTTTATGTTTTGTTTTGTTTTGTTCGTTTCCCAAATCTACTCTAATATTGTTTATAGCCATAAATCATTTTTTCATCATTTTGGAAAAAACAGGCATATAATCTAACATGTAAAAATGCTATAATTTTCTGCCCCCTTCTCAGTTTCTAATGCTGTATTTTGGGCATGTAAAAATGATTGTTTTGATGGCCTATAATATTCATTTGCTTTTGACTAGGAAAAATGAAATGGAGTTAGAGAATAGGACAACTGGAATATAAATTTTAATAAATAGATTTTTTGAAACTAAGAGAAGTAAAGTGACATTTTCAAGGAGAGGATGATGTCAGTAAATTTTTGAACTCTGAAACAATTTTTTCCATTATTATTTTTTTCCAAATCAAGAAAGCAGGTGGAGAAACAGGATTTATGTTAGTGAAAATTTAGTAGAGAATAGAAGAGGTTAAAACATGGAAAAACAGTAAAAGCTAAAAAGAAAAAAAAATATTCACTAGGAGTAGGTATTGAGATAAGAGTTTATAGACAGAGCTATATACATGTAAAATAGTAAATGATCATGGTTGCATTTCTTTACATCTTCCTTATTTATACTTTGCTTCTTCTAAACCTTGTTTACATGTACAAAATACAGTTTCTGCCCTTTGGCAATCTAGTATTAATCCATTACACATAGGAGTAAACTAAAAGCCATATAAGGTGGCTGAAGAAGCCAGTTAAGAAGAGTCTTTAGAAGGAGATTTATTTCTGTGCTGTTTTTATTTTGTGTTCTCACAATGATTTGAATGGAAGAAGTTGCTTCCAAATCACTCCAAGCCATGCTAGAAGGGCTTCAAGGGGATCATTTACAGAACTTCTTAGTTGCTTCTACATTCAAAAGGCATAGTCATTGGTATTTAACAAATAACTGTTAAACTAAAAGGAGCAACTAAGTTCCTGATGGACTAGACACATTATAGAGATTTTTATAAAGAAAAAACCCCACTTATATAACACATAATGGGATTGGGCTGAGGTCATCCTGAAATAAATTTTGCTAAAGATAACTTTATGAAGGGGCAAAAAATCCTCCAAAGACTGATGGACCATTAAAATGTTGGGCCTAAAGAAGAGTCATATTGACCATTCAGCAGAGATGTTGTACTCCTCTTTGAAAGAGCTTCGGTAGAATGTCTTTGCCGAAGAGAAAAATGTTCCAGTAGAGTGATAGCAATTGCCCATTGACATCCAGAAGGATCCAGTAACAGATTAGAAATGTACCAGCTGTGTGACAGTACACTTCCTAGTCCCTAATGACTTCCTCTTTTGGATCCAATCTTGGAAATATCAATAAAGAGTATGTGGAGTCAGGGAGTAGAGTGAGAAAGATGGAGATGAAGTTTGAAGAAAACAGTGCTTTCTAAGGGATAACTTGCTTTATTTAATTCTACTTTCTCAACCCATCATTCCCTAATATAACTTTTATCAGGCTCATATCTAAGTTTATAGTGAAATTTCTCTCCCTAGTTACTTTGGAAAAAGATTCCTCTTCTTCTGCGTGACTTTCATATTTAATTATTATCCTTGCTATATTCAGTTTTTAGGAGGAAGAAGAGAGGTAAGAGTATCAATAGGAGGGAATTTCAGTATTCCTTGTAGAGGACAGTATGGTAGATTTAGACTGAAAATGCAAGTTACAATTAGCAGAACTTACTTATAGTTAAGTTCATTGTTGGGGAAAGTGGACAAAGAGCAGGAGACTTTAGAGGAATTCCAGGAAGCAGTATATCATTTTTGAGAAGACAAGTTCTCTGTTACCAAACTAATGGGTTTAAATTCCAACTCTAATGCCTCCTAGCCACAAGATCTTGAAAAAGTTACTAAATCTCTCAGTGCTTTGCTTTCTCTCACATGTAGATAAGGAATAATTTTAATATCTAATTCTTAGGGATTTTGTGAAGATTAATGAGATAATTTACATAACACACTTAGAAAAGGAACAGGGACATAATAAGTTGTTAATAAATGGTAGGTGCTATTATCATCAATATCATTATTACTAACACCACCATCATTGTATAATTTCTTCCAGAGATTAAATTACAGATTTTGACTGACCCAAAATAAATTTTCCACATTTCATCAAAATTTTCAATATAAACCAAGCAAACAAATAAACAATAATCTGAGATTTACTAGATGTTAGTCATCATATTATATACTTTACAAATATCATTTTTAATTCTTAGAATAAGCTTCCCCTCCAAGCTAGATATTATTATTTTTGTTTTACAGATGAGAAACCTGAGGCTCAGAGACACTAAGTGGCTTATGAAAAGTCACACATATTGAAACCAGAAGTGATAGTTGATTTAAACATATTTTATGACTCCAAGATCATTCTTTATTCTTGATTTATATTTTATGGAGATTTGCTTGACACAGTTCGTATGATTAGTTACAAGTAATTAAGTGCCTAATCTTCTGTGCTGTTATTTTTTTGAGGAAATCATGTGAATAACAGACAGTTTTGTCTATCCATGGCTATCTTATCTAGCCTCTATCTCAACCTGTACTCAATTATTAGCTTTCTAGCATCCCTTAATATCAGAAAGTTCTGACACCTGTACCATCTCTCACCATTTACCTATTTTGCATATTACTAAGTAAGAAAACAAGATGAAAGTTCAATAATTTTTATGACACATCAATATATACGAGGTGGAAAATGGCTTAGCCAAAAATGTTGGCCTTAAAATGTGGCATAAAAACTGCCATGCCAAAATTCAATTGTTCATCTTGACTATTGTACAATACCTGACTTTCACTGATTGTTTTATCCATGACCTCATGTTGACCTTATTCAATTGTGTTTTGTGAACTGAACCGCCATAATCTTCCATATTAAGGACCAGTTGTTTTCACCACATAGACTCAGACTGTGGCCAAATTATTTGTCTGACTTTTGAGTGCCTGTTCTCAGTTGTGTTTGTTCAGTCAAAAAGCAATCTATGAAGATATTACAGACTCTATTCAAAACTTGTTCTAACCCAAGGTAAAAAGATATAGTGACTCTTGAGGAATATGCCAAAGATAAAGGGTACTTCAAAGAAAAGTAACCGCTTTAAGGAATCTTGCAAAAATAAAGGAGATTCCTCAAGTCTCTCTCTGTGTGAATTTTTTTCCCCCTGCTTAGAGGGTTATCAGTAAGCCATCCTGTGGCCTGCCCTTGCTTCTCTTTCAATGGAGTAATCTTATGAAAACAAAGTTTTGCTTTTATCACATAGGTATACATCACATAGGTATGTTCACCCTCTTCTCAGGAAGTCTGACAAATATCGTTCTAGTAAAAAAAAAAGTTGCTGAGTTTAACTGAAGACTGGCTAAGTGCTCTGTTATCTATTTTAGTGATAGTTCTGAGACCTTGCCCTAATCTAGAACCAGTTCAGTTCTTGTTCCCTCTCCTTTGAGAGTCCTATCAACTGTAGACTTCCACACATTCCTTTACTATAAATGAACTTCATTTTAAAATAAAACTGTGCTGAGCAAGTACAACTGATGGTACACTTATGGATATATTAATCAATTTTGCTTCAGAAAATTACAATACATTCTTAAAATGATTGCTAGTGATACAAGATGAAATTTATGGCTACTATATTGACAGTAATGTTGCCACTTCCAAACTCCCTGATCCTACTCCTTTTCCTCTTGCTGTTTCGTATTGCACCATAAATATTAGATGCATTGTCAGGAACACAAGGCAGAGCTCCAACAAAAGGTACACAGAAACTAATAAGGAAGTGGTTGGCTCATAGGAGGATTTTGTCTCTTGCTAGATAGTACTCTTTTGACTTCTATGAGGAAGCCAGATGAGGTTTAACGAAGTTCACACAGAAAAGCCTTCGTTCATTAATCCTAGGTTCTGTGTTCCTGATAGAAACATTATTGCGGAGATATTAAAAATCTCCAAATATCTTCCAATACTGACCTTGTTACTTACCAGTATTTATAAGTCCCTCTGGGACTTAGATTGTTCGTTAGTAAAAATGGAGATAATAATTCATTTTTCATAGGATTGTTATATTGCAAATTGACATATAATCTTTGCCTCATAGATGTTAGAATTATTATTACTAACATGATAGCTCAGATATGTGTCTCTGAGTGACTGTATTCTTGCTTACCAGTCATGCTTTTAAGAAAATGATGTATGATGAAATTAAAATGGGGAAGAAAAGGTACACGGGAAAGAAGCAAAAAATATGAATGATCCACTTTCTCTTTCTCTTTAACTTAATCAAATTTAAGAAGCTACTAATGATGACAGGTAAAGTCTGTGTGCACTAGAACAGGTTATGTTGTGCTATGAAGACCCAGAAGAAACTAAAAGCAGGGAGGTGACCAGTTTCATCTGTTGGAGAATCAAAATTCATGGCACAAGTCAATGTTTTGCTCAGTGGAAAAGAGATTTGGTGATGACCTCACCAATGTTTAAATTTTTTAGATAAAAGAATTGAGACCAGAGTCATAGTATGATTTGTTCTGGCTCACTCAATTGGTCAGTGGCAGAGATAGAAAAGAATTCTGGTAGTTTCATAGCCAGTGTAGGTATGAAAGTTTTACATCTACACACTTTACAAACAGAGTTTCAATATGAAGTAGCTGGAGATGTGACTGCATTTTATTATATTCTTTGATAAAAATGAATCTGTAGATAGTTTTATTCCAAGAGAACAATACTCTACCCAAATTAGGTTCAAGTGCTGTCAACAATAAAATAATTCTATCAGCTATTTAAAGTACAGTTATTACTGTGAAGTACTTGGTAGTCTGAGGATGTTTTTATATCACATTGAAACATCTGGACACTTCAATCAACTGGATGTATTTACATTTTAAGTGATGTTGCAAATTTAGGATTGTTTCTTTTAACCATAGGATTAAGTGCTATAAAAGTCTAAAACAAGCTGAGTTACAACATAGAAAATACACAGTTAATATTGGATTTGCTTATCACTGCACTGATCTATTATATATTTGTTCTACGTCTGAACTCTCAGAGGAATATTCTATAATTATTGATACAAACAAAGTAATTACTATAGAAATCAAAAGAAATTTAACATTTAGGGAAGTTTTAAGACAGGTACTTAAAATTTTATCTTAACTATATATATGTGTGTGTGTGTGTGTGTGTGTGTGTGTGTGTGTGTGTGTGTGTGTATACTTATATAATTTATCTTAAGTGTGTGTGTGTGTGTATATATATATATATATATTATTTGGGGGCAGGTAAATATTATAGTGTAAATAATAAAAATTTAAAAGTATAACAGTATCTCACACTAAGATAATATCTCATAGAGAAAGTGGAATAATAGGTAGGTGAGCTCAAAAAGTAAAAGAAACAGCATATAATTGTGAGTTGTATGGTTTTTAAATGCTATGCAATACCTTTGAAGTTATGATGAGAGATAAATTTATAATTTTCAATATTTAAAATTCATCACACATTATATTCTTTACACATATTTAAATTAATAATAAAAATTATAAATACCAACCTAAAATATGTGAGGGGCCCATGGTTGTTTTGAAAATTATTTTAGTATTTACCCAAGCAAAAATTTCAAAGACCATGGTTTTCCTAATTTTTGGTTTAATTTTACTGGCTGTGTGGGAATCAAATTGTAATGCTGAAATAGGTAGAAAAACAAACAGAAATTCAAATAGAAAAGGAAGCCAGGGGAAGGATAAATAATGGAAAGAATAAGAGAGCTAAGTGGAAATACTTTTCAGAGTATTAGGCATCAAGAGAGAGGCAAGGTATGAATGGCTGGGAAGTTGACAAGCTGTCATATGCAAATAATTCTAGGCTGCATGGTCTCATTACATAAAAGTACTCCCATAATAACTATAGTGTATGTTGTGGCATAGCCTCCAGGTTGTCCTTTCAGGATGGAAGCACTGATTTTTTCGTTGTTATTTTACGAAATTGACTTTGGCTGAAAGGAGCTGCCTTTCCATATTCTCCCTTCTTCCTGGGTTGGCCTGCATGTAAAGACTGATTGATGTAATGATACAAAGTCATACCCCCACCTCTTTAATTTCAAGCAGATCTGAAGAGTTTTCCTAGCTTCAGAACTCTCACTGGGATCAGTTGAAGCTTCCGTTGCAATGGCATGACAATCCAAATTTTCCCTCATCCAATTCTGCTTTTTTCACTTCTTGCCAGATGTTTTAACCTACTGCCCTCCTTGATAAAATTTGTGCATTCACATCTTAATTTCTGAGTCTGTTTTTTAAGAAGCCTATCCTAAAAGATCTCATTGAAAAGCTATTAGCATTATTAACATTTGGTCACAGAGGCAACTATATTTAATTCTAAATATCCTGAATTAATATTAAATACTAATTGATAAACAATTAGAAGTTTAAAATGCAGATAATCTTACATTTAAACATGACAATGGTGTGTGATTTCACGGTTGACAGATAACATCACCATCTTCATGGGAACTAGTCAGCCAGTAAGTGTTACTCTATGGTAAAAACATCTATAGAAAAAAATGATAAGATAAAATTACTGCAAATCTTAAAATACTGGGATAATTTCAAGACCTCTCAAGAATACCTTCTTTCAGGATATCCCTTAGAAAATTCCAGTGTACATGAGTGTGCTTAGTGCTTTACTATAGTCTAGAGACTAAAAAATTGACATCAAGTGCTTTAAAAATGCAATAGAAAAAGTAGAGTGAAATCAATAATAGTGTGAGGAATGACTCGAACAGCTTGTATTTTCACAGTGGTCATCAAAAAGTAATTTTATATCCAATAATTCGTATTGATTGTTTGTGGAACTGTAATGCATTATGCCATAAGCTTGGTTGTGCAGTTATAAATATAGGTACCATTTTGTTGGGCTTGTTTTTATTTTTTTTCTTATTGAGTTTCATTTTCTCTAAAATTAATCTTATTTTGTAGTGTTTATATGTGGAGGCAAGACACAGAACCATGACTATTAATTCAAAATAGCTTTAATCATCACACACTGGGAACTCCCCTCCTTGGGTCATTAAAAGCAAGAACAAAGTATGTGAAATATGCTATTTAAGAGCAAGTACTTTCGGAATCATTTACAGTGTGATGATCAACTACTATGACTTCATATTGAAATATTTTATTAAAATCCTGATTATCCCATTTAAAAGCCAAAAAAATACCCCAGGATTTATTTAGCATAAAACCTCCCAATATAGCTAGAATTTCTGTCCTAGATGGAGGAGATATTACCTTATTAAATGTTGTATTGCTCTTGGCTTCTATATTATGGGCCTATCTATAGGTAGAATTCCCTTTACTCTCTGGAATGGGAATGCTGCAATGAAATACTTATATACGTATAACGATGTCAAAGCAAGACAGAAAAACATGTTTTTCCTTAAAAGTCTCACATGGACTTGAATTGAGAGAAGAAATCCTTATTCTAGGAGAGCTCTTTGCTGATTGACACAGTGAATGTTTATGGAAGGAGAAGCTACAAAGGCCTGAATTACTGTGAGTAATAATGAAGAGGAGGAGGAGGAGGAACTGCATCACATGAAGAAGGGAGACAATAGCCAGCCTATGAAGATTTTTAATGCTTGCTACAGGAGGTGTGAGAAAAAGCCTGACTTCTATTTCTCCTTTGATTGAGTGTATTTCCCAAAACAATATGAGTTGAAAGAGGATTTTTCTAGAGAATAGGAAAAGGAGCTGAGTTCTGGTTTATAGGAGGGAGGACTCTAAAAGCATAGGAGTTAGCTCTACAACCTCTAAAGTTTTGTCAGATACGGCTTTTAACTAGAGCTCTAGAATTTAGTTTTTGTGACCTTGAGCAGTTGACTTAACTTTTTTGAACGTATTTTCCTCATCTAAAAATAAGTATTAATTTCTATTTGAAGGTTGTTGTTAGGATTTCATAAAAACATTCATTAATTTATTCAACAAATATGTGCCTAGAATTGTTTTACATCCTAGTTCCATAGCAGTGCACAAAGCAGAAGTTCCCTGGCCTTAATAAGATAGTTAATAAATAAGTCAACAAATGCAGAAATAATATAATTATAGAGTGAAATGATAAAGATATGATGAGTGATAGATCAAAGATGATGAGATAAAGGTTCATTGCTTTAAAGAAAAAATATGTTTTAGATGGGTTGGTCAAAGAGCCTTTCAGAGGGGATGATGACATTTTAACTGAGAAGTGGTTAGTGGAAGCCAGTCACTGAACAGACTAGAGAAAAACATTATTAGAGTGGAGTGAACAGCAAATGCAAAGGCCCTAGAATAAGCTGAGTGTAGAGGAATAAAATGACTAGAGCATGTTAAGAGAGACATAATGTGAAGAGAAACTTTTAGTCAGCAGACGATAACAACAAATACAAAACAAAAAATTACTTATTGAAATGTCACACTATTCATTGAAGTTCCACAACTGTCTCTATTACAATTGTTTTGGAGAATTGTTTTAATTTGGCAGGTTATTGCATCTAGTAGTGAGTGGTTTAATGAATAAATTGCTAAACTAGCAGACAGTATATCGAATTTTAATTCATGAACTTAATACTGACTTCCTTAATACTGAACTTTTGAAAGTTTTATAATTTCAGCCTTGATATCAGTGATGCCCTACATTTTACCCCTATCATTTTTGTAAGGCTACCCTAAGAATTCAAATAGAAAATATCATAACTAGTAAGTGATTTATAGTAGATACATCTTAATTATATCTTAATTATAATGACATATTATTACATAAATATAAGCATTTATTAATTTATAATTAATTTGTTCTTAAAATTAAGAATATTTTATCACTTTATTTAATTTGTAATTTTTAATTTCCACTTTCCAAATAGTTTTGATGCAATAATCCTTAATGTGTTAGAATTGATGTCAATATGTAAATTATATAACAAAAAAAAGCCTCCTAATGAAAATGTAGAGAAATATTAGACAATACTAATGTTTTGAAATATTCACATGGTGTCAAGAACTGTGAGGTATTCGAGATTTTATCCTATGTTATTAACCAACTTGTAACTCCCCACAAGCACACATTTTGTATGTTGAACCTTTCTCCCCCAGTATTTGGAAATAGAGCCTTTAAGGAGATAATTAAAGTTAAATGAGGTCTTAAGTATAGAGCCCTAATCCGATAGAACTAGTGTCCTTATAAGAAGGGGAAGAGTCATCAGAAATGCACATGGACAGGGAAAAGGCCATGTAAAGACATAGTAAGAAAGTGGTCATCTGCAAATACAAGAGGAAGGCTTTATCAGAAACCAACCCTGCTGAAACCTTATCTTGGAATTCTATCCGCTAAAACTGTGAGGAAAATTAAACTTGTATGAATTCCTATTGCTTAAGCTACCAAGCCTGTGGTGTTTTTTTATGATACCCTGAGAGACAAATACACCCTACTTCCAAGCTAACAAATTAACCTACCAAATACTGTTTCATGAATGCTGGCAGGAGCCATGAGAATCTTGGGTCAGAGACAAAGGCCTTTAAGACTCACAATATTAATAGCTGAGGCAGTATCAGCATATTATCTTTTGCTGGATCTCTTAACACCATTTCCCAAAAGATGAGACAAAGAGGGCTGACTAAGTGATACTTGTACATGCATGAGTTGTCATTATAGCAGAACCTTGAGCTAAGGGAGAGACTGTCTTAATGGGGGTAAGTATGCTTCCCTTTGCTATGGAAGCTTTACCTAAACCTGCCCTCTCTTCTGGAGGAAGTCACTATTTCTATCTTCCAAGGTCATTCACTGCTAAACAAACATCCTTCAAAAGTTAGTTTGGAACAAAGGCAGTTCAGATCTTTATTTGCAAGATGTGCAAAAATGTGACAGTCCAACAGAAAAATTTCTCACAACACAGGGTTGCTCTTATGAATTAAAAAACAGTGTATCAGGAAAGTTATTTTCGGAAAGAACCTTCACTGAAGAATCTCAAAACTCTTATATGAAAGATAATGAAATTTCCATTTTGGAAGTCTGGTGGTTATACAATTTAAGTCATAGTATTTATTATATGAACTAGTTTTCTTATTTATTTTCTTACTTATTTTTATTTATTTATTTTTAATTAAGTTTATTGGTGGTAACATTGGTTAATACAATGTGTTTATTACCCAAAGTCTAGTTTCTTTCAGCATATATTTGATGCCCTTTACACACTTCATCTCCCCCTAACCCCCTCTATATTTGACCCTCTTTAACCATCTATCTACCCCCTCCTCTCCACCCCCAACCCTTTGGTAACCACTAGTCTATAATCCATGTCCATGAGACTCTGTTTGTTTGTCCTGTTCATTTGTTGCTTTTAGGTTTATATCCCATGTATAAGTGATATCATGATTTTCAACCTTTTCTGTCTTGCTTAATTCGCTTAGCATGACTTTTTTAAGGTCTATCCATGTTGTTGCAACTATTGTAGGATACTAGGGTTACTTCCATGTCCTCGCCACTGTGAATAATGCTGCTATGAACATCAGTGTGCAGATATCTTTTCGGAAATGGGTTTTCAAGTCTTTGGGGTAAATACCAAGTAGTGAGATTGCTGGATCATATGGTAGATAAATTCTTACCTTTTTGAGGAACCTTCATACTGTTTTCCATAGTGGATATACCACTATGAGGGTTCCTTTTTCTCTGCAACTTCTTTAACATTTGTTATTACATGTCCTGTTAATTATAGCTATTCAAACAGGTGTGAGATGGTATCTCATTGCGGTTTCGATGTTCATTTACCTAATAGATAGTGATGTTGAATATCTTTTCAAATATTTGTTGGCCATTTGTATGTCCTCTAGGGATAAGTATCTGTTCGGGTCCTCTGCCCATTTTTGACTGTATCATTTGTTTTTATTGCTATTGAGTTGTATGAGTTCTTTATATATTTTGGATATTAGACCCTTATCTGAGATATTGCTTGCAAACATATTTTCTCAATCGGATAGTTCTCTCTTTACCTTGTTGATGGTTTCTATTACTGAGCAGAAGCTTTTTAGTTTGATGTAGTCTCATTCACTTGTTTTAGCTTTTACTTTTCTTGCTTTGAGGTCAAATTTATAAAATCCTCTTTAAGTCCAAGATTCTTGAGTTTCATTCCTATGTTTTCTTTTATGCATTTTATTGTTTCAGGTCTTATATTCAGGTCCTTAATCCATTTTGAGTTAATTTGGGTATGTGGTGATAGACAACAGTCTAGTTTCATTCTTTTGCAGGTGGCTTTCCAATTTTCCCAGCACCATTTATTGAAGAGGCTTTCCTTTCTCCACTGTATGTTTTTGGCTTTTTGGTTGAAAATTATTTGGCCATATAAATATGGGTTTACTTCTGGACTCTTGATTCTGTTCCACTGGTCCTTATATCTATTTTACTGCCAATACCATGCCGTTTTGACACTGTCACTTTGTCGTATAATTTGAAGTTGGGCAGAGTGATGCCTCCAGCCTTGTTTTTTTTTTTTTTCCCCCTCAGGATAACTTTGGCAATTTGGGGTCTTCTTTGCTTCATACAAATCTGATGATTTTTTATTCTATTTCAAAATGCCGATGGGATTTTGATGGAGATTGCATTAAATTTGTGTAATGCTTTAGGTAATAAGATCATTTTAACTATATTGATTCTTTCAATTTAAGAACACAGGATATCTTTCCATTTCTTTTAGCTTTTAAATTTTTTAATAGTGCCTTGTAGTTTTCATTATATAGGTCCTTCAAATGTTTTATTAAATTTATTCCTAGGTATTTTATTCTTTTTTTACAATTGCAAAAGGAATTATTTTTCCATTTCTTTTTCTGACACTTCATTATTAGAGTATAGGAATGCTGTGGATTTTTAAACGTTGATTTTGTATCTAGAAACTTTACTGTATTTACTTATTATTTCTAGTAGTTAAACTAGTTTTCTAAATTAAAATGCTTCTTTTCAAGTACAGTAACCTTGGACAACCAATTTGTTGGGTGGTTTATCAATGAATTTAACTTTAGTCTCTTGGTCAGGTAAGTAAGTTGAGACATGATAGTAATTAAGAAATGAATCTTCTAACAGACATTTACATTTTGAAGATAGAGATCTGATTTTTTTTATTTGCATTAGATATAATTATTAGTAATAAATTTCAATGATTCCAAGGAGTCAGTTACAATTTTAAGACTTATTTCCTCTTCCCACCCATCCAAGCATAGTTTAGTGATCAAACTTTACATTTAAGTTTAAAGCACAAAATATTATAGCAAGAATAGAGAAGGAAAGCCACTTCTAAGTATACATTGCATTGATCTGTTGCTTTTAACTTTTTGTACTTAAAAATTTTTTTTCTCCTTCCACTGACAAACACAAATTATTTTTAAATCAACAGCTCTCGTGAAATTCATTATAGGTTCAGATAAAAATTTTATTTCTGCTGTTATTGCCCTCTAATTATTTGTATGTTCAGAGTCCATCAGCATAAAACATTTAAGTATCATAAAGCCTCAAACTTCTCTGCCATTTCTATTACTTTCTCTGAGAAGGATCTTAAGGATATTAATGAAGTTTTTAAAATACTACTTACACCTATTTCAATCAGTCTAGTAATCAAATATTAAAGTAGTCAATATCATCTGAATAGTTTAAATATCAACAGATAAAAACCAACTTTAACTAAAGAGAACTTCCTTTAGAGTCATAAATACCCTACTACTTCAAAAAGAACACATATTAAGGAAATCATCCTTAGTAATTAGTATAAAATGATAGTTATATTTAGGGCCAGCTACATTAGTCTGTAACAGGTCAGTCACCCAGCATCCTGTACTTAGGAAGGTCTTCATACTTGGTTTAATATCTGGCTGTTACCATCTTGAAATTTGTAATTTTTAAATATGAGGCTCACTTTTTCATTTTGTACTGGACCTCACAAATTATGTAGTTAGCTTCATTATATTTTATAATGTATTATGATTTTATTTACATTTTAATATATCTTCCAAGTCTCCAGAATGCACCATCTCAACCAACTCATTTACCACAAGTTCAGGGATGTGAAGTTTTTTGTTTGTTTGTTTGTTTGTTTTTAGTGTGGGTGATAAGGGCATTCTTTCATATTCCCCATGTTTATATTCAGCTATATAGAGAAAGAACTGAATTGGTATTTGGATGAAGAATCAGTCACAAAAGAATAATAAAAAAAATATTTCTTTAATTAACAATGGAAATAATTATAGAATGCTGACCTATATTATTAAGATACCTACAGAAAAAAATAAGATTTATGTAATTCCTCTTATAAATGATGCCTTAAAATGCATTGTCACAGTTTGATATAAAATCACATAAATTAGAAAAATCAATATAGAAGTTAATATATTCAGGAACTACAGACACAAACCAGACAGGAAAATGACATTAAAATGCAATATGAGATTCTGATTAGGCATGCAGCTAATGTCTGTACATAGTTGGTATTTGAGAGAGAGTATAATATTCCACTCTCTTTCTTTCTCTCTTTTTAATTTGAGAAAATGAAAATACTCTTATAGACAATGACTTCCATAGTAGACCTGCCAGCATTCTGCTTTTTCCCAAGGTAAAGGATAGTTGGTGAACTGCCAAGATCCTATTACAACTTTTTTCACGTTTCTTTATATTGTTCTCTATATTTCTAAATCAGCTCAACCTATCACTTTAGCATTCTGCTACACTCAGCATCCACAGAAAAATCAGAATGAAAGGAGCTAAAGTAAAAAGTTAGAGATGATTAAACTTTAACGTCTACAGTTTAATTCTCATTAGTCCTGTCCTGGATTCATTAATACCCAGCACATGGACCAATACTTGTTTATGTAATGGTTAGATATTCTCTTGTTTGATGATTAATGAATACATCAAGAAAAGCCCCCAAAGCTTCTTACAGGCCTCCTGTAGTATTTACTATTAAATTCATAAAATGATGCCCTTCAGGGTAAAATCACCTCCTAGCAGAGAGAGATGAAGCATTTATTTCAAATGTATAAGATAGCACAATATCAGGTAGCAGTATATATTGAAATATATAAAATTTTTAGATCTGTCATCAGGGTACTGTGGTCTTTATGTGTCATAGTAGCATATAGAAAAGGAGACTGCAAAGATAATACAACTTTGAGACTTTTAGGTCTTTAATGAATAAACATCTTCTTTTGCACTGGATAAAAACTAGATAGTAATTAAAGTATCTTTACCACTGGTTTATATGCACATTTCAAGATATAATGTACTCATTTTATCATCAACACTATAAGCATTTGGGGGATGTGTTACTTGAAGTACTTCTTAAAGAATAAAATCTTTTTGAGTAATTGAGGACATATGCACATAGTATTATGACAAGAATTAATAAATTCTTTTATGATGAAATTGTAAGTTCATAAATAAACTGATATGGATGCATAGTGCAATGTGCAAAGAATCTTTGCCACTGGCCATTTGTTTAGGCTTTCAAGATCTGTTTCCCAATCTATAAAATTACAGATTCGCCAAGTGATATCACTTTCATCTTAACTGTCATGCTAATCTGTCTTTGTAAGAACTGTAGAAAGACTTAAGTCTTCATTATTTGTCTAACAAATTTGCTTGACTCAATGACAAAGTTGACTGGGATGAGAGGAGATAGCGGAGACATTTTCTGGTCCTCAATTTAGCTTATAGTCCAGGGAGAGTAGCAGATAATATAAGAATGACAGAAGTAAACATGGCTTTGAAACAATGGTGAATATCTTAATGAAGGATTACATGGAGTTAGGAGTTGCTTATTATCAAGTCAAGAATGAGGGAAGCTGCCCTGGAGATCTTATGATAGAGCTGAAATCTGAAATCACAGGCAAACTTAATGATATGAGTTTAGAGTCAGGACTGGAACAGGGGAGAGCAAAATCCTGGTTGTTGATAATGATTTAACAAAAGACAAAATAAATAAATTTATTGTTTCAACAGCAGAATTCTTGTGACCTTACTGGCCCCAAACATAGTTTATGGAGGTATTTCAATGTGCCTATATGTGTAAAAGGTGCTCTTCCCACTTTTATTTCCTTTCATCTAATTTATATATTTTTTTAGCATATGGAAGGATTGATACTCACTGAAACACCACTTATTTTAGCATTAGCTAAGGAGGAATTACTACTATTTTAAGTTGATAATTATGCAATAAAGCAGCCTTATTGTGACATTTTCCATGGTGTCTGTGTTTTGTGCAAAGGAAAAAAAGTTGATCCACAGACTTTCCTATTTGTAGGAATACTTACTGACAGAGCAGGCTTACACATTATATGGTCATCAATAATACAAATAGTTGGAGTACATTAATTGGAACTCTTATTAAAGAATACAATTTCTGAGTAATTGAAGACAAATGTGTATATAGTGTTTATCATATAAATCAATAAATGCTTTCATAGTAAACCCTCACTTTCTAATAGAAAAGGGAGAGCTTGGTATGAATTTGCTCATCTCTTTTCATTTGGGAGTTGACCTAAAGTCACTGCTCTATCCTTATAAAAGTTAACAGATTTTGCATTGTACTCATAAGGAAGTTCTAACAACAGCAGATTTCCAATTTCGATATTCAAATTCAGAGTTGGATAATCATCATAATACTTAATCAACTCCAGTAAAAAATAAATATACAGGAAATTTTTCTTTATGAAAATTAGGACCACATATCAATATTTATATGTTTAAAAAACTTATAAAACAAACTTTGAAGATTCTGATTCTGTGGGGAGATAATGATAGTACAATAATGCATTTCCCAGAATGACAGCTAGTGATATCTGTAAATGGTCTTCAGTAGAAGAAAGAAAACACACTGCTCCAATCAATACACAGATAGTCTGTAATGTAAAGATTAGGATCAGAATATTTAAAAATTTAATACTTTGTCACTCCATATAGCACTTTGAAAGTCAATATCTTCAGAAACCTGGTCCATTTTCCTTCTTTGAAAGCATTATATATTTAAGGTTTTTAAATTATTTATCTAGTCCATGTGATTAAAAATGAAAAAAAGTCAGTCCATCCATTATCTTCTGCAGCTGCTGTCTGGATATTAGTCTCCCCCCTCCATTAAATCTTTGATTTTTTTCTTCCTTCCCTGTAAAGAAAACTCAATAGACACATTGAGAGAACAAAAGAAAACCTCAGCTACTCACTAACATCAGAGGACATTATCATTTAAATAATGGGCAAATGAGGCTGTGTATGAACAATATGCTCAAATATCTTACTCAACTATATTACTTTCAGATTTGATAGTCAAAAGTATGATGTATTTAAATGGCAAGAAACCATGTCATGTTTCTTTTTCTGGCCAATTGTGATTGAGGGTTTTATTAATCTTTTAATTAAAAAATTACTCTCAAAGTTACTTCAAAGCCAACTCTGAAAATAAGAACAATCTCAATTAAACTGTTTAAGTCTTTCCAAGAATTGCTGTCATGAAAGAGAAGGCTCGTATTTAAATAGAGTGGGGACTTGTTTTAAAAATAGTCATCAAATTAATGTAATTTCTGAAACCAGTTTAATCTTATGGTCATCAGTCATCTTGTTTTTAAAGGTTTTTATGTTCTTATGTATTTCTTTGAGATTTTACAAAGATCAGAATTAATGGTTTTCCAAATGTGCTATTCAGTATTGATTATATAATATGATTTTATTATTTGTTTAGGGTATTTACTATCAAGAATGAAGTAAATTTGACTTATTATCTTAAAACTCCTTTTTTTCACCTTATCTCAGTAACTTTTTTATTCCTATTTTCACATAGAAATATTAAAAATACTGAAGAAGATAAACTGTAAAATATTACATATTTAAAATATCAAAGAAACTAGCAGTATTCAAAGATGGAAAAGAGAACATTAGAGAAATGTTTTATATTCCTCTGTGTTATGCTAAAAGATCTTGGAAAGAAATCCCTTAGATCATCATAGATATTCTCCTTTCATGCCACTTGGCTCTCAGGAACACTGATTATTATAGTTTCAGTGCACTGGCCACAACAGTTTTTTTCTCAGTTTAAGGCCTAAGTAGCTCCAAAATTAACATGTTTTCTTCTACTTTATATGAAACAAAATAAATAAGAGATGGGAAGAGGACCCAAGCTAAGATTCTTGGTGTTTCCATTAGTTATGAAAAAAGTGCTTAGAGTGACAGTGAATTATGTGTTTTACTTCTTTGGAGCATTGTGTTCAAACACGTATATTTTATGGAGCTGAATGTTTGGCACAATACAGACTGAGAAAATCCTAATGATGTCAAGCCAATAGACAGAATCTTCAGGGGATTTTTCTGTTTATTTCTTTTATCCTAAATCTCATTCAGTTAGAAATGAACAGTTGATCTCATGTTTTTCTTGAGATTAGATTTTGGCTGAGAGTAGAGGAATAAATGGGGGTACTTCCAACATTGTCACTTTATGATTTATAAAGCGATGGCATGTGTAGTGAGAACAGAAATTTGTATTCTGCACTCTTTGCTACTACCCTAATTCTTTAATCCTCCAATTGTTCTCAAACCTTTCCATAATGGATTTTTTTTTCACTGATCTTCCTACTGTGATAACAGATTATGTTCAGAATGGTATTTTTTGAAGACAATATCAAAAACTAGAAATAGGTGACTGAATTTATAGTGACATGATAGCATGACATATATATTTTCTATACAGTGAACATAAGCACAATGATAGGTTAAAAACTTAAAATGTTAGAAAGATTTAGTTATAAACCTATTATTTATTAGAGATAGAAAAAGCATCCTTAGTCAACCTGAATGCTTTACTCTGGTCTTACTCAATTTTACTTCTTTTTGACTTGGCTAGATTTTTCTGGATCTGTTCTGGTATGTCTCACTGTATTCTTATCCAATCTAGATTTCATTGGAGTACTACATCTTGTATCTAGATCATAATTACTTTGTTAAATCCCTTTATTGAGAGTAGACTTAAAATTAGTTTCTGTGTCTGTCTTAGGATCAGGGCAATCCAGTTATCTCCAAGATCCACTAGCCTCTATGTATAATAAGATCACAATATTAATATTTTAAGTTTGAGGCTTCTTGTCTTTAATATACTGTAGATTATCTATTACATTTCAAAACTTTCCCACATCATTAAAAATAATAAAGGCTAGCATTTATCAAGTTAGTTTATTTAGTATGTGAATGACACTGTGCTAAGTGTTTTATGTATACTTTCAAATTTAATTTTCATCTTAAATATAAGAAGTAGGTAGTTCATTATTCTTTGTTTGGAAATAAGAAAGCACAGACCCAGAGAATTTAATTAACTTATTTAAATTTTGTAGAAAATCTGGTAAATATGACAAAAGGATTTAAACCCAGTTCCCTACAACCTGTGCTCTTAAACTCTTAATATGCTATTTCCTGGAAATGTTTCACATTTACCTTGAAATAATCTATTCATGTTCTTCTGTGCTCTTCTTTTTTATGTCTTTTTTTAAAACATTAA
The DNA here is from genome assembly GCA_004027375.1 of Macroglossus sobrinus. NCBI lineage: Eukaryota > Metazoa > Chordata > Mammalia > Chiroptera > Pteropodidae > Macroglossus > Macroglossus sobrinus. The sequence continues at coordinate 12,494 of PVKZ01001542.1, read as the reverse complement.
TTAAAAGTATATAGCAAGCGACCTTGCTGCTCTTTATTAGTGTCATACACTAGAAGCTTGCCTTCCTTGTTCACCATTTTGGTGCCAGAAAACTCCAAAAACTCCAGAGAACTTGTATTGCCCTAAGACACTGGATTCCATTATTTTCTCTTTGTTTAATTCTGTAGCTTTCTTACTTGCTTTCTAATTTGAGTATTTTCTATTGCCTGCCAGCTTAGTCTGTGTTCCTATGATCAGCCTTTTGTTCCTGCTCTCATCACTGGAGGGCTATTTTATTAGTCAAAGACTTTTGTTAGAGTGCTAAAGTATAATTTTCAAAAAGTTAAAACATGACTTTCATAACAATATAAAATGAACATTTCAAAGTTTTATTTAGCTCTAATGAAGGAACAAGGAAGATATTAAAGCTGGTATGAAGAATTTTAAGTATAGGGATTTTTATAGTTTTTCAATTAAAGAAATGTAGAAATAGATTTCTAATAGATATGAGTGTTTAATGGTAAATATCTACTAGACAAGAAACTTTTGGATGACTTTTCCTCCTGACCAGAAATTATTTAGACTGCTATTTTTGAAGAATCATTTGCAACATTCTTAGACAGGAATCATGTATGGCCATAAATTTCTAAAATTTAATCTCTAAAATTACATAATTATAAAATATTCTAATAAATAGTACATTTGCATTCAAATGAAGGTGCAAGTCCTGTAAAATCAGATAATTCTCAGGAAGAGTGACCTATTCCTAGCACTATATTGAAAATACCCTCAATAATCTTTTTGAGAATTTTCAAGTTTTGAATAAATTTTCATGACAAGTTTAATTGCTAGAGTGGAATATGGCTGAAATGGATTCTTATTGTGTACAAACATAGATATCTTGACAAATCCCTTATAATTCTAGAAGCATACTCCTGTCTAATACAGATTAGGTGTTTTGGTTGTGTGTGTGTGTGTGTGTGTGTGTGTGTGTCTATGTTTTGCCATTTCATGCTCACTGGTACCCATAGTCTATAATGGTGCTCTTATATAAAATGTAAAGTTATATAAGAACGTTTTTCCATTATTCAAGATGGTGGGTAACTTTTCTCTCTGATTAGACTTTTCAAGCAAATAACTAAGATTGGAAACACCTAAAATAGACTTAATTTTGAGTTTTTTATTTTAGAATTTTTTTGACATGTACTCTCAAGAAATAAAAGGAGCTTTGAAGAAAATGGGAATAATAATCCTCAACATTAAAATCAAACCAATTAAATAAACATATTCAGAATAAAAGATAACAAACTGAGATTCTGAAGATAAATGAGAAAGTCTTTGGATTAGACTGTGTGTTGTACCAAAGGAAAGTTAATTTTTTTTTAATTCAAACTGCTAGCCAAGATTTGCATGTATGTTTTTCTAAGTAGAAATATTTACCTCTTGTTTCTTGGAACACATGGGAACTCAAAAATATTTGTTGAATGGATTAAATGCTATTAAAGCCTAAGAAAAATTCAGGAATACCATTCCTTATTTTTAGTGAAAACTATCTATATATCATCTATCTATTTATCTATCTATCTATCTATCTATCTATCTATCTATCATCTATCTATCTATCTATCTATCTATCTATCTATCTATCTACCTATCTATCTATCTATCTATGTTTAAAAGTTAAGTCAGATGATTATCTAGAGTTATATTTGCTCTTCCTGTTTTTTTTCCCCATTATTCCATTGGCTGCCACAATATTGGAATATAATAGCTTTAGGATCCTATTGAATTTCACAAAAAAATATAGCTATATGAAAAAAAATTAACAATGAGAAAAGCAAACAACAGTTAAACATCATAGACTGTCTTAATAAATATTATTTAGCCATTCAAAGTATTTACAATGTGTAAATTCTAAAATTTTCCCTATCTTTAATTATATATAATATTCAATACAAATGTTGGAAATAATAATTAAGATTTCTATCCTTATTGCTGTTAACAATTTTTTTTTCCTAGTACTACCTGGAGAAGATTTATATATTTTGTTTTCTCTCTGTACATATAAACTATCATGATTAATTTGGGATGCATATTTGAGGCATGGGGGGAGGAACTTAGGAAATATGGATATTATCAATGCTAAGTGAGGCACTCAAATTGTTTTCTCTCCAATAGCATGTGTACCATAGTATCATTCTTCTTAGCCAATGACACAGAATTTTTTTTCTCAAACCTCTTGAGGGATCCTGTCATCCTAACAGTATCTAGTAAAACTTTTATCAAAAAAAAAAAAGTGTGTATGACAAGATTTTAGTATTTGTAGGTGGTTGAGAAAAAGAATAAGATAGAAAGAGCTTACCTTTTCTAGTCAGTGGTTGAGAGGGTAACAGAAAGTGGCATGTGGAAAAATGATAAAGAAATCAAATTGTAACCTAACCCTGGACTGGACCATGGGGGAACAATAAAGAGCACAAATTATGGGGAAGTGAGTTCTGCTATCTGACATAAAATAAGCCCTAAATTTCTGTAAAAAGCAGTGTCTAAAATTTATAAGGAACAACGGTCCATATGATGAGAAATTATATATTAAAGAGGGGCTCTATTTTTAAAGTAATTTCTCATATTTCCTAAATCAGCATTTATTCACGTGTAGGTTACTGCTTTTTTCTTTCTGTGGCTTATATTTTAGAATTAGTCAAACAGAGTGGGAACAGTGGAGAATTTAAAGCAAATGTTTTAAGTATTGTGATGCATTTAACATAGCTGTAGTAGAAGGTAGCTTCTGAACAGAAAACGTAAAAGATATGATGGTTTCACATATACACACCTGGTGTCCCTGCGCCACTCTCCCCTCCCTCACAGGCACATTGGGCATTTTCCTGATGAATCTAAGATAGAAGCATTTTGTGAAATATTTGATGTGAAAGATTTATTATAGCTATAATTTAAACTTTGGCAAATGACTACAAACAGAAATAAGTATTAATAGTAAAAATGAATAAAACAATATTAAGCTGAGAGTTTGACTAACACCTTATCTACCTGTAGTACAAATGTGAAGAGCATAGTACATTGGAGGCAATTACATTTTCGAATGAAAGGAATTATAATTCCTGATCCTTGTGCTCATTCACTTCAAGTCTTGCTCAAATGCAAATATAACCAGAGATTTAATAACTAGTGTTACCCTGAGAGGATGCTTTAGGAATAAATTATATATATATATAATTTATAATATATATAATATATATTATATATATAATTTATAATATATATATAATATATAATATATAGTATATAGTATATAGTATATAGTATATAGTATATAATAAATATATAATATATAATATATAATTTATATATATATATTTATGTAGAGAATGTGAATATATATATATATATATTCACATCCCTCCTATTGAGGAGAAAACTGACATCAAGCTTATTCACCTTTCTGTACTCCATAGACACTTGCATACTTGCAGCATACCTCTTTCAGCCACCATCTAAAATAGCTCCTTTACAAACCAACTTTTTTTTTATAGGACATTACTGAGTTACCTGAGTAACAAAGATTTGATAAATGCATGTGTAGAAAACAGTAATGGATGAATAAGGCATGGAAAACTTAGAATCTGATTTCAGAGGAGGAAATTAAAAAATAATATTTAATTTCAAAATAAATGGAGGCTTCCAAAGTTCAATATAAAGAGATGGAGCAAAAGATATGTTTTCGTTTCAGTGTAAGCTTTTTGAAGACGCTATTTTTATTAGTAAAATTATATAAGTAATATTAAACTTAGTTGTGGGCCCCAAATCTTCTCTTCCTCCTTCTCTTTTTTTTCTTTCTTTTTTTGTTTTTGTTTTTTTTTTTTTGGTATCCATCTAATTAAATTTCTTTTCAGGCTTGGGACTGAGCTGATCCCACTCAGTGCAAACATCCTGAACCCCTCTTTTCCCACCGCACTTCTGAGGAACTGTTAATGTCTTATGTTCCTGCCTTATGAACATGAGTCCATAGTTTAACATTGCTACTACTACTTCTGTGCCTCTTTGATCTTTGTATGTCGGGAGCCGTTATATCAAGGCTCTCATACCTGAGATCTAGGCAACTTCGCCTTGGGACAGGGTCTGCCTCGCCCTGTGCTATCTGATAGGATAGACAGCATAAAGTCGGTTGCCCTGACATGCCCTGACATGCCCTGGGCCCCTTGAGCCATTTGCTTAAACTGATCTGACCTTGCAGCCCCCTCCTCTCCCTGGACCCTTCTGCATTTTTGGGTCATATAAGGAAATGGAATGTTCTGAGGTTCGGTATCCAAGGCAACCGTGCTTATGCAAATCCTCCCCTTTATACACTCTACCCCTACCTACAATAAACGAGGCTTGATCAGAACTTTGTCTTGCCTCCATTCTTCACTTCTCCTGTCCCCCATTCTCTTGCAGATTGTCTCCTTGAGTCTCACTTCTGGTCGGAGCTCCCGTTAGTCCTCCTGTGGGAAGGGACATTTGTACTTACACAGTAATTTGTTTTAAAACCCTTTTGCATTATTAGACTTTATTTGCAGTTGTAAATGTAAAAAGAAACATTTTAAGTCTTACCTTCCTCTTTAAAATTGTTTATCACATTTTACTCAAAATTCTTTTGCACTCTACAGCAGCATGTTATATTGTTTCTGCCTCATCCCAGTAGACTGTCCCTTTTCAATCTCACTTGTGGAGTCCTCTAGCTCTGCTTCTGCTTTATTCATTTAAAAAATAAATCGTTTATTTTTAGAAAAGATAACACTTGCATATACTATAAAATTTAAAGGCCAAAGAACAAATGGATGAAATAAAGTTTCCTTTCATTCCCTATCCTTTAGTAATCTGATTTATCTTCATGGAGCAACCAATATTAATATATTTTTTAAACAATTCATTGCTGAGATGCTCTATATACTTGAAAGGATATATTTCCAGTAATATTAGCATATTCCATATATTACTCTGATCTCGATTTTTTTCACTTAAAATATATATTTTGAGTATTATTGCCTACCAGCTCCATTAGAAGTATCTCTTCCATTGTAACCACCTCCCAGATTAATTTATTTAATGCATGTCCTATGAATTCATATTTAGGTTTTTCCATTTTTTTACTAGAAAAGTACTTCATTAAATATTTTTCTACAAGCAGCATTATGTACTTCTGTAAATATGTCCACAGAATAAATTCTTAAAAGTAGAACCTCTAAACCAAAGAATACATACATTTTTAATTTCAAAAGATAACAAAATTATCAAATTGCCTCCTGTAGAAGTTATAGCAACAGGAACTTTCACCAATCAATTAATGAGAATCTGCCATACCTAATCTCTATTCTTTAGCTATTCATTAACTTTTTATATCTACAACATCTTCTTTTTTCTCACTTACTTCTGCCACCACATTACATTTTATTATTTATTCTAGATTCACATTTATATCTTCTAATATACTTCTATTACGTGATTAACCTACTTTAAATTTTAAGTCTATCCCTCGTATTGAAAATACAAAGGACTAAATACAAATATGTTGTCTTTTCTCTTCCCTTTCTAACTTTATTAATTCTATTATTTCAACATTATCAGAATTCACAATATTTATTTTATTTTTAGTAGCTGAAAACTGTAGCCATTTTTTCTTTTTTTTTTTCTTTCCACTTAAGACAATTTTAGTTTTTAAAAAGGTCAGGGGTAGGGGGTGGGGAGGTGAATTACTGGATAGTTGTAGCTTCAAGTCGAGGCATTTCTATGTGGAGACATTACTCTTAGGCATCAACTTTTCTCCTTCTCTGGGCTTAACTTACCTCTCTGGTAGCTTCATTTTCTGATTGCTTCTCCACTTGTAGTGACACATTTTGCAGGCTTATATTGTAAAACTTTAGCAATTGTATAGCTCAGGAGACTCTTTCCCTTTAGTTTCAAAAAACCAGAAAACAAAATTCAGAATTGAATCTTGTCAGGCTGATCAGATTAGGTTCATATTCCTCAACCAAATATTTCATTGTTGTTTGTCAAGCCTGGATTACATGTATAACTTTATACAAGAAGGAAAGCATCAGCCACAGCAAAGCCATATAGACTGAGAGCAGGGGAAGAATGATATTTTTAAGCAAAGTTAGATAATTTTTACCTGATAAAGCAGGTAGCCTGAAGAGCAGAAGTTTAGAACAATGCTTTTCTCTGACTTAAACTTTTTCTTAAGCTCCCTGTTATCTGTTTATTATGCTTCATCCTGATACCTAAGCTCCTTTACTTGCCTACTATAGTCAAGGCTGATCATGTATCTTCTCCCAATTCTCCTCTTTCTTTACACATAAAACTTATGTTCCCAGCATAACAATTGTAATCTTCAAACACATTATTCCTTACCTTTTTCCATGTCTTATTTTTAACATAAAACACCAAATTATGATACATTTAAATATATCTAAAAAGGAGATAGTACATATCTCTATACACAGTAACAAGATTAAGCAGTTGATAACGTTTCACCATATTTGTCTTCAGACCTTTTTTTGTTACAGATGTAAGACATTACAAATTGAGCTAAAAGCTGTATATATCAATTCCACTCATGTGTTTTAGACTTTATTTAAATATTTAAATGAACAATACTTACTTACTGTCCTTCACAGAGAACCCTAAATTTCCAATATATTTTTTAAAAAGCTATATAATTTTCCCAAAAAGGAACTATGATCACCATGAAAATTTACAACTCATATCTCTTGCTGCAGGAAACAAAACTGACTGATGGCCACAACTGCTACCCTCTGGGTCTGCCTTTGAGTTGAGACCACTCTTTCCGATATTGCCCCAGCCAGTGACTGATAATTACTGTCCCCATCAGTGTACAAATACAGCTGCTTCTTTGTACAATGCAGACTTCCTTTAATGGACCACTTTAGTTTAAGGGCTCCCCACTGGCCTGGCCAAAACTTTCTTAGAACTATGCTGTGGTCTAAGACTCTTCCTCTCCAATCCTTCTTCTTCCCCTCTCCTTTATCTACATGTGGTCCGAAAGCTCCTTTGTTTACTCTTCCTGCCTCCCTTCTAGTCTCCATAGTCCTTTCCCCATTAAATCCCCTCCACATCTAATTCTATCTTTACATTAATTCCCTGAAAACCTGACATAGAAATAGTTACTTACCAACCTGGATGGCATAAGCCTGTACTCTGAGAACCAGATGTTGGCAATTTCATAGACTTTATTTTATCCCCTTCTCTTCATTTCATCTTACATCCACCCTTCCCATCACTCTCAATAGTGCTTTGTGTTTCTAAATGTGGACTTCTTTGGTTCAACTCTTCAGAGACTAAAACCTCCAGTTTTCTATAGGAGGGAGTAGGGGCAGTGATTTCACTGTGCAAATCAGGGAGGGAAGAAGGAGTCTAAGAGTGTCTAATTCGAGGATTCTATCCATTTCTCTACCCCACACACTGGCTTATGTACTGAGATTCAGATTGCTTCTCTTTGTTCATCTCCACCCTCATTCTGCCACCTCCCTTTTAGCCCACAAACACACATACAAACAAACACATATACAGTCAGTTAGGTTTCAGCTTATTTATTCAACTAAATCTGTTGCCACCAATCCACCCACATTCTTTGAAAATTTATTTCATTTTCCTTTCAGTCATCTATTAATCTTTTATTCAACAAACATTTACTGATCATCCACTGTGAGCTAAGATTTGAGCTCAGGGCTGAGGATTCATAAACAAAACCGATCTAACCTTCCCCATGGAATTTATAATTTAAATGGATAGACAGATGGCTATTGAATAAATATAAAATCACAATAGCTGACATGTTTTACAAGTTGTGAATGCAGAGATCAATGGTGTTTTGAGACTATATAACATAAAATTTGACTTAAGAGGTTAGAGAAGCAGCAAATGAGTTGTATTTGAAGAAAGATTAGGAATTAAGAGTATATTCCAAATAAAAAAAGACAGATGCCAAAGTGATTTACTGATTGCAGCTCTGGGGAGGAGGTGAGAAATAAGATGAGAAATGAGGAGGAGTGATAGGGTTGAAGGGGGGACACCCACCATGCTTTCAGATAAGTTGAAGAACTTGTTGAGTGGTGCTAAAGATACTGGTGTTGAAGTTATCTCAATCATTTGCACATGCTTCTGTGCAGCAGTGTTTCATAGAAAAGATCTTGAAGGCCTACAATTGTACCTTTCATTTCAGTGCTGTATATCTTTCAACCAGATCCAGAATTCTGGCTAATTTTGAATATGGACACTTTTTTTGTAAAAGCTGAGTATGTTCTATCTTAGATGTTATGGAATTGTTTAAAACTTGTATACAGGATGTTGGGGACAATAAAGAAAAGTCTCGGGACTTTAAAAATGCTTGTTATCTTTAAGTAATTGAAAATTATGTGTAGAAGAGTCTATTGGTTATAGAGCTCAAAATCAGAGCTGCTAAGTAGAAGCTTCCAGGAATATAATTTAGTCCTAACATAAAAACAAACAACAATAGCAAAAGAGATAAACAAAAGCAATGTGCCATTGATTTAAAGATTCTTAAAATGGAGTCGACTGACTCAGAATAAAACTCTCATTAGTAGAGGAAAATACCAGCATAGACAATCAATTCATAGGGTACATTTTATGTGTTTGAGTGTGTTGTCACAAAGGAGGATATATTAATACAATAGATGAAAGTTAACCATTATGCAACTATTTTATGCAACTGTTTATGAGAACCTCTGTTGTACTTGTAATAAATATATAGAAAAAGTTGAACCAGGTAAGCTTGAAGATTACCCACTTTTTGATTCTTTGAATCTAACCTCTGTTGCTGCCCTAGTTCAATTCTTGACCACTTGAAAATCACCACCTTTCTTTGAAAACTGAATGAGCTGGTTGTTTTTGTTTGTTTGTTTGTTTGTTTTTTGTTGTTGTCTTTTTGCTTTTTTTAAATGTAAAAAAATGTTTTTGATTTGTAAATGCACTCAGAGGCACAGCAATGGGCACTGAAATTACTAATTTTTTAAATAAAATAAAAATAGAGCTGATAGCTAAAAAACTTTCACAGTAGTTATTATTATGTGTTATTATTAGCAACAGCATGTGGTGACATTTGAGGCTCTAAATCCACAGAAATATATACTAGATCATGGATATTCCAGATGCTAGAGAGAAGAAAACAGAAATGCTGCTGTCGGCTTTACATAAGAGAATTATAAAAATAAAAAAAAAAAGAATGAAACAAAGAAAAGAAAAAAAGAAATAAAGAAATAAGAAGCCTGATAATTTTGTACTAGATAGTGAAGACTGATTTATCTCTATCCTTAGGGGATGAAGGGTTAATACTGAGAATTTTCTATAAATGCAGATATCTGCCATCAAGAACACGTCTCAAATATGCTGAGAGATATATTTGGCTCTTTAATCTATATGGAATCTGTCTATTATTAGTGACTTAATATTAGAATATATCATATTTCATAGATTTAGTCAGTATGGGCCTTCTAAAATGCAGCTGAGTAGAATGCAGACCTGATGTGGTATGGCCTTATCCCCAACCACAAAAGGCTTTGCTGTACATATAAACTTCTAGACTTTCTTAAAGAGGTTTTCTGTTTTTGGTACTTCACATTTCTCTTAGCAGAAATTGGATATTGACATTCTATGTATGGAATCAAGGCAGTATAGCATAGTCATTAGAAATATGGATTTGGAATCAAATCAAGCTATATTTGAATCTACAGAGCTCTGTCTCTCACTAGATATGTGCTCCTGGGCAGTTTCTTCATATTTTTAAACCTCATAGAAGTGTTGTAAGTATTTGATTATATAATGCAAATCAAGCATTTGTATCTATGTCTGTCAATGTCACTTAGCTAGCAAATCAGAAAATCAAACCTCATATTATACTGGACCCTAAATCATAGGGAACAGCCTCATAGTCTGATACAACCAGCCAAATTTGAACTACCATTCCACCAGTAGCTAATTTTGTTACTAAGATATGTTTTTAGCATAATGGTTGACCCAGAGCCCTTTAACCTATTTATTTTCATTAAAAAATGTTCATCTAGCAGTGTTATTCATGATGTATTATGAAACCCTTTAAAGAAACTAAAAAAAAAAAAATTAGTTATATCAGATGGAAATTTTATTTGGCTATTATGGACTTCCCCACAAACAATTAGGATATTTATACTTTGTCATAAAATAGAAATTTTCATGCAGGGGTTGAGGGGTAATACGGGGCTTCATGATGCAATCACAAGTTTAAGAAACTTCTGTCATCTATTCAACCATCCTTGTCATGTAGTTGTGCCACCTGTGGTCACAAGTTGGCTGCTCCACCATCCTGTTCAGGTGTCACCCAAGAAGTGGAAGAGCAAAGAAAAAAGGTCACATGCTGTTTCTTACATCCATTTTAATCCTACAAAGCAACTTGCTTTTTTATCTCTCATTGGTCAAAACTGTGTCAGTTCAGTTACCTCCTATTCATAGGATTTGGAAGACAGTTTTAGTGAATACAGTGCCATCACTCATATCAGATTTTCATTGATATGGATGATATAGAAGAGGCAAATGAACATTAGGGAGGAAGGTATCTGGTAATCTCAGACAAGGTATATACAAATGAATCCAATTCTAAACTGCCTACTTCCGTACACCTTAACGTGTTTAATCTTCAAAACAAAACAAAACTCTTTAGTAGCAATACATTATAGCCCTATTTTCAGATGTGGCTATGAAGTTTCATATGTGCCAGTGCTGGATATAGAGTCTATATTTGTCTGACTTCAAGGTCTATGATCTTTGCACTAAAACACATTGTTTACATTGCAATACTGTCTCTGATCTGGTAGCAGATCATTGAATTATTAGGTTTAATCTTTATTATTTCTGTCTTCTTATAAAGGGTAAATAAGTGGTTAACTGTGGTTCTGGTGCTGAACTTAAATATAGCTACCTGTATATCATAGAAAGTGATTATGTCCAGTGAACAGAGCAATTAACTCAGATGTAGGAAACCTAGGGTTTTATACTTAGTTCCATTTCTTTCTGCCCACAATGCCAGTTAACTTTTCTGGTTCTGAACTGTCCTTTGCAAAACAGAAAAGGTGATCAGACTTTTATATGTGACCCTGTTCTTGTAAGGATAAAATTAGACAATAGAGGTGAAAGTACTTTTTGGAAGTGTAAATGCTTGCTATACAATACAAGGAATTATTATTATTAATCCAGTAATCCAAAGTGGCAAACTACTTGATACTCTATCAGAGGCTTGAGTGAGCAGTTTCAGTGCAACCATCTAAGCTGACAGCAGCTGAAGACTGATTCTCTTCTTTAACAAAGTGCAGGATATAGGTAAATGCATTTTCTCCTCTCTGGCATTTGTCTATAAGGATGGGTTATCAACATCCTCCAGAAAATAAATGTAAAAATAAGTATTAAACATGAAATGAGATATTAACTCTTCATAGCCTTTATTCATTGAAGATTATTTGTGTAAAGAATATATGAGGCACAGTTTTTCCTTCTTAGAATTCCACCTAAATTAAAGAAAACAGATCATTCAAATTATTATGTCAACAGTTATTTATTTATTAAATGGTTATTGTGTCTCAGACATTGTATTTGTGCCTCAAAACACAAGAGGAAACAAAAAAAATATGGTTCCTACCTTCATGGATTTTCTAATCTATCATGGAAGAATAATATTAAACAGTTAATTAAACATGTCATGTTTCATTAGGTAACTGAATATGTCACAAATCAGTACAAATCTATGTAAGGGAGTAGAAGAAATAGAAGCACAATGGAAACTTCCTAGATGTAATTAATACACACACATATGCACATGAACTTTTCACAATCATGAAAAATATGCCCCCAAATTCTTAAATTTAATAATCCATAAGTTTAACACAAAATTTTACTCCCCAATTTAGAAAAAAATGAATGAAAAATTTAACTGACCAATTCAAAACTTTAGTGATAAAAAAAATACTAATAAATTCATAGAATATTCCAATACAAAAAATAATTTCTATGTTGTTATATTTATATATTTCCTTATTAACATTAATAAGAACTTAGTAATATCTGCAGATCCAAAGGGGTATAATAAGTATGAAAGCATATATCAAACTTAGGTAATATATGGACAAAGATGAACATAAAGTCAGACCATTAGAGAGAAATGGGAGGCTTCTGGCCTTTGAAATCAGCTCCCTTTTGGGAGGCTTCTGGCCTTTGAAATCAGCTCCCTTTGAGTTGAACTCTTGCTTTGGCTGGTGACTCTTTTTGTTTACATAGTGTTTTAGCTCTAAACTCAAAGCTTTTGAATCAATGTCATTAAAAAAAATGCCTTTCTTATTTGATGAAAATAATCATCACTAAAATTCTCAAATTAATTTTTTACCCAGTTAATGATTTAGTAGCTACACATTATGGATCTTCTAAAAATCAATTTGAATGTGTATTATGTCTCTCTCTCTCTC
>PVKZ01001541.1:270000-370522 GCA_004027375.1 Macroglossus sobrinus | reverse complement strand
AGAATTAAATGGACAGACTTTGGGTATATTTATTTTAAATTTGGGATTTTTGTTGCACATAGAGAAGTAAATATAAAAGTCAAAATACAGTAACTTTTCCACACAGCTTTTTATATTAAAGATTGTAAAGTATAATTCTTTCTGTATTTAAAAACATAGGCTATTTACCTTACATTTTAAGTTGAATTGGTTTCTAGATTCATACACATTATAAATTTTAATTTGTGCACATTAAAATTTATTTCCAAGTACACTCTATTTTTTACATGATGCACAAATATTTTTTAATTTTTTTCTATTTTGAGATATAGTTGATATATAACATTATATTAGTTTAAAATGGACTGCATATGATTTAATATATGTGTATATTGCAAAATGACTGTCACAAGAAGTTGAGTTAGCATCTATCACCTCACCTAGTTAAAATTTCTTTTCTTATAATGAAAACTTTTAAGATCTTTCCTCTTAGCAACTTGGAAATACAAGATACAGTATTGTTAACGCAGTGTCTATTTTTAATCTTTTCAAGTAATAGATTTTAAATGCTTTATATTTCTGATAAAATGAATGTGACTACACAGTTCCAATAGGTATAAAAATAGAGCCATGAGAAAAGTATTATAAAGGTATTTGTATTTTCTCATGTTTAGCATTCATTTCCTTTTGCATTTCAGAGCTCTTGGAATTAAACAGAACATCAGTCTTTCATAGCCCTTTTGGATTTCTTGATCTCCATACAATGCTGCTGGATGAATATCAAGAGAGACTCTTTGTGGGAGGCAAAGATCTTGTGTACTCACTCAGCTTGGAACAAATCAGCAATGGCTATAGAGAGGTATGGAAATATCAGATTATATTTTAGATGGGAAAGAAAGGAGCTGATATATATCTTCTTGCGTAGGTGTTATTTGGATTTTTTTTTTAATATCTGAGGGATACTTTTATTGAAAGAAATAAAATAGTAATTAAAATAAAGTCATATTGAGAAAAGTTTGCAAATCATCAAAAATATATAACATTGAACTTTCATCCCACCACTAAACTCTATATTCTCAGAAAACTTTATATTGGTGCATTTGACATTCTTCTTTCATGATGGCCCTTGTCACCACACCCTGAGACCTGGATTTGGAACATGATGATTTATCAGCAGTTCCTCTCAGCATTATTACTCCCCAAATCTCAGCCTGAAAGAATATGGATATGTGATCTCAGTATACCATACTCATGTTGTTCAGTTGGTAATATCACTAATTCATGTGGATATCACTAATTCATGTGTATGCTCCTTAAACCTGGTGGATTAAAGTATAATATTAAAGTATAATATTAAGTGCCCAACATTTTCAAGAAAGAACTATGATAAGAAAGATAGTTCTATAGTCTGTGATTACATGGAGTTGAATTGAGCTAAATTTTTTTTAGGCCCCTATCAATCTTACATAAAACATGCAGAAATATTTAGACCATAGTATTTTTTGGCATAAATATATTTATTATGCAATATATTTGCTTTATAATTTACATTTTTATTTTTATGTTCATTAAAATGATCAATGTCTATATTTTTAAGTCAATTCAAAAATCTTATGATGAAAAGCAGTATACCTTTATTTCTGCTAGTTTCTAACTCCTGAAGGAAATCACTTAAAACTTTTGTTTGTTTCTTCTGGTACTTATCTCCATATTCCTAAGTAAATTTTGTGTACTCTGCTTTCTTAGTGTTGATGATTTTACACATTATCTATTTAACTTTCTATTAGAGAAGATGAGCTTTCTTTTCTTGTAATGCCTACAACTAGGCTTTATTACTCTGCACCATTTCAGTAGTACTCCCTATTCATCAGTCCCCCATCTCAATATAGATAGCTATACCACAAACATAGTTAAATATTAATTATTTACATTATTATAATTAGAAAAATAGTTCATACTTTTTTGGGTTTACTTTTTGCATTTTTGTATTTTTTCTGAAATTAACTATTATCTCATGGTTTCATTTGTTTAGATTTTTATATTACTTCCACTAATTTTTGACCAAACTATCAGAGTTTTTTATACTGCTCTCAATATAGTAAAATGAATCAGTTTCCCTCAGTTCCAAGTTTTTCTATCTCAAATTAGAGATATCTTTCTAGGTTCTCTTTTTAACCTGGAGTTTAACCGTACTATCATCCTGGAGATCCCCTCGCTCTCCAGCTCATATAGAACTCATGTCTTCTTCCTTCTGGGTTTAGTCTAATGTTTACTGAAACATACTTTTTACTAGCCTTTTGAAAGAGTGTTTAAAGTAAAATTTTGAGTTTTGTATGTTTGAAAATAATATTATTTAAACTTTACACATAATTGATAGATATAAAATTCTAGAAGAAATATAATTTTCTTCAGAATTTTGAGAATATTGCTTTATCCTTTTTAAACTTTCTGTATAGCTACTGAGAAGTCTGATGCCTTTCTACAACTTGTTTCCTGCTACCCTACCCCTAATGCTGACCCCATGTGTGCATCTCTATATTTTAAAATTTTCTAAAATTTCTCTTAGATTTGTTCTTTTTTCATTTATTATGCTGGGATGAAAATGAGCCTTCTATAAGGACTCAGTGGCCTTCAGCTCTCAAAAATTTTTATTGTTTCTCTGATATTCTTTCTTCTTTCCTTTTTCTTCTTGGCTCTCTAATATTTCTGTAACTCAGTTTTTTTTTTCAATTTTCTGCCTATATTATCATACAGACTTTGAGACATTTCTCCTGATTTCACCCATATCTACCCCTTTCCTCATTTTCAGAGGGACCCTGGGTTTCCAACTCCTGAGTGTTTTTGCATTTCCTTTCATAAGAATCAACTTGCTTATTGGCTCCCTACTTACCTTGTAGGCATTTAGATTTCAGTTTTTTTAGAGTGCAAAGCCAGTCTACATTTGTCTATATGTTGTAGATCTTCCCAAATGTTGCTACTATTTCTTTTCATATCCACTCAAATTTTACTTGTGCTTTTTGGTTTATGTCCTTTTTACTATCATCTTAGTAGTTTCAGGATGAAGTGGAAGCACATATTGTGTTAATCACACACAGACACATTTATAAATCTCTGAAATCATCAATGACCTCTTTCTTCCAGTCAAATTCAATGCATTTTTCTCTTCTTCCTTGGATGATCTGTTCCCAACTAACCATGTGGCTCTGCTTTTTCTTTCAGATCATCTACATACTCCACTCTTCTATGAAGGAATATATAAGCTAGAGATCACAAGTGTGGGGAACATAGAAACATCTGTGCTATGGACTGAATTGTATCCCCCCAAATTCGCATTTTTAAAAAATATCCTTAACCCCCAGTACCTCAGAATATGACCATATGTAAAGATAGGGTTTTAAAAAAGATGATTAAGTTAAAATGAGGCCATTAAAGTAGGTGGTGATACAATGTGATGGGTGCCCTTATAAAGAGAGAATGTTTTGACACACAAAAAAACATCAAGGATGCTCACTCACAGAGAAAATACTATGTTAGGAGGCAGCTTTTTGCAGGTCAAGGAGAGACGCCTTAGAAAAAGCCAATCCTGCTGACACCTTGATCTTGGACTTTTATCCTTCAGAACAAAATATATTTTTGTTGCTTAAGTCACCCAGTCTGCAATATTTGTTATGGCAGCTCTAGCAAACTAATATAGTCCCCATGTTAAAATTATAACTATGTGAATATTAAAAGATCCTTCAAGGGATCTGAAACCCTGAAGATTGGGAATCTGCTTTAAGGAAGCAGATCTTAAATAGTTGTCCTTGGATTAGGATCATGTATCTCTCACAGAGTAGGTCCTTGAAATCCACATTTATAACAAGATGACTCTCTGTACACAAAATCTCTTAATTTTTCTCAGCTGTTTGTTTTCTATGTGGAACTAAACCAAAAGATAGCAGCTTTCCACTCTAATGTGATTCTGCTTTAGAGTAGGAGAAACTGAATCGCCCACTTATTTTTTTTTATTGTTTTGGCCTAATCGTACCCGCAGGACTTTGATGCTGGAAAAACTGCTTTTTATCAAGAAAATGACCCATGAAGACTATATAAGAGTAAGACACCTGGAGAGTAATAAGATTTTATTAATTACATCTTAGGGAGATAAATAAAATAGTATGTGGCCATTGAAGCTTTAGGGTGTCATCCAGAAAGGATGTCAAGGAAAGTAGCCATATAAATTATTTAATTGAATAACTTTCATGCATGCAAGGGTAAATCTTCATTTGTGGGGACTGAAGTGTATACAATTTGGTAGACCTCTTCAAGAAATATAATTAACTCAAACTTACATAAATTTCAAAATTTCTAAGCTCCCTTTGAAGACTGTGAAAGAATAGGTACATGGAAGGAGTTCTGAGGCTTAAGCTTCAGGACTATAAAATAAACTATAATATCTTTATAATATAATGAGGATGGTACATATATACATATCTGTCATAGCACAATTTGAATATAGCTATAATAAAGATTCAAATAAAATACTAAGAGAGTATACAAAAACTGGGAGTTAGGATCACCCGGAGACATATAATTTACATTGGACTTTAAATGATAGTTGGAATTTTGATTCACACAGATTGGTAGTGGGAATAGAGTGAGAGGAAATAAGGACGAATATTTTATAACAGTTTGAAATAATACTGATATCTATAGCTGAAGTAAACAGGTAAGGTGAGGGCATGTTGGTGGGAACAGGGTACAGAGTGAATATTAAGAACAAAAATATGATTGAGACCAGATCCTGAAGAATATTGACTGCTATGCTATTGAAACTAATCTTCTAGGCAATGCAGGAACCAGTGGGAAATTCTCAAAAAGTACGTAACATAATTATAATTTAGTGTGATCGTTTTAGCAGCAGCATGTCAGATAAATGGAAGGAAGAGGAGAACAGAGTAATAAAGCCAGTAAGTAGCAGTTAGAATTTAAAACCAGGTATATTTATTTGAGCAGCCTATGCTCTTTCCACTACATCACATCACTGAGAACCAGATTACTACTTTCATGTGAACTTCTCGCCTCCCAAATTGGTCTTCAGTGTACCATTAGTCCTCCCTTTAGTTATGATTTTTTTTCTCTCTCTTGGTTCTTATTCCTTTTGTATGACTATACATTACCCTAGTAATTGTTAAGAAACTAGTGTAATGGTTGGTTGTTGGTGAATGGTAGAAAAAATACACTGAACAGTAGAAGGAGTTATATCCCCTTGTTTATTTATGATAAAAGAGAGAGCCCAGGAGTCTTCAGTATTCAACCACAGATGAGAAAGATTGTCTGTGTTCCATCTGTATAACCCTTTGCAATCTGTGTAATCTTAGAATTACTAAGGCTGCCTAAAAATAAAAAAAATAATAAATCAAAACAACCAGTTTGAAGTATCAAATTTTATTATTCCATGAAGAAATAAAAAGTTGATGTTTGTTTATTTAAGCTATATTTTATGGGACTTCATAGACTATTTCATATTTAATAATAAACATTTTTCTAACAAACTTTTACCATACTTTTTTATTTCTATATTTCAGCTTTCTTTTTCTAAATTATTCTCACCAGTATTATTTTAAGCTAAAATTACAGTATTTAATTTGGATATCTATAGATATAGCTCTATTAAATAACTTGTTTATTAAAATATTTATACTTTCTTATTTATTCAACTTTATTGCAGCAAAAGTAAAAAAAATCTTGTATTTTAGAATTTATTTTTTTATTGAGTGGGAGAAAGGTATTAAACTATAATTTTCATATAAATGGCAGATGGTATTTTGCATTAATGATAGCAATTGAGTAAATGTCATACATTAAAAAGGGCATGTGTTAGGCCAATAATATTTGTGTATTTATAACGTTGTCCTAATTTAAATGCTTTGGAGTATAAACATTTCATGTAGAAATCTTGTCTGTAGTCCAAAAAATTAAAATTCTGGCGTATAAACTACTTGAATAATGATAGTCATTATAATTAAGTATAAAAGCATACACACTCAGAAGGGTAATGTGTGTCAAGTTAAAGACTACCATTTATAAACCATTAGGACTCTTAATATGTTGTATTAAAAATATATTTTCTTGATTTTAATAGTATTTATAGGGCATAAAATTAAAATATACATTAATAGATACTTATGTACTGTGCATATATGTAAAATGTATAAAAGAAAATTAAAATGTAAACAGATATTTTTATTATAATAATAGAATTAAGAGGGGAATATTAGATGAAGTTATAATAGTGTCTTATTTACTTAAATATATTCCATTAAGATTTATAATAACTGAATAATTTTGTTTATTTATTTTTTAATAAAAAAGGCAATAATCTTCTTTTTAGACAGATTATTTCTTCTTTGTTTATATTTTTCTGCTCTCTGAAATCTCTGAGTGTCAAAATATCTTCTAACTATCAGTTGTTAAATCCTTATTTCTGGTATAATTATGAGACTCAATAGGGAGTTTAGAAAAAAATTACTTTGTAATTGAATTTTTATTTTATTTTTCTTCTTTGAGATATACGAGAATAGTAAATGGACTGTTAATGTGCATTGAAACAATTAAATTATATTGTAGGAGGAATCTGATGAAATGATGTGTATTTAACCTTTTGCTTTTTGTACCTTTTTGAGTGTGGAGAATTTGGAAATATCATTACACCCTGTTGTTTAACTGCCTTTATAAATGTTTTGTGCAGAACAAATAGCTTAATTTTATGGGTTTTGTTGATACTAAACTCGGGAGCAGAACCAAAAGACATTCTGACTGCCAAAACAAATGAAGAAAATCATTTCCTTTACTATCTTGGCAGAACATTTATACATTATGACTTTAAAATATCTTTCTATTTCCAATGATGTCTTTGTCATTTTTCCCATCTGAGTGAACATTTAAATACAATCCTGAGCCTATTAAATTTTGTTTTAAACAAAACACAACAACAAAAACAAAACTTGAATGAACCTATAATTATATTGTTCCTTTGGAGAATTCCAATGTGTTGGACTTTACAGTGGTGTGTGTTCTATCTCTCCTTTCCATCTATCCAAAATGACCTGACTAAAATCCTTTTCTCTGCTCCCAGAAATCCTACCAGTATTTCAAAGTCTAGATTATTTCTAAAATCTTACAGGATTTCCTTCCTGATTAAACTGTAAATTACTTATCCCATTCATTTTACACTAATTATAGCATGTTCATGTCAGTGAATCTTATCTCTCAAACTTTACTGTAAGTTTCTTTATTAAATTGACTTTTCAAAGAATGTGATAAAGGTATGTTGATTGATACAAGTTAATCATTAGTCACTAAATAAGCAGTGACCACAATTAAGGCATTGTGCCAGGTAGGCATTGGTATGGATACAAAAATAAGTCACTGCCTTGCTCTCTATAACTTTACTTTAATAAAAGAGCTAAATTTAAGTATATAAATCACTGTAGTCCTAGACAGAGAAAGTAAGAAAAACAATATAGAGGATCAAAGGAAGGAGAGATACTATCTGTTGAAAACGTTATCAGGAAAGGTTCTGTTATGCAACACTTTAAAAGATGTGCCTAAAATATGATTTCCTTATTTCTAGTGCAGTTGCCATTTTTAGGTATCTTGCTAGAAACAACTATTTCTGACAATCCTAGAAAAAGCCATTTATTTCTTCACCATCTCATTATATATTATCTTTTGTTTGTGTCAAGGACTGTGAAGCATTACAAATTCTATCTCATTTTCAAGAAAAGTTAGCTTGTCATAATTTCATAGATGCTGGCAGAAGTCATGAAAGTCCTGAGTCAGAGATGAAGGACTCTATAACTCACAGCACAGCATGCAGCATGAGCTTCATGTTTCCTCCTCAAGTCCAATACCGTGTGAGGAATAGCAGCCTAGATAGACACTGCATACCCAGTGAATATGTGTTATACTAATTAACCAACCTCAAGCTTAGAAATCTCCCAATTTCATAAGGGGTATGCTAACAAACCTATCCAATTTTTGCCCAGAGGGAGACATTATCTTTTATTAGCTTTTACATTAAATGGATCTTCCATTTGTCCTGGACAAAGATTCTATCTCTATCTTTCAAGACTGTTCGAAAAGGCAGTTTGGAACAAAAGCTGTCAATTGATGTGTAGAAATGCTATAAAGAATTGCTCCCAAACTATATTTAAATATCCTGGAAATAGTCATTGGACAGCAGTGATTTAAGAGAATATAGTGTAATATGTTAAGGTTGTGTTTTCACCTGGATTATTTCATCATTAAAAATCTGAACTTGGTATGTTTTTCCAAAGAATTTGTTGTTATCTAATACTTTGAAATTATAGAATACAGTTTAAAGAAGTCATTATTTTACATAATGATGAAAAATGAGTAAGAAGGGATGCTAATATTCTAAGAAGAAAGAGCCCTGCATCTCAAGTTAAAAGTGTTAAGTATACAAAGCATTATTCTGAATTACAGATGAGATATTCTCTAATTTATTCATATAATAATTGAATTAGTCATAATTTTTTCCCATAGATTATCCTAAAATGAATTTCTGTTTTCTTTATGTTCTCTCTCTCTCTCTCTCTCTCTCTCACACACACACACACACACACACACACACCTTCTAGCATATAATTTTGAATAATTTATGCATTCACTATAAAATTTTAATTTCCAAACCAATTGAACCCTAAGTTAGAATAGATTTTAGAAACCATCTGAGAAATTCTCTCTTGAGATTTTGAATCAGCATGTGTTAGTGGTATAGTGATGAATATAGCTGTTCCAAAATAATGGATTAGTAAAGTTTATAAATTCTACAGCTTCACTTCCAGGATTCTTTATAATGGTATTAGTAACTCTCCACAGGCTGATGCAGGGCTGAACTTGAACCTGATAATGCTAAGATTTTATGTGTGTGCTTTTGGCTTTTTGGTTAGTTTTATATATATATATATATATATATATATATATATATATATATATATATATTTCTATATTTTTCCTTTGTCTTTTGTGTGTGAGTGTGTATTGCAAAAGAAAAAGAAAAAATCTCCTATTTTTTTATTTAAAAGTCTGTACACTGTACTATGAAAGCAAAAGAACAATTATGTTGAATACTGTTGGTAAGAAGTTAGGGGGGCACTACACTAACAAGAACATCAAAAGTAATATTACATGCCTATAAATCAAACCATAGAGTGTTATTCTCATGATAATAAATATAATCATATAAGCAGTATCATCATAAAATGCTACTGTCACCAGTTTTATAAATTCCCAATATTTTTTATGTACGAGATTAGATTTGGTGATATAATGTATGAGGTAAATAACAAGCCTCTTCTCCCTCTAGAATGTAAGTACCTAACCTGATATTTTATGGGATACAGCTTTAAAAATAAAACTTAAATCTTGATTATATATGGGGTTCAAATAAATATATCAGATTTCAAAAATTAAAATGCCCACAAGGGCCAATTGGGTAAAAGTCTGAGTCAAACAGCAACTGTCTGTTCCATTGAAAGAATACTTCAAACTTTCAGCTCTACACAGGAATGCGAACCTGTTAATTGTCTTCTAATTTTTCTAGAAAAAATAGAAATGTGGATTTTTATGCAAAATTTCTTATTTTTGAATATTGGGCACTAATTAAAAATAATAAATAGTGTGCTCACTAAATAAAAAATATCTCCAATCAGCAACATCTAATATGTAGCTTAATAACCATAATGTCCTTCCAGGATCACAGAACACAGGATGGGATGGAGAGAGGAGAGACATCATGGAGAGAAGATAAGGATCTTTAGGGAACAAACAGATTATCATGAAAAAAGAATCTGGCATACTGGCCCCAGCCTAGCAATAGAGTCTCCTGATAGTAAAGATTGACACTGGATAGTAGGAAGCTATTCACAGACTCTTTTCAATCTAGGCCCTGAAGACTCTTAAACATCCTGAGGAGTAAAAGACTATTTTTAGACAAAATATCTTGAGAGGCCAGGGTTCTCTACTAGAAAATTTACACTCTTTCACCATAATGTTGACTTAAGAATGGAAGACGTTTGCCTACAAAAAAGAAAGGAATGAAGGACATATTAATGTAGCCTGGCTCAAAGCAGCCATGAAGGTAGGGGAGAAACACAGAACATCTTAGGATTTCTATGGACCAGTGCATATGAATCCAAGGCGCAGGCCTTTGGAAGCAATGAAGAAAAAACTATAAGGTATTCTGGTGAGAGTCAATATCCCTCAATATAGAATTCATCATCACCTGACAGAGCCCATAAAGATGATAAATTAGCTTGAGAAGTTACTCAATGGAATTCCAAGAGAGATACAAGAAAGAGGCCAATTGAGATTTTTTAGTCTCCTAAGGGGTGGTGATTGATTCAGCAGATATAGGGATAAAATATTAACTAGTAGACGTAAAGTCTTGAAGCATAGGAAACCATTTTGGAACTTACCGGTTGCTACAGTTACTCAAATGGATCACATTCCTTGGTTCTCATCCATAGATCTACTCTGCATTGTGGGGTTAGACATAGAAATATGTAGTTTCTTAAATAAGTTCCCAAATAATACTACTTCTTTGATAAAGTTGTAATAAGAATCAAATTAAATGTTGAGTCTAAAGTTCTTGGTAGAAAATTTAGAAAGTTGGTAATGCCAAGTGTCAGTGAAAATTGCTGGCAGAGAATAAACATGTCATCATTCTGGAGAGCAATCTGGCACTGCATGAACATTAAATATTTGCTTACTCAAAGATTCATTGATTCTGCTCCTGGTTATACATGCCAATGATATTCTTATACAGATCCCAAAGGATGTGTACAATTATGCATGTGTTTGATGTGGTGGAGATTTGGTGGCAGTCTGAGTGTTCATCACTGAGAGAGTAGATAAGAAAATGTAGGGGACGGGGATCTATACACTGAATGTTACAAAGCAATTTATAAAATAGACTGCATGTATACATGGAACTATGTATAAGAACCTTAAAAACCCAGTTTTTAATGAAAAAGATAAGGAAGACTTTACATAAATTGAAAAATAACATTTACATAAATTTGAATATGTACATAAAAGCAATAATATATACTTTATAAGACTATATACAAACAGATAATAAGTGCCAGTAACAGTTTACGATGATTTCCCCTTGGAGGGATGCAAATAGAACATAGAGGAGGGAAATGCAGGAAATAAAATAATAAAGGAAACTTTCAAGGTCAATGATAATAATGAGCCATGAATTGAGTAATATGACAGACTCAAACCTCTGCACATGAGTTTGTCAAGCAAAAGAAAGGAAAACTAAATTATGGTTCTTACCATACTGGCTGGTAGAAGTACAATTAATCCTATATTTCAAGCAAAAAGAACAGAAGCAGTCAGAAGAAAAAAAGGATAGAAAAAGTTTATTTCGTTAAAAAGACACACTTCACAGTCATAAATTTGTGGCATCAGATAACGAGTACTTAATGATTTCTGATTTGCGACCCCAGCAAAGTACTAGGTATAGAGATAAAAATAAATTAATTAATATCTGATATCGACTCCTTCTTCAAGAAAGAAACCAAAAAACTTGAAATATAATGAATATTTTCTAAAACTGGTAGAGTTAATGTTTCAAAAAATAAATGCAATCGTATAAAGACCATCATGTGGTGTATTATTAGGTGATGCTTTACAAATAAGCACTTTAAAAAGTCATTAATACTTTAATCCTTTCATACAGTAAACGTTACTGAGTTCAGCACACACCAAGTTCTGTGCTAAGTGGTAAAAATGCAAAAGGAACTCAAGGAAATGCCTGACTTAAGGGGCAGACAGGTTCAGGAGGCAGACTGGCATGCAGAGGTTATATGAGGTAGGTTAAACAAAGTGCAAAGCTGGTTAAGGTGTGGGCAACCTCTGAAGGGCTGAGACATGATGTGAGTCTTCCAAAAGATTTTTTTAAAAATCAGATTTGGAATGAAGTGAAAACTCAAAGATAAGTGTCTTAACTGTGCAAATAATAATGTAAAGAAGATAAAGTCTTGTTTTATCTTTTCAGAAAAGAGAATAAAATGAAAATGTATTGAATTGCAGAAAAAATGTAATGGTCTCCCAGTGTGGCTTATTTTTCTGTGCAGTTGAATAATAGTGCATTATCTTTTATTTCAGATACACTGGCCTAGTACAGCACTAAAAATAGAAGAATGCATAATGAAAGGAAAAGATGTGGTAAGTATTATTTATTTTTAATTACACAAATCATCAATTATATCTCTCGTCAATCACAAAAGACTGAATCCCTAATCTTTTATTTGCTTTAAAAATCATATATGCAGTTAATTTCAATATATGCAGTTAATATATATAATATATATATTATATATATATATATATATATATATATATATATATATATTCAGGAAGAACACACACACACAGATTATATACATATAATTATTTAAATATTAATGTAGAGTTAAAGGGAGCTGAGGTACCATCCAGAACTTGGTTTTTATTTTGTTTTGTTAAATTTTAATCAATTCAGATTTATAAATTTCTTATACTAATATTCATTTTCTATGTATTTGGGATAAAAACAATTGGAAGCAATCTGTCAATTCAAGGAAAAGCTAAGCATACTTTGTGAGATTTCATTGCACTTGTTTAGTAAATTAGAAACATGAAACAAAAAAAAAGAAGAAAGGTTTAAAAGAGGGCAAGGGCAATAAACATGCCCTATGTATTTCACATTATTTCTAGGGTTATACCTACAGAATCAAAATTTCATTTCTCCATGGTTCTCTGCAGTGTGAGTGGGAAAAGGCTGTACAGGACCACCATCTCCAACACAGTTGCTAACACAATAAAAACGAGTGAAAGAGGGACCTTCACATGCTAGGGGGAGCTGGCCATTCACATCATACATGTCTTTGGAGGATGGCATAAACATTTCTTTTTGAAAGTAAATTTATCCTTTTTTTTCAATAATAAAACAAAATAACATCTAAAAGACTAACGTACATTATACCAACTCCTAAATCTCTGAAGTAACTGGGTCACAGCCAAGGAATGAATCAAAACCTCCTTGCTGCTCTGGTCCAGAGTGTTATGTTGACTAATTGAACATACTTTTATGTCAATCAAAGCCCAGCTGAGCCAAAATGTGGTCTAATTGGCTGTCAAGATGTGACAGCATTTCAAGAGATGAAAGGCAGGCGCTTATACCAATATGAGAATAAAATATTTTCTCCATGCTCGAATGAGTGGAGTTTTCAAAAATATGAGTCATCCACAGAATAAAATGCTACACGAGTGGGAAATTAAAGAAATAAATATATCTATGTGCCCTGAATAATCAATTCAGTAGTGCATTCCTTATTCTTATCAAGGGAATGCTATAATCTGAATCATTTATAATGCAATGGTTCTGCTGGATTTTTCATATTAATACTATAATATTATATGTTTGCTAGAATTAATTTAATCATGTTCATATGCAACCATTAAAAATTTTTTTCATTCAACATACCAGATCATAAAACTCACCTAGTGATTGATTTATCAAAACTTTAAGTGTGTGATATATATTAGATACTGCATTTAATTAAGTTGGAATTTAAAAATTTGCATAATAAAGATTTTGTCCTCAAAAAGCTTACAATTGAATTCCAGTATAAGCAAACTAGAGCTCCTGGGCCAAATGCAACCTTCCATAAATAAAGTTTTATTGGCACACAGCCATACACACTTATTCATGTATTGTCTGTGGCTACTTTCATTCAATAGCTGCAGATTTAAGTAGTTGCAACCAGAAGGGTAAGTAGTAGAAACCAGATCACCCAACAAACTAGATATATTTACTATCTGGTCCCTTATAAAAAAATTGTGCTGATCCCTGGACTGTAATCTTAGTGTAATGGATATAAAATGTTATTTTTATTGGTTAGCTTTCTATTTTCTTGAAAATTCTCTATAAAAGTGCTTTATGTGAATTTATATATTTGAAGATATAACTTATTTTTCCAAACATGAAAACTGTAATGCTCTAAAGTCTGCATATGTTTTCTCGTGAGTAGTGAAATTTGATAATTATTGGTTTTCTGACTTAATGCTGATTCATTGTTTGTATATACTTAAAAAAATAACAGCAGTGAGAATAACTTAATTGCTTAGTGGAACATACTGCCATGCAAATTGTTATGCTTGAATAAATTTCTAAATAGTGTTATTTTATTCTTCCACAGTGTAGTAGAATACATAAAAATAATACACTCCCATTATTAAACATAATTCGTATATCTCTGCTAACTAAAAGATCCATCCATCACTCTGGTCTCTTCACTTCTGAAGTCCTTGTCTTTTCTTCATTTGCCTCTCTTGACTCCTGTAGCTATGATAGACTTAAACATGAGATTTCTAGGGTTAGGAAAAAACATCAAAAAAGGACTAAACATTTTTATTCCACTAACAAATTTCTTCTTTTTTTTTTCTGCTTTAGAGTGAATGTGCAAATTATGTTCGGGTTTTACATCACTATAATAGGACACACCTTCTGACCTGTGGTACTGGAGCTTTCGACCCACTTTGTGCCTTCATCAGAGTTGGATATCATTTGGAGGTAAGATGATTTCATTCATTGCTATCAATAAAAGTAATGATTAAAAGAACTTTGTTTTAAAAGGTGTGGCATTTCCTCCAATGAAAGAGAAAAGCACTGGTGATTTAGTTTGCTTGAGTCAGAGAAATAATTTTCCTCTCTGAGCCTTTAAAATCTTGGTCAGCTATAAATCCTAAGAACCAATTAATTCTTTATGTGTTCATTCACTGAACAATTTCATTTACTTCATTTGTTTATTTAAAAATATTTCTTAATATTGAGTCATGTTCTCTATTGCATTCTTATATGAATTCTTATTAATATAAACACAAAACTAAAATAAATATATGAATATATATGTATGTGTATGTATACATATATAAATAAGTAAATATATATAAATAAAATTACTGCATATAACATTTCATAAAGGACATGCAAAGAATTTGTTGATTCTGTAATTACTCCTTAGCCAGGAGTGGTAGGGAGGTGGAATTGGGGGTGGGGAGAGACTGCAAACTAACAAGTTAAATAAGACTGAATGAGAGCTATACACATATCTTCTCCCCAGAACCCACCATTGGGTGATGTGATATAATGAGAGCGAATCTCAACAGAATTCTGTCATACACATAAAATTTACTAACAAGCAGGCTCAAAGATCAGTCATATACCCAGTTTCAACAAACTGGGTCAACTTTCAACTCTCATTTATTTTAGGCACATTTTCAAGCACCTTACAGCACAGTTTCACTCTGAAGCATATTAAACAATATTCTGATGTTAAGATCTGTTATTTTTCATTTAAGTCCAAAGGCAGAATTCTACGTTAAGACGGGACACAGATAAAGCAGAGCTCTAGGTTTTCTGTAGTTAAGCAGCTAGACTCTTGATTCTTCTGTTCCACTTATAAGAAAGGACAGCAGTGACTATAAAATATTTTCAGCCTGAACATATAAAGACCAATATTCATTTCACTAGTGAAAAATTATTCCTGATATTCCTTGTGCTTAGTTAACACTCAAGTGCACATATAATTAATATCTGAAGTGCTTACTGTAAGCTGTCTCTGGAGAGTGCCTTGACTGAGTTACTTCAGCTGTTAAGTATCCTTATAGGCAGAGTTTTTGAACAGCATATTTTAAATCTTAACTAACCACCCCGAGTTGTAGGTTAAAGCTAAGTAGCATGCATAAATATATCAGTGTATTTACTGAATTATCTTAAAGAAACAGTACAGATGATGTAACAGGAGAACTTTAGATAGAGATGTGGAAGTCCATTGCAAAGTTGGTATATTTACATATATACAAATGTAAAAAGTATACATATGTATATACATATAAGCATACATATGTGTACACAAACACATGTATCCAGGTGTACAAAGTCAGAGTGTATGTATCTGACATAGAGATCAATTGGAAACAAATCCTCTCGATTTTCATTAATCTAAAAATGCTTTTATTTCATCTTTGTTTTTGAAGGATATTTTCCCTCAGTATGGAATATTGGGGTTATTTTTTTTTCATCTCAAAAATGTTTTATTCTCTTCTATTTCTTTCTGATATAAACTCAGATTTCATTCATATCGATATTACCCTGTTTGTAATTGTTTTATCTTTTAAGATTTATAAATATTTTGGTTTTCAGCACTTTTTCCATAGCGTGCCTATGTATGTGATGTGTGATATGTGTTTGTCTATGGTGTATCTATAGTGTGCTTATGTGGTGGGGAGATTCTTATTTATAATTCTTGGAATACCAAGGTTCTTAGATACAGAAATTTATGTTTTGCAACTAATTTGACAGTTTTGATCATTATTTCAAATAATATATCTTCCTTATTTTCTTATTCTTATCCTTCTGAGATACACACACACACACACACACACACACACACACATATGTATATGTATAATCTGATATACTGCGTGGACATTGTCCCACAGATCACACAGATTGGTGAGATTTTGTTTATTTTTGTTCAAATAAGAGGATTTAACAACACTTACTTTCTTGGAGTTAAAAAGTAGTGAGTGGGAAACATTTTGCCAAGGAAGAGACTGCTGGATATTTAATAGAGAGATCTCATTAATAGTTAAACATAAAAGGCTATTATTCATCAGAGAGACTTGAACTAGACATGTAGATTAGACAACCAACAGTGTGCATGTGTGAAAGCTGAGATTTTTAGGTATGATATCCATTGTTTAGAAAGAGAATTTGAATAAAAGGGGGAAAGAGCTGAACATGGAGCCCAGAAACACCAATATTTGAAAGGCTGGCAAATGAAGAAAAACTTTCAGATGAGGTTAATAAAAAGTGATTTAAAGGATTAGAAGGAAGATAGGAAAGTTAGGTAATACAGAAATTATGGAGTACTTACTATATTAGTATATTAATAACATAATTATTGATTATGTTAGACATCTCAAAGAGTCAAAATGTCAATGGACCTAGAAAGTCTTTGGAGACATTTATGAGGAATTTCAGAAAAATGTGGATGCAAACCATAGTTTTCTGGCATAAAGGGTTGAAGCCAACTTTCTTTTGAATCATTTTTATCTTTCATTTTATTATTTTTAATATTTTAATGAAGTATAATGTAAATACAATAAGTATACCACATGTGAATATATTGCTTGATCATTTCCACAATTGGAATCCCCCTGTTTACCAAGCACTCAGATCAAATTACTTTTCTTTTTTTTGTTTTGTTTAAATTTTCACTTCTTCCTCTTATTTTTATTTTGTTTTATTTTTGCTCTAATGCCCCTTCTAATCTTCATTTTCAAAATTTTTTTTTATTTCAAAGAACTTCCTGAATTCTATCACTTACTATTTGAGTTTTTCTAAATGTGATTTGTTTTTCTTTTATTTCTTCTATTATTTTCTTAATTTATTTTTGCTTCTTTTGAAATACTAAGTTATGGCTGGTTCTCATACTTTTTGTGGTGTATATTTTTGACAAACTTTCATTGTAGTAATGTTGTTCTCTTTCTTATTCTTTTTCTTATAATAAAATAGTACTGGATTCAGCTGGAATCTGTGTTGCTCATTGTTGTATGAAATTAGTTTTTCTCAACTTTTAGAAGGGAAATATAGATCAGAATAGATGTTTAGCTTCACATTCTAGAACTCACCATTCAGTTTGTTGTGTGAATTATTAATATCCATATTTTATTCATCTGGCTATGATATCTTCCTCTCTTATCTGGATATTGATTTTTCCTTGATATTCTTTATCACTTTTTTGAAAAAACTGTGTTCTTCTTGGCAGTTTTTTTTTTTCTTGGAAAAGAGATGAGCTTATTATTTTAAGGATTCACAAGACCCTTTGCAATCACCTGCAGATTAAATCAGCAGAAAAATCTCTCCCAGGTTCAGCTACCATTCTAGAGTAATGTTACAGTATCAGTAAGTACTTATTGAAAATTTGAGAGTTATTTTTTTTCTCATAGTCAACAAAATCTGGTTGCTTTTTTCTACTTTTTTCTATAAAATATTGATACTTGGAGTTTATAGTTCTCAGTAGTTCATCTATACCTCATTGTGCTTGGAGATTCATGGAGAGTCTTAACAGACAGTTTTTCTACAGGCATTGTCAGTGAGTTTTGCTTTTGCATCCCTAGTTTATTCATCTGTTATTCTGGGAGAATTTATAGAGAATAGAATGTATGTTTCTGTTGCTATCCACAGAGAAATCTTAGAATGCCTGTAAATTATAAAATATTATACAAATATAAAGTATGACATAAAATACTACAAGCCTGTATTGACCTCTAATTTTACTCATCATTCAAAGAAAATGGAAATTATGTGTTAAATGTAGAGGACAGACAAAAACTTCAGGGGTTCAGATAACAAATATATATTTCTAGATAATTGGCAAAGATCTGAACTCCTCAAAAATTAAAATCATTTTTATTACTTAACAGCCTAAATGACTCTTAGAACAAGATGACTTTAGCACACTTTTGTTACCATGTTACTCTTAGTATTCATTTTCTATGTTGCAAAGCAGATCACCCAAAATTTGGTGCCTTAAAACTACATGCATTTATTATCTCACAGTTACTGTGGGGCAGGAGTCCAAGCACTGATTAGCTGCCTCTACTGCTCTAGGACTCTCAAGACTGAAATCAAGATATTTTCTAGGCTGTGGTCTTTCTGAAACTCTGGGTTGTATTTCAAATTCTTGAGTTCTTTGAGAGAATTTATTTCCTTGCAGTTGTAGGACTCAAGGTTCCATTTCTTGATGGCTGTCACCCAGAGCTACTCCGAGGCCACCTGCAGTTTTTTGCCACATGACCCTATCACAACATGGCAGCAGACTTTTTCAAGGCTAGCAGGAGAATCTGTCTGTTCAATTTAATATGAGGGAGTCATTTAACATAATGAAATCATAAGAATTACTATATCATCACCATATAAAGTACTGTAACATTGAGAGTGGTTTACCACTCACTATATTTGTAGGTCCTTCCCACACCCAAGAGATGGAGATTGTATAGGATGTCTCTACATGGGGATGAGAATCTTGAGTGCCATTAGCATTCTGCCTACCATACTATCCTTTACACATGTATGAAGGGAAGATTGCATAAGTAGACGTGTTTTAAAAGAATGTTTCTTGGGGAGATAAGACAAAGGCACAGAGGAAAGGTAAGAAAGTAAGTCATTCTTTTCTAAACTTTGTCCATGGCTCTTCTCTTGAAGGAATCTTGCATTCCTTCTTGCAAGAACCATAAAGATTAAGGAATAAATTTGTGGGTCATCTCTAAAATTTATATGCCTAAACATGGGAAAATCTGATTGTCCTTGATAGCATAAGAATATGAATGTAGATTACTGCCATATTTTATTAGTGTAAGCTATATTTTTTCAGTGTATTTTAATTTAAAGCCTATTTATATCAGTTTTTAAATATGATAAGTTACTCATGCAAATGTATTTTGCACCAAAGATAAACAATAATTTACTTTTTCATTTTCAGTATGTGATTTGACACATTTCCTCTAGTACAGAAAGTAGCAGCTTAGGTATTTAAGTTGGGATGTTATTAGAAACTGTACCAAAATAATGTTCTTACCAAGTTAGTCCACATTTATACTTCATAAACTGGAAGTGATATATTTTTCTAGTTGATCGTATTCGTTAGTTAAATATTTGTAACAAGTGATGACTATTTAGACACAACAGGATTCTTGCCTTTCAGAGTCATACATTTTACATAATGTCCCAGGGATCCTTTAGAGCTTGATCACTTTATTTTCAAAAAGTATTGAAAACATCCTTTTAAACAATAATACTTAAGTATACAAATTATATTAAAATATACATGTTATAAATACATGGATTTTTAGTAGATGTATTTTCCTCACAGGTACTTAATATTTGTTTCTTAGCAGATTAAATTTTAGTTTCTGCTTATAATACAAGGTAAGAACTCTGTTGAGATAAGCAATAAAATTACTAACAATTTCTAGAAATTTGAAAGATAACCCATTTGAGTTTTGACTGCTATTGGTATTTTATTGTACATAACTGAGATCAGTATGCCATATATTTAATATTTTTTGTTTTTTCACAAAGAAATATTTATATCTTGATTTCACAGATTATTTTCTTTAATATCAACTTTTGCTACACCCAGCTTCTAAGTCCACAAAATTCCAAAGACTTTCAAATTTGTTTTTTGATAGGTTTCTGTTAGGTATCTATTTATTTCTATTTGTGTAGCTGCATTTACCTTGAAAGGTGACATAAATGAAAGGTAATAATTTTTAAACAATTTTGTAAAAATCTTGTGTGGGTGTTAGTAATTTTAATAGAATAAATACACAAAAATTTGCATTGATTATTTAGCAACATTTATACTTCCAAATAATTTATATATTAAATAGGTATTTATGCAATAAAAATGCTCAGATTATAGTTTGTACCAAGATATTATTATCAATCTTATTAGTCACATGTTTTGAGGGATAACTCTGGTCTGTAATTTTCTTATTCATTTATGTGAAAATAGTATATAGAAATGTTTTAGTGATTTAAAAATGGTGGCAATGTTTTATATTCCTAAATAAGTAATTAAAAGGTAAAGTTCACCATGCTATGAAGTCATGTTTATGTTCTATTTTGGTCTCAGTCTATAATTCTTTTTTCATTCTGCAGACCAAGTATTGTATGTGTATTTTGACTGGAAGTGTAATGGAAATTATGAGCAATGAAAATAGAAATTACCTGACAATACTTTTTTTTTTAAGCAGAGAGAATGGAAACCTTTTATGCATTTAAGTAGATGTTACAAGTTAAATGTGAATGAGGAAATTATTTACACTAACATAGTAGCTATCGAAAAAAGACAATACAACAATAGTTTTTTTTTCTTTAAAAATACTTTTTGAGTAAAAAAAGCTATTTCAAATTTCATATTGCAATGTATCAAGATTAATTATTTAGAAATTAGCATTAGAAGACAAATAGAACCAATAATTTAAAAGAAATGCTATATCTTGTCCATCAGATGCTCAGTAATTTTCGACATTGTTTTTTCTATATTCTTTACTGCAAATCAGATTTTTTTTTTTTGGTATAGGTCATAGAAAAGGCAATCTTATAATCCCTGGGGCATTAAAAGTGAGCATAATACTTTCTCCAGGAGCTTTTAGTCTATTATTTTTGTGATTTTTTAAATCCCTAGAATTATTTACAAATGTCTCAAAATAGAGGGATTGTTCTTGTAGATCTTTCTCTTCTGACAGTCATGATAGTAAAAGCTGGTGACATGATCTGGTGGGAAGGAAAACAGGATTCCTTGTATTGTTTTTTGTCTGAGAATGATTACATGAAAGCTCTTGGAAATTCAGGCTGCTTGATACACTTCACTTATAGCTCTCTCTTTTCCATGCTTTCTGTGTATGAGTCAGTTTAGGAAGTACCCTCACTCTCCAGAACCATGTGCCTGAGAGCACAGAAGGACACAGAGAAATGGGTGATGCTGTGTTGCTGAGCAGCTTTCTTATTGGCCTCTGAGGAATGAGGGACCAGGAAAAGCTTATTGTGGGCCAGAACTGTAACTGATTAAAGAAGTAATAGATCAAACCCTTAGGGAGCAATGAGCTCTATTATGAGGCCTTTTTTGTTTTCCACTTAGAAATATGAATACATGGAAGAAATCAATAAAACAAAAAATGAAAGTGCTCCAGTGCCAGCTTTTGCCAACCTCTTCCAAGGAACTCCTCTGAGAATAGTTTAATGCTTATTTTTCTAAACATTTGTACTTGTATGTGTAATACAAAAAGAAGTTAATATTCTTGAAGTTCTACTTGAAGTTCTAATTTTCTTGATTTTAATAAAAGATATTTGATTACTATATATATGTACATTATATATATGTGTAGATATATATGTGTAGATATGCAAGGGCACACTAATTCTATCTCATTTATTTAAATGGCTGTATAGTATTTCATATAAGAATGAACCATAGTGTATGTAATTAAGGGATTTTTTAAACTATTAATCTTGAAGCTATAGCGAAACAGAGATTGAGCATAGTGCTTGAATTGTTGCACACCTAAAGGGCAAATGAGATGCTTATGGCTGTAGCCCAGTAAGCATTCATGTCTCTTTAGTTTAATCAAATGTTATAAACTAGTACTGTATGCCTGATTCAGCTCACAGCCATGCTTTGTTTGTCACAAACATTGTTTCTTGTTTGTTTTCTTTTATAGAGCCTACATTTGAAAAACAGTTGGTTTCACATAGTAAATTGTGATTTCCATTGGACCAACATGAAAAAAATCAGTTAGTGCTAAGTAGTTGCTGCCCCATTCCTCGATGGGAGCATCTGATTAACAATATTCCGCAGTCCCCATCACTCACACAATGCACGCTTATGCCAAGCCTCTTTGCCAGTTTGCCATCTCTGCCTGGCCCTGACAGACATCTGCATTTGTTCCTCAAGTATGAGAAGGGTTATGAACTGCCTCAAAACCCTTAAGTGCCTAGAATCTAGTAGTTAGTCATTAACCATAGAGTGAATGAGTGAATTAATTAATGAATGAATTAGTTTTATTACATTGATAATTTGATATAAAACTCTAGGATTCTAAAAAGTTCAAATTAAAAAACTGGTTAAAATGTTTATAAGAGAATTTATAAGTACCCTCTCACATACACAATTTATTTTAATTATGTAGGATTTACCAAATCTTGAAAAGTTTTGGTGATAACATAATAATAGATATCTGTTTTTACTTTTCTGATCTTTAGAACATAAATTAAGCAGCATAATGTAGAGAGCAGAAACAGTTTTTAGGTTTTTGATAACATAAAATTTATACAGAAAGTACACAGATCAAAAAAAAGGTACCTATGGTTTTTGTTTTATTTTTTATTTTTTTGCAAATTAAACGCATCTATGCAACCAGCAACTAGATCAAGAAATAAAATATCACCAGTACCCCAGAATCCCTGTTCTCCTTCTTTAATGTCATTATCTCTTCCCAAAAAACATTTTTCTAAATTCTATTCCAAAAGATTACTTTTGCCTCTTTTAAAATTTTATGTAAATGGAAACACAGAGCATGTATTTGTGTGTGTACGTGTAGCTTCTTTTTGCTTAATAATATGGTGAGCTTAATCTGTGTTGTGTGTAGTTTTAGTTCACATATTTTCATTGTTGTGTAGTATTTCTCCTTATGGATATGTCTTGATTTATTTACTCATTCTCTTTCTGCTGAACATTTGGATTGTGGCTATTTTGTTGTTACTGTGCTGCTATGAATACTTGGTGCATGTCTTAACATAAACATATGTACATGTTTTTGCTTAGTATGTTGTAAGAGTGGGATCATGGTGCCAAAAAGAATACATATTTTCATATTTAGTAAAAACTATTTAAGTTGTTCTCCAGTTATTATACCAATTTCATGCCCACCAGCAATGTATAAGTATTGTAGTTACTCTACACTCCACAGACAATATTTGGTATTGTCTGGTCTTTTACTAGTCATTTTGGTGGGTGTATAGTGGTATTACATTGTAGTTTTAGTTTTTATTCTTATGATGACTAATAAAGTTGATTATTTTTTATATATTGAGGCTTAGCATTTTTGAGTCACTCTTGAGTTGAAGTCTTTGGTTGGCCATTTAAGAGCTGCTTGACATTTTTCAAATGGGTTTGTTGGGGACTTTATGAGGGAGCAAATGTAAAATATTTAGTTCAGTGTTGGACATAGAATAAATGTTCATTGTTACCTATTTGTTTTGCTTTTTGAAACCAATTGAAAATTTAAAACAAGGGTCAAAATAAAATTGGGAAAATTGGTTGAAGAGAACAGTTGGATTATATATAAAGAGATGGTGAGAAAACAGGAACAGGGAGGAGAAATAAAACCAGTATTTCCTGATTATAATTTTGACCTTGTTGTCAACCAAAGTAAGTCCAGAATAAAAGATTGGTCATATATAGAGTTCTTATTAGAAAGCAAAAGTATATAGACTAGTGGCATATCTGTGGATTCAGTAATACCTGAGTTTTAATTTTCTCACTGTAACTTAAACATATATCTTATAGGTATTTTCATATTACTATCTTCATAGGGTAAGTAGTAAGAATTGCATAAAATATTTAAATATAAAATATTTTAAACATAAAAATATATAAATCATATATAAATTTAAAATTTAGCCCACTAGAGAAGTAAGTACTCAGTAAAAATTAGCTATTTTTATTAACTTTCTGTCTTTGATATTTCAGATATAATTATGATATAATTCTTTATATAAAGGACATTAAAACATAATGTATATTGTCCACAATATAAGTTCATTACATATAAAAAGCAGAAACTACATATGGACTTTTGTACCTCATGTCAATAACTTAATGTTATTTCATTTATCATTTTTCACATTGTAGCAACCAGGTGATTTATTTTTCTCATATGATGGCTATTGAGTAATGATGGATGTTTTATAGTAGCTACATGAGTCTGCTTTAGATTGGAAATGAGGTCAAATGGATTGTTTTGAAATATTTTCTTGAAAGTACCTGGAGAAATTTTGAAAAAAAATATTCCTTAGGATGTTAATAAAATTCTCTGAAGATGTATTTGACATTCATTGAAACTTAATAACTATGAGGAGAAAACATCTTAGTCTGGTGGGACTTTCTCTTTTTTTCAAGATATTTTCACTAAGACATTTGAATAATATCAGGTGATTAAGTAATATGTTGGCTCTATACAACTAACTTAAATTTTATTAGTTCAGTTAGGTTAAATTGTTAAAAATTCAATCATATGCTATACTATTGCTAATTTATGAACAGATAGAGAACAGATGTACATAGAGTTAAATTTGGTGGTCTAATTAAAATATTGGCTTAATTAAAATGACTTGCTTATTTCCAGTCTGACAAATTGAATTTTGCCAGATTTTATTTTCCAAAAGAAAATTAAAATATATTTTAAAGTAAGTAAACTCTATTTTTACTTATTTATTGTGTTAACTTTTCAAATTCTTTAATAGTATAGATATATTTTCTCAGAAACTTCATTTTGAACATTTGAATAGATAAAACAACTGAACAGAGAAAGGTAAGAAAGAGAAGTAGAAAAGGTCGGTAGAAATACAGGATTCTTATTGTGCAGTTTATCACTATCATTTTCAAACAAGAAAATGAAGGAAAAAGTAATATAAGAGACTCAATCAAAATGGTGCACTTTTATTATCCTGACGTTAGAAGAAGAAACATCATTTGGCAGGGCATTTTGGCCACTATGCTTTTTTTTTTTTTTAAACTTTGTAATCTTCATCAGTATTTCCTACATTATCTGTCTCTTCAATGCTATTGAAGAGCATAGATATCCAAATTTTTCTCTCTCTCTTAAATATCTTTTCTCTTTTTCATTTAGAATAAATAAAGAAGCTTCTGTGCCAACCTTTTTCTTTCTCCAACAGAGTTCTTTCTTCTAAGATTAAAATGTTAAATATGGTTTTATATGACCATCCACATTCTCATACCGGAAACATTTGTCAGGTCTTAGTAGTCTATATAGATTGTTGAATATATAGATTCCATTTTATTTTTGTAATAAAGTTCTGGAGCAAAATTAACAAGCTATAGTCTTACCCTGGTTCAACATCTTCAGGAAAGTCTGTTTTTCTCTCAATTCTCTCATTTCCTTATTTGTAAAGTGAGATGAGGGCATCTTTTAAATTTAAAATTACATATCAATGAAGGTAATTGTCTACCTCAGTTTTATTGTAAAAATTAAATCATCTCAGTAAGAATCTTAATAAATATAACACCATATATTGAGTACATACCATCTGCCAGATGTTTTTGTTCATTTGCTTTTATGCTCATAACTTTCCAGGAATTATTACTCTCATATAACAAACAAGGAAAGTAAAAAGAAGTTAAATTGCTTCTTAAAGAAGTACAGTAAGTGGCTAAAATTGGGTTTTATGGTCCAAGGCCAAGATTTTTTCATTATGCGCTACTTCTTTTCTGAATGCTGCAATATATTAAGGCATTTTGTAAACTATGAATTGCCATATAGTTTAATGATAATGGTAATAATTGTGTCTAAGCAGGCATCTTCTGTGTAAATCTATGCCTTTCACTGCCCTTCCACTCTTTCCTTTAAACTTGATCTTCATCTTCAGCTTTCAATAGTCATCTTTCTATTCTCTCAGTTCTTCAAACTCTCCAGATTTACTCCCTTCTTGAGACAGTGGCAACCTCACTGTAGTGATTTTCACAAAATACCAGCACAAACTACTTTGTTCTTTGTGTATCCCTCTTTATGATTTACTAGCCTTGGTTTTTTTGAACATTTTGCTTTATCCACTGATGTTCCAAAAATGCTTAATAATATTAGAGACAATTAGAGGATGCTGGTTGACACCATTGTTATTCAGATAAGCTCATTTACAAGTAGTCAGTTATTTTACTAGTCCTCAATTTACTCTCCTTTTATTATTCAAGTCATGACTATTCTGGCGGTGGGATAGGAGAAAATATTATAGTGAAGGGATTCTGATCAAGATGCCATAGAAGGTACATGCTGTGCTCACTTCCTATCATGACCATATCAAAATTACAATGAAACTATGGAACAACCATCACTGGGAGTCATCTGAGGTCTGTCTGAACAGAAGTCCCACAAATAGGGACCTACATAAAAGATCACGTTAAGACTGGTAGGAGGGGTGGAGATGCAAAACAAGCTAGTCCCACAACTGCATGTGGCAGTTGAGAATCAGAGAACCCCTGCCCTGCTCCTGAGGAGCAAAGAGTCCCAGCTCCACACTGAGTTACCCAGCCCAGGGTTCCAATTCCAGGAAGAGAAGTCCCCATAGCCTCTGGCAGTGAAAACCAGCAGAGATTGTGGCTGAATGAGACAGAAGGCTGCAGGAGTCAAAGACATTTCTCTTAAAGGACCCATATACAGACTTACTTGGTGATGGACTCACTCACTCTGAGCTCCAGTACTGGGGCAACTGCTTGAGGAGTGCCAGGGACATATGGGGAGGAACTTAGTTGTCTGGCTTCAAGGTGAGAGCTAGAGGTGTAGCTTTTTCCTGGACAGAAGTGCTGGTAGTATCTATTGTTCTTTTGTTGATCCCTTCCCTCTCCCAGCATCTGGACACTGGCAGCCACCATAGTGAGTCTCTACCAACCTGGATAACACAGATCTCTCCACTCAGGCGATTCCCTGAGACTTCATCTCTCCCAACTTATGGGCCCACCCAAGCTGCCTCCAGTGATTTATTCCATACAAATATCCTGGCTCAGCTCATTCTGTGGACTTTCTTAAAATCTCTCAAAGGCTTGCTAAACGCAAAGAAGCAGCATCTTGCCTTGGTGTGCCCTGTACCTCTTGCTGAGCCTGGCACAGTGGCAGCTAGCCTCATTTCTGGCTTGGCCTCTCAAGGTATCTATAAGGTTAGCATGGGTGGTAGCCATCTGCAGATTGCTTCATGACTCTTACCAGGTGGCCTCAGAAGTGTATAGGCTGTGTCTGAACTTCGCCTGTAGCTGGACCCCTCCCAGGAGGCCCTTAGGCCAGCACACCCAGTGGCCTGTTTCAACCTGTGATGGAGCCAGAGCACCACTCAGGGCTGTGTCTGAAGAGGACACAGCTAAAGGACAGATTGGACAGGCAGCAGACCTGATAATGTGAATCCTGCACAATAGTGTTAGCCCCTCACCTGCCAGTCTTCACAACCAATCAACCTGAGGGTCAATACCTCCCATCAACATGCAAACAGCAACCAAGGCTCCACTACAATAGGAGGGGACATACAACCCACAAAAAAGACACACTCTGAGCATATGGCTGAGGTGACCAGGGAAGACTACACCACTGGGCCCTACAGGACACCTACTAGATAAAGCCATTCTATTAAGACTGGGAGGCTTAAGAGCCCAACCTAATTGTAGAAACAAACATAAGGAGGCAGCCAAAATGGAGAGACAAAGAAACATGTCCCACATGAAAGAACAGAACAAAGCTCCAGAAAAAAAGAACTAAATAAAATGGAGGCAAGCAATCTGTCATATGCAGAGTTCAAAACTTTGGTTATAGGATGCTCAATGAATGCAGTAGAAAAGTAGATGAACTCAGTGAGAACTTTAACAAAGAGATAGAAAACACAAAAACGAAGATGGAAAACATAAAAGAGAACCAGTCAGAAATGAAGAATACAGTATTTGAAATGAAGAATACATTAGAGAAAATGAACAGATTGGATGAAATGGAGAATCGAATCAGCAATTTACAGGATAAGATAGTGGGGGACATCCAATCAGAAAAGCAATAAGAAAAAGAATTCCGCTAA
Organism: Macroglossus sobrinus; assembly: GCA_004027375.1. NCBI lineage: Eukaryota > Metazoa > Chordata > Mammalia > Chiroptera > Pteropodidae > Macroglossus > Macroglossus sobrinus. Next base: position 342,063 of record PVKZ01001541.1, on the reverse strand, counting down.
ATGAGGATAGCTAAGGCCTCTAGGGCAACATAAAGTGTAACAATATTTACATCATAAGGGTACTAGAAGAACAAGAGAGAGAGCAAAAAGTTGAAAACCTATTTGAAGAAATAATGATAGAAAACATCCTTAACTTGGTAAAGGAAATAGACATACAACCCCAGGAAGCTCAGAGAGTTCCAAACAAGATGAACCAAAAGGAGTTCACGCCAAGACATATCATAGAAAATGCTAAAGGTTAAAGACAAAAAGAATCTTAAAAGCAGCAAGAGAAAAGCAATTAATTACCAATAAAGGAAATGCATAAGATAGCTGATTTCTCAAGAGAAACTTCGCAGGCTGGAAGGGATTGGCACAAAATATTGAAAGTGATGGAAAGCAAGGGCCTACAACCAAGATTGATCATCCCAGCAAAGCTATCATTTAGAATTGAAGGACAAATGAAGAGCTTCCAAAACAAGAAAAAACTAGAAGAGTTCATTACCATTAAGCTAGTATTACAGGAAATGTTGGAGAGACTTCTTTAAGAATAAGAATAAGAAAAAATTATATGAATTAAAAATGTAAATAATAAAATGGCAATAACTACATATCAATCACCAAGTACTAAAAAAAAAAAAAAAGAATTAAATGCTCCAATCAGAAGAAAGAGTGGCTGAATAGATAAGAGACTCACATATGCCTCCTGCAAGAGATTCACTTCAAATGAAAAGACACACACAGAAAGTAAAAGGATGGGGAAAGATGCTTTGTGAAAATAGAAATGAAAATAAATCTGGGGTAGCAAGATTCATAGTTGATAAAATCGACTTTAAAACCTAGGCTATAATAAGAGGCAAAGAAGGACACAGTAATCCCACTTCTTGGTATATATCACTAGAAACCCAAAATACTACTTTGAAAGGACATATGCATTCATATGTTTATTGCAGAATTATTTACAGTAGGCAAGATATGGGTGCAATGTGGGTTTTCTGGAAGAATTGATAAAGAAGAGGTGTTACCTATATACAAAGAAATATTACTCAGTCATAAAAATAAATTCATAAATAATAAATGAAATGTCTCTATTGTAATATGAAACTTGTCAAAGTTGTATAGATCTTCATACAACTGATGTGAGAGATGATATGTGGGAAAGCAGATGCCCTAAAGACTGGTGCCTGGTAATGCACACTGATGTTACCTTTGTCTTTTTTCACGTGAAGTCTTCAGTGTTGACTTTCATTTTCTTAACTCTCAGCATTTGAAATATCTTTCTATTAAAAAGCCAATAGAGGCTCTAAAGTAAAAGCCCACAACCTCCCTTCTTTCCACGTCTAATTTAGGTATCTGATGTGACCCTTTCACTCTGTCTCAGATGAAGACACATCTGGACTCTCCTACAAGATTACTTATTCCATCTATACCCTTTATTATCTCTTCTTCATTACTTTACCAAATATTTTCTAACAAATATTTTCTTTTGTTTTCTACTCTCTTACATTTCAGCACACAAAAGAATGTTCAGACTTTTCCATTAAAAAAAATATATATGTATATAAAAAAAATTAGCCTCACCTCTACTTGGCCTACGAGTTTATTTCCTAACTTCATTGACTCTAGAATTTCTCATGCATTTTTCTATAAAGCTCTCGAAAACATATCTGTATTTGCCATTTCTACATTCTAACCATTTCTATTTGGGTCTTCAACCCCGACTACATCAATCACTTTGTTAAAAATCACTCCTGTTACTGTTACTCATATCCATCTAGTTTCCAAATAAGTATCTCTTTAACTCATTTTTATGCTACTTCTCTGCTGCATTTGAGAGACTCTTCATTTTTGTAAAGAAATTTTCCTCTTTTAGATTTTAGAACCATTATTATTTTTTCATAGTTTTAACATTCTGTATAGTTTACTTTTCCAGCTCTTTAATTTTTATGATTGCAGGACTTCTATCCATGGTATGTGTTTCCCTGCAGTGCATGCTTTCATTGGAGTTCTTATTAATTCCTATTGCTTTAGCTAATATCTATTTGCTGACTTATAAACCTTATCCCCAGTCTTGACCTCTATCCAGAACTCTACATTCACATTTCCTATACCTACTAAACACTCATAAAATAATTTTCTAGAGACATTGTAAAGGAATAATTTGTTTAATAAAAAAAACTCTTAAAATTCAGATTGACAAAAGAGGGAGAATCTTACTACAGGAAAAGGAGGTAAAGCCCACCTTACCTTTATGACTTCTCTTACCTAAGAGACCAATAAGGCAATTACAACATTTAGTGTCATGTCTCAAAGATGTATTTTCACTTGCTTATGTCTTTACTCATACTTGAAGAATGCATCTCTATTTTCTGCTTGGAAAATCCTAACTCACTTTTCAAGACTGAGCTCATATATCACCTCCTCTATGATGCTTATCTTAGCCTCCACCTGGTGAAGTTAATTATTTTTCATTTAACTTATAAAAGCTTTAATTATGAATTATGATTCCCATATAAATGCCAGAGTGTCTCTAGTGAGGAGACTATCATTTTTATCTTTCCTCATGGCCCAACATAATTCTGATAGTAGACATTGAAATCATTCACTAAAATATATATATAATAAGCATATACATCAGACTCATCATTTTATTTTACCTATTTATTTATAACATTATTTGCCAGTGCTTCAACTATTTACTGAATTGATGTGAATCTATAAAAGATGTTTCTGAAGAGAACTGAGTATAGGGTTGACTTTTAAATTCAAGATGAGCTGTGATAGAAGCATTCAACATTTGAGAATATTTTTATCAATATTTATTGTTAATTCAAGAAGATCACATATATAAATGTGAATGCATATATATTTCCAGCATTCTGGACTAATTAATTTTGACAATTTCCTCTTTTATACTACTAAGTTCTTAATCATCATTTAGATTTTTACCTCTTATATAATCTCTGTGGTGAACTGCTTTGATTTCAGTTCTAGTGATTTTCCTATACTTCAGATGGCATGAATTGTAGGCTATCTTGACCCAAGGCTGTGCAAGTAAACTTGTGCTTAGCTCAAATTAGGAAAGCCTTAGTCGGTAATTCAGAGGAGGCAGCATCTAGTCTGTATTGCTCTGGTTCTGCTATGACCTATGGGCAGTTCATATTAACACTTTGTTTTGTGATGACACTTTCACTTTGTACACTCTATCTATAATAAGTGAGCCCCCAGTGGGCTCTTTTGTTTTGATTTTTGGCTATGAACTGTAGTACATCCTTTGGGGTCCTACTTCTAGTTTTATCTCCTTCCTTATTCCAGTACTTTGCCTCCATGACACAGGGATGCAACTACTCTGATCTTTTTCCCTTACTGAATTTTCTGGGCAGTGACTGGGTGTCTGTTATTCTCAAACTTACTCTCTCGGTTGTGTCTCATCTTACATTTTTCTGGCTTTATTGTCATATCCTGCCTGTGTCTTGGGTCTCTGCCCTGACAGTCTCATCTCTCTGTAATTCTCTCAGGTTTGCCCAGTCCCTCACATGTACATTCTCACCACAGATTCTGACTATTCTTTATTATGCTATACTATCTGTCCATCAGCTCCATCTTGATCTTTCTTTCCAAACAAGGTCATTCTCCAATTATAAACATGTTCTGTTCTTAAAAACAAAAACAAAAATTGGAAAACAAGAGTTTCTCTTAACACTAAATTACAAATTTGATCAAAGAGGTCAATTTTCAAGCATAAAAAGACTTATATTGTTAAGTTTGGATTATATTGAGTAATTAAAAAATTTGTATTTAAAGAAGAATTATAAATTGACTTATATGAGAAAATATTTGCAACAAGTGACAAACATTAATATCCTAAAATCTGAAGTGTGTCTTTAAGTAATTAAAAAATATACGAAGAACTTAATAAATGAATAGAATGCAGACATCAAGATAAATTTGCAAAAGTATAAATATATATGCTATTAAATATCTTAAATGTGCAAGCTCATTATCAAGTAAATGAAAATAAAATCTAATTCATTTTGGTCTATGAAAATTGCAGAAATTTTAAATATTTTAGTCAATGATGGATATCTAGAGTCAGAAACTCTTACACACATCTTTATAGTGGAAACATAAAAATATACAAACTTTTTCTGTTTATTTTAAAGTATTATTATTTCATTTTGTATCCAGTGTAATTCACTTTATTTTGATAAATGTATTCTAAATTTATCCTATAAATTTTCATACTTTCATAGATTCTGATAACTACCACTAATAGGAGTTACATACCAGTTCTTCAATTCCCTCGCTAACCTTCAGCAATTATTGACCTATTATCTATCCCAATAGTTTTGTAATTTTGAAAATGTCATTTAAATGGAAACTCACAGTAGGCAAACTTTGAAATTGGCTTCTACCTCTTAGTGTAAAGCATTTGAGATGAGTGGTGTGTGAATCAATAGTTTGTTCCCTTTCATTGCTCAGAAACATTTTGTAACATGATGTATCAGTTTGCTTATCCATTCACATATTGAGGGACATTTAGGTCATTTCCAGTTCTAGGTGATTATAAATAATGCAGCTTGTGGTAGGTCAAGTTCTAAGATGAGCCCAGGAACCATGCCGGTATAATCCCCTTCCCTTGAGTGGGTCAGACCTGTAACTTGCTCCTACCTAACAGAATATGACAAAAGTGAAGTGAGATCTCTCCCATGATTTCACAAAAGGGAAGGGATGATAGGTATGTAATTAATCCCTAATCAGATGCCTTTAAGCCAGCAGTTGCTAAATTTAGTCAGTAGATGATGTTGAGAGACATTCCAGAAAAAAAGTCTGTCCTTGGGCAGCTGTTTCATCAGGCTTCTGGAGAGTGCACTTTCTTCTCACTGCTTGACTCCTGCACTTTCCTTCAGAGTGAGATGCCTGTTAGGCACAACTCTTCCAGCATCTTGTCACAGCTTTCAATTTGGGCAGAGGCAGCATGGGAGCTCCTGGTTGTGTGGGGCTGCACCCTAGGCAGTGCAGATTGCAGCTTCCTCTTCCCATGCACAGACTGCAGGCCCATGGGGCTGGCCACCCAGTGGGCATCCCTGACCCACAGCTCACACCTAGAGTTTGAAGAGGGAGGCCTCTCCAATTCCAAGTTCCCTCTGAAGCTCTGTGCACAGGAGACTTTCTCTGTGTGCCCCAAAGTTGTTCTCCTGGCCTGGGGACAATACACCAGCTCTGACTTGACAACACTTTAAGCTTCTCTATCATTCAGTGGCAAGCGATACACATTCTTCAATGAGTTTTGAACCCCGCCCCCCCCACCTTCACAGTCTGTCCTTCTTTAACCCCTGATTCATCTTTATACTTACCTATCATCACTTAATATTCATTTATATTAAGCATTCTCTGTTTAACTTACTGTGTGTTTCTTTTGTTTTGTATTTTGATTGGATCCAGTGTTGCACAGATAATAACCCACTCCCTCTATTTCTTAAGAATCACCTACTTGCTAATTTTCTATTAAAATTACTAAAAGGATTTTACCAAAGAGTACTACCATATGCTAGAAGTCCAAGGACATTTTATTAGCTATTATACGAAACCAGATTGGAGGAAGGTGCTGAGGATCAAGTAGTACTGCTTGACAGAGTAGTGCCACCTCATGGGAAGCCAAGTAGTTTCTGGAAAACCATCAGGACTTTGCCAGGAACATCCAGAAAGGGACCAGGTGACAACATATTATTGACATTTTGTAGAGGCTTCCCTAAACATTGAGTTGCATGCAGAAGGCTATAAAACAAGCAAACATACAAAAAACTGACCCCAGTGTAGCAGCTTTGGCAAACATAGGAAGGAAGAAAATAAACTAATCAAACCCTTCGATGATGGTGTTTTCCTCTCAGGACTTTCTGTAGGACTCCCATTTCTTACCCCTCAGGTGGCTACATCATTGTTGAGATAATATAAAATTTGCATCAGCTGAATATGTAAGAGGACAAAAGGAACAGGAGCCAAGAGGACACTGAGATAGTTAAATGAAGAACGCTTTCCTTGTTTCAAGACAAAACCAGGCTGGTGGACACCTCTTCGCTTCACTGATATCTAAATAAAACTCAGCCAATGTAGAGGCTAAAGAAAAGGTTCTGCACCTAAAATAGCATAACACTGGAGGTTGAAAAGTATTTATTAGTTAGCTGTAATGGAGATAGAATATAATATCATTTGTTTGACACTCAAGTAAAACTCAATATAACATGAGCTCTATGAAATAAGATATCAAAAATTTCATAAAGAATGAAAGGAAATATAACAGCTCCAACTGTGGTTCTTTCTTATTAGCAGGATTATCAAACTTCATTATTTGCAGCTTTACATTCTACATTTTTCTCTATAATAGTAATATTGATTTAATATGTAAGTAATGATATTGTTTTAGTCACTTGTCATACAAGTCATTGTTTTCTCTTTTGTAAGGAATTCAAAAAATAAAGACAAATTTAAAGTATTTGTTCAACATTTTCTGTCTCATCACCTTCCCCATACTGAACCATTGCCAGCACTTTGGATTGTCTCTCAGACCTCCCTCTTTCTCTATGGAATTATACACTCCAAATTGATGATATCGATTCAGATCTATCTATCTATCTATCTATCTATCTATCTATCTATCTATCTGTCTGTCTATTATCTATCTATCTGTCTATTGTAATGCCACATGTGTAGGCTTAATTTCAATCTTCTACTGGCTGTGTAATTTAGAGCAAGTCACTCCTCTTCCTAACTCAGCGTCCTCCTCCATAAAATGGAGTTTGTACTAATATTTTATTTATAAGGACATTGTGAGGATTAGATTAATATAAGGAAAGCACCCAAAATAGTTCTTGATGAATAATAAATATTATGTATTGTCAGCTATCAGCATAACCACCAGCAGCAGCAGCAGCAGCAGCAGCAGCAGCAGCAGCAGCAGCAGCTGCAGCAGCAGCAGCATTGTCCACATCTGATTCTTTTACCTTCTCCGTTGGCATCAACTATTGTCATTACATGTTCATTTAAAAATCTGAATTCCTAGTCCTAACATATCATATAATATCTTATATTGAGTTTCTGTTATTTCTTGTCATTTAATAAGTATCCAAATAGTAAATCAAACACATTCTTAATATGAAATTTACCATGTTTTCTTAAAAACCTATTATTTTGTTCCTTTTTACTTTATTCCTTATCACAGTTAAAAGGTATTACTCTTTTCCTTTTCACCCATGCTTAAACTTGCAACATTGTATTATCAACCTAGCTTTTCTAAAAGTTGAATCAGTGGTCAAATCCTTTGAGCTATATCTTTAAACCATCTTTCCAACCAGTCTATTTTCTGTTTCCTCTGCCAGTACTATTATTATCCCTGACTTCCTCCACTAGCTTCTGTATAGTTTTCACTTGCTCTTCAATCTGGCTATTTCTCTGCTGTCAAATTAACCTTTCTAAACAATATGTCTTTTTAAAACATTCATGAGTGAAGGCAGTCCAAATGCCTAATCTCAGAAAGCCAGTGTCTTTCACAATTTGGCTTTAATATACTCTCTCAATCTTTTCCCCATCCCACTTATTAAGCTCCCCCTGTCCAAGTCTGGTTACGGTCTGTCAGGGCTATTCACTTCTTTCCTATGCATTTCTTCATCTATCCTTAAATTAAATAATTTTTTTTTTTCTCCTAGACTGCCATCTTAGAGGAGAGTGGTTGAGAGACTGGAATTAGATCTTCCTGTAACTAGCTGTGAAAATTTGGATTAGTTTATTAATATCTCTAAGTTTCAAAAACTATTTGTAAAATTATGATAAAATTATCTGTCCCTTAAATCTGTAGTAACAATACATACATACATACATACATACATACATACATACATACATACATACATACATAAATAATAAGTAATGTTCTCAGCATAATACCTGAGAGATAGTGTTCCTAACATAAATCTCTGTACTCTGCAGAAATGAACTGTTTTTACCTTTGCAGCACTGAACAGTGCTGTGCAGTGTACTGAAGTGCACAATGAAATAATGTCGTATGCAGCATATGTTAAGTACTGTTTTTATTCTACATTTACATTCTGTTATCATTGATTATGTGGTCCTGGTGAAACATGCTGGTTGTCTTGTATAAGTTTTGTTTTATTTTTATTCTATTCTATTGTATATCTACAGACACGAGCCTCCTGAATAATCATACAAAAGAAAAACAAAGAAACCTAAAACATGTCAAGGATATGCTCACACCTTTCTTCTGTGGCATAAACTAAATTTTGTGGTTTGATAAAGGAAGGGATGAGCTGCAGGATAAAAAGTGGAACATGCTCTTTTGTCTAGACCAGGTCATGGAGCAGAGTTTCCCATTTCAGCAAATTAGACTGTGGCCTGGGAATCATAAAATTAGAAAGTGTTTTACATTTTATTAGCTTTGAAAATAATTTTAGAATACTCTTTCTCAACTATATAGGATTACTACAATGTGGATACATTTCCTCATCTGTGTATTTCCCCTTTCTCTGAGGAAAAAGCCAAGAATCCCTTAGCCTAGACTCCTCTGATAACCATGAAAGACTTTACTCATTAACCCTATTTTTCCAAATTTCCTTTGTTGACACTGCTAACTCCAAGAGCTGTATGGTTTCAGCCAGAGCTGAATGACAAATCAGCTGTTACAGAAAGTGTCCTTTCGCTTGCAGCTGCCTAGTTCTTACTGTGCAGATGGTGAATTTATTTTTCCTTTTACCAACAATTCTTTTCTTCTCCACATAGGACTGTGATCCTTTGTGATCATATATGACTCAGTCAGAAGTAAGAACATTCATAGAATTGAGGAGTTTTCAAATGTGTCCAAGTGAAAGGGAACAGGGATTCAGAAATGAGGAATTGCTCTGAAGGCTGTCTGCATACTAAAAAGAGGCTATGACTTCCTTTCCATGAAAAGTAGATATTCATAGTTTTATAAAAAGCATCTTTGTACTCAGAAAAGAATTTTGAATCTTGCTTCATTATGTGTGGTCAGAATAACAGTGAGAATAGTCAAATCCAGAGAAGGTAGATAGGAAGAGTATAGTGCAGAAGAGAAATCCAGATCTCAAAGCTAAAGAATCAAAATAGTTCATTTCTCACCATGTGTAAATATCTAAATAATTAGATATCCAGTCTTCAATTACGTTTTTAAAAGCATACATCAATATTTATTCATGATCATTTCTAGCATTCTTATTTAATATTTTAATATCAATATTAAATTAATAGCAAAGAATGTTCAATATGAATATATCCTTTTTAATATTTTACATATTAAAAGACATACTTTTATCATGTATGTTATATATACATATATATATGTTATTACACATATACCATATATTTTATCTAAGAAACAGATACAGTTCAATCCAATTGTTTTATTGAATATGCTGTGTATAGAGACTATTATAAGTTAAACATCTCTTTACACTCAACAAATATTTACTACTACTAATTTTTTTCTACAAAATTTACACTAGCATATCTGTATAGGATAGTATGTTCATAACTATTCAAAAAACAGCCATAGTTACATTCACTAAAATTGGCATTTTATTAAGCAACAGCTGAAATTATGAAATCTAGATCATTATGCCAATTACTGCAAAACTTTATTTACTTCAGCCTTCTTACAAATAATTTTGCATTAAATATTGTGTAATTTGTTTATGTAAAGAGATTCCAAGTAAGCAATTTGAGTAATTTGTTATGTAATTTGTTTGAGTTTCAGTATTAATTGTAAATTTAAAGTTGGATTAACTGGGTATCCCAGAAAGGAATCAACTAGACATATGTGATAGATGTTTCTATCATATCAAATTTGATTTTTTACAAAATCAAATACAAGTGGTCATAAGATAAATAAATTGAATCAGTACCCATGCTATAATTATAAAAAGAATGGGTGTGCTCAACTTTCAAATATTAAAATACACAATTTCTTAGTCTCAGAACTAGATATTTATTATAATATGACATTTTCTGATGTGAACTTACAGGATATTTTCAACAAATATTGCCAACCTTCAGCTGTTTATATAGGTTTGTTTAGGTTTCTTTCAATTTCTTCCAGTTACTATCTTTATTGATGAATAAATTGTCTCATTCTTGTCAAGTAGATACTTCTTCAGGTTGACATCTAAGTTTTTGTGATATAATTCTAATAGTTTGATAGTTTTCTTTGTTTTCTAGAATGGTCTCAGACTATGTTTAAAATTAATTGTGTTGTCTTTTATTGATTTGTACACATTCATTATATATTAAAGAAAAAAGAAAGGTTGTTTTTTTATTTGAGTGAGAAATGTTTGTGTTTTATTTTTTATGTAGGATTTTTTCTTTTAATTTATGTTATATTATTTATTAATCTTTCTTTTATGTCTTATGAATTTTGTGTCTTATTTTAAAAGACCTTTTTCTACACTCAGGTTACATACAAAATGTCTGTGTCTTTTTCCATTTCTTGTGTAATCCTATTTCTTATGTTTAAATTGTTGATCAATCTGAAATTTGGTTATAGGGCTATAGGACATGAGGTAATAATCAAACTTTATTTTTTCCAGATGGCAATCCAGTGGTCCAAACATCATTCATTGAATAATCCATCATTTATTCACAGTGCTTTGAAATTCTATCCATTATCAGTGTGCATCCTTACACTATATTGGCTCTTTATAATATAAAGCAAGATCTTAATGTTAGAACAATAAAAACAAACAAAAAAATGCTGAATGAAATTAGAATTATGTACCATTGGGTTTAATATGAAACACCTAGTTGTAATCTCTTAGATTTGTAAGAGATCAGATTTCTTTTTATATACGATTATGTCATATATTCGAATTTCCTAGTTCTTGTAGTTTCTCAAAGGCCTTTTGTATTCATTTCTTCCTCTGATTCTCACAAGTCATGGGAGATGGCAGCATAGAAATATTGTTTATGTATATACACTCACATACACACATACACACATACACACACACAAGCAATGAAGTTGAGGTTGAAAGAGGTTATGGGACTTGAGTAATGTCAAATCAGAACTTTTTTTTTTCCATTTTGGATTAACTCTCTTTGTGAAACATCTTGACTCTTACTATAATTCTTATTTCTATTCCTATTTTTCTTCTTCCTCTTCCTCCTTTTCACTAGTTTATCTGAAGATAGTATTAGAGACCTTATTTTATTTCTGCCATTGAAATGATGAATTTGTCTAATATGATTCAACTATTAAAATGAGTAGTATACACCATGCTTCTGTAAAATGAGTATAAAACTAGAAGACACTTTTCTAGACTTGCAGATCTTCACCCTACCTCTGATTCCACACCTATAAAAAGAAAACAATATTTGTGAACAATATTATTGACCCTCTCTTAATTTATAGGCTTATTTTCAGGATAAAATAATATATGCAAAAATACTTTCTAAATTTTACAATATTATACAGATATATTATTTTTAGAAAAATGTAAAAACAAAAGCATTAAAATATAAAACTATTAGTCTTAAAGTCAAAACATTTACTAACAACTTTACTCCCTTTTTTAGTACTTTTTCTGTTTCTTTATTCAGTCTTTAGAAAGTGTTTTAAATATTTTTAATAAAAGTTTTTACTGCTCGGCAGAAGAAGGGGAAAATATGGTATAGTTAATTGCATTTAAAATTAATTTGTGATACAGATTATTAAATAGATATTAGATAAAGAATTAAAGTGCATATTTTTTATTCGAGACATTTATCCAAACTTTATCTTTGTTCAGTTTTCATTGTTGATAGATATATGTGTATGAGCCTTGTGTAATTTAGTTTTTCTCTAACCATTAGAAATTGCTAATATAATAGGTAATTATTTGTTTTGTCTTGTAGTATTTGTAATGTTGTAGTTTACTTTTGACATCTTTCACAATATCCCAATGGCACTGAGGTCAAGAATGATATTAGTTCACACAGCTGATTTATTAACAGGAAACCCTGATTTCATTTAACTGGCATTACAATCAACACCTGATATGAAATGAATGACTTGTACCTATTGAAAATAGCTTACCGTAGGATTGCTGAGTTCTGAAACCCCTCCTCAAGGCCTAAAGAGAAAAATTCGCCTGGGCAGATCTACCATTTATTCTTTACAAACATTTTCTTTCCTGAAAGGCATATGCATCTGTCCACATCTATAACCTAGGTGTCCTGCTTTCTCTCAAACACAGGAGGATTTATTGGAAAACTTCTTCATATCACACTGAAATGAAAAGCCCAGCCCACACTGTTAATACTAGTAATGTCTTGTAAATTTAAGCTAAATTACTCAGGCAGAAATTCCAGCTGTTAAAACATAGATAATGAAAAGCCAGTAGGGTTAAACACCAACATTACACATTACTTGAACCATAAACTCGATTGCTTTGGGGTCATTGACGATGTCATCATGCCTCAAGTTTTCTGGTTGATTTGATTGCAGAATTCCACTTCATGGAAGCAAATTATATTACTCTCTGTTTAGTATTTTATTGGATTGTGCACTAAATTAAACATTGCATATAAGACCACAATGAACTCTCAGAATAATGAAAGAAACTTCATTCTTGAATTTGCAGTTAATTTTGAAGTTAGCTTTTACTATGCAAATAAAGAAATAAAAGTTTGGAATTTGACTGCTTTTTATTATAATATTAGTATTATTCAGTCTATGGTAAATGCTCTTTCTTTTTTTAAATTTCTTTTTAACAACTTTCACATCTCAGTTGTATAAAGTTAAAAAAATAATATATTGAGTCCTGAGGCATTAAAAATGGATTGGATTGGTGTATCTTTCTATCATATGTAGCTTAACAAAGTAAAGAAAGCCTTAGCTCTAAAATCATAGAACAAAAGATCAAATAAATCATTAAAACTACCATCAAGTTAGTTGTTTGAAAAGAAAAACAGTCTTTACTCTCAATTCTGTATTGAAGTTTCATTTCCATACACCACTGTATTAAGAGAATACCTCTTACTCATAAAAAAAAAATAATCAGTCATGTGAGAAAAGGGAAGCCTTAACTAATAAGTATTTGTACCTCCATGTCATACCTCTAATATAACTTCAAATTATATCATGTCATCAATAAGATCTTGGAGAATAAAATAAATAATCTTTATAATTCTACAATTTTATTTTTATTAATTGCCATGAGATATTAAATTATGTTATATTCATCCTGAACTTTAATATGTTAATCCAGGCAAGAGTCCATCATAAATTATAAAAGTTCATATAAAAATACATCATCTTCATTCAATAATTGGAGAAATTAAGGACATATCTTTTCTTCCTTTAGTAATTGTAGCAATGCAGTCAGTTTCACTAAAGGCAATGGCAGTCTAAATATGGAAAAAAGAGAACAATGATGTTATATAGTCAGCTGCAAGAAAGCACGCACAACATAGCATAGCATAATAATTTATACACATTGTCTAGTTCAAACCAAAATACCTAACAACAGCTATGTTTTATGAGTTGTTTTAGATCTATAAGAAAATAGGCAAGGGCCATGTAAGAAAGAAGATAAGAAAAAAAATTGTTTCTGGAAAGGTAGTATTTATTCAAAAAGCATAAACAGTTATATATTTATGTGCCAGGTATTTTATTTGATATAGGTGATCAAAGATAAATATAACATGGGCAATTTCTCAAGGAAACCCCACAAACCAGTAGAGAAGAGAATCAAACACACGTTTATAATACAAAGAAGCAAATGATATAAACAAGGGATTCTTGTGATACTAAGGGAAGAACCAAAGGGGAAAAGTAATTGACACTAGGTTAGGCAAAGGGGCCAGATCAGGATTCCTGGGGGTGATAAAGTCTGCTGAAATTTTATTATATAGACATTATTATTCTAAATATATTGATAATCTCAAGTAAGAGAAACCTGCAAATAGTTCAGAATGACTTATACACAGATGGTAAGAGCAGCATTTTAGAAATAAAAAAGTCCTACATTTAAAAGCTCTTATATAAAATCCTAAGGACTTTAGACTTTGTTCTATGGACGCTATGGGAAGTCAATAAAAGATTTGCAGCAGAAAAATAATAATAGAAAATTTACATTTCAGAAGGAACTCTTTGACAGCAGTGTAGGTGATTAATGGCTGAGGCCAGGCCGGGGAGGCTGGTGTTAAAATTAAGGTGATAAGTTGTAAAGGAGTGAATATAGTAAGTGACAGGAATCAGGCAACAATGTTGAATATTGCTAAAAGAAATAGTTAAGAAAAAAGATAAAAGTCTATTTGAAATAATTTTATGAGAACAGTAAAGTGATTAGTTTGGTGCTTTGCTTGTTTACAACTGTGTTTCTCGTTCTAGGGCCAGGCCCTGACATATGGGAAACATTAATTTTTTAAAAAAATTACATAACGTAAATCTATTTTTTCTATCAAACATAAGGTGTGAGGCTGTCTTCTGAGTGTTGAGAGAAATCATAAGTTATGGTGGTTGAGTAAATAGCTGCTCAAAGAAATTGTAAATAGACATAACCAGGAAAACAAATACATTTCTTGGCAATTTTGAAGGCAGATTGATAGTTTAGTTTTATATTTTTGGATGATTTTCTCTAGCAGTTATCAGTATCCTAGTTTTAAGAATGAAAAAGACAGACATACAGATGATAGATTATGAGATAAAAGAGTTGAATGCTAAGTGGAAGAAGGGGGAAGGGACTCTTGCATTTTGAAAAAAAAATAAAAGGGTTTCAACTCCGGAAGTTTGTATGAAGTCAAAAATATTTATAGTGTTATGAATAATTACGTAGAGGAGTTGAAGGGTGAGAGGCTGTGGGTAATCAACAAAATTGTCAAGCTTATTACCTGTCCTTCAATTTATGTAGTATTTTTTAATGCAAGTTTTTTTTTTTAAATACAGGGTAAATATTACCCTCTTGCATTTATGCAGACTTTTTATATGCGGTTTCCATTTACATTTATGCAGTCTCATTTCATGTGATTCTTTCATTTTCATTTCCATTATTGACAATTTTTCTTAAAACAATAGCTTAACTCAGCAATGTACAAAGAACTAATACTAACATACAATTATTAATTGTCTCATCATTGGATGGCAAATAAAAAAAAGTATGGGTGATTACTGATGTTTTTTGGGATTGGTTTTACAAATGTTTTGTTATAGAAGCTGAAAATTAAATGAAAGAAAAATGTCTTCCTTTTAAAATACTTTTACTTTTAGATAATGCACCTGGTCATCCATACAATTTAGAACATTAAATATAAAGTTGCATATTTGCCACCAAATACAACTTCCTTGATCCAAACTTTAGATCAAGGCATTATTTCCACCTTTAAGACTAATTAGATTAAAAGCAGTTTTAATGATATTTTCAATAAACTTGAAGATAATCACAGTTACAGAACCTGGAATATACAATTTTAAGTTGTATCAAGAATATTGCTTTAGCTTTGAATGATATAAAGCCATCAACTTAAAGTCTTTCTGGAAAGCGATATGGCCAGAAGTGGTTGTACCAGGGAATATGGTTTAAATAATTGAAGAGAGATTAAATGGCATTATTAATTTCTTAAATAAATTTCAGGAAGAAGGCTCTGACAATTCGAATGTAGATGATATTAATGAATTACTGGTTGATCACAAATTAACTGATAATGAATTAATTCATTTAATGTCTGAAGCCCATTCTGCCCATGGAAATGGCATTGACTTTGAACCAATTTCATTAACTGCAGAAAACATTTACTGAGCTCTTCAATGGCCACAGAACTGGACACTGAAATTCTAGATATTGATCTAAACATCTAACGAGCCTTCACATTTCAAACTGATTTTTAAAAATATTATAGTGAATATTAAAGAATTTTTGAAAACCTAGCAAAAGATGGGTTGAAAAAAAAAGATCATCCAAAAACATAAACATAAGTAATGAAACCAAAGTACTACTACTAAATATTTTGAGCACAAAGATAGTGACTTTGTGCCAATTAAAAAGAGAAGGTTGATTGGTTTGCATTACAGTACAGACACCAACAGTGAATAAATTTATTTTGATTTTTCGGAATTTTCATTAGCATTTTTTTGTGAAAATATGTAAAATAAATATTTATTACTTTTATCATCCTATTTCTTTAGTATTTTTTTTGTACTGGTGGATTTTTTTGGTGTGGTTTTATTTCACATAAATAGAAAACGCATGGAAAGGATAATCCATGTAAATCAAGGGGTGGGTGTATTCCATATTTGAACAGTTGCACTGGATGATGAAGTTCATGGCATGGCTTTAGTGTTAAGGAATGGCCCTGAAGATCATTCCCACCAAGGTGACAGGAACCATGAGGTTAGATTGTGGAATGGTCACGTGAACATTGAAATTATCCCTCATAAGTGTGGATTTTGGATGCAGAAGAACCCTGTGAAGGTAAATGTGATTGTGAAGGTGGTGATATAGAAGTCAGTGGATGACAGAAATTGAAAGGATTGCATAGATGGATGGCATGAATCTTGATAAGAATGATGTATAGTAGTTAGAATTTGGATGGAGGAAGCCTGAATTTTATTAGTATTGCCTTGCAAAATGTAGATTGTGAGAGAAAAGAGACTTACCATTGAAAAGGACTTAGGCAGGAAGCAGAATCCTCATAGGCCCTGTATTAGCTATAACTGTTGTAACAAATTAACAAAAACAACACACTTTATTTTTTAATCTCATAGTTTTATGGATGACAAGTCTGAAATGATTCTCACTGGACTAAAATTAACAGGGCCACATTCTTTCTGGAAGAGATAGGGGAAGAATCTATTACCTTGTCTTTTCCAGCTTCTAGAGACCACCCACATTTCTTGACTCAAGGCCTCATTACTCCATCTTCAAAGCCAGCAATAAATGGCAGGTGTTGTTTCCCTCATACGGCATCACTTTAGTTGGTTCTCTGCAGTCATCATCACATCTTCTCAGACTTTTTTTAGGCCCAAGTGATTACATTGGGCCCACTTGGATAATTCAGGCTAATCTTGCCAGCTAGAGGCACTTAATCACACCTGCAAACTCCTTGCGACATGGTAAGGGTAAAATATTTAGAGGTTCTAGGGATTGGGATGGAGACATCTGTGAGGCTCTATAATTTTGCCTGGTATGAGAGCTCTGACTCAATTAAGGCAAAGAGATGTTGAAGCATGTTGCAAGTTGAGTGTGTTTTAGGAATATACTTACCATGAGATAAGGATTTCAGAATGCCTAGTAAGGTTTCAGAGAGCAATAAAATTGATCCATAATTATGTTTTCAGTGTTCATATCATCTCTAATAGAAATTACCTTTTCAAACTTGTTCATGTTTCTTAATTTATTCAGTGGAAATCTTAGGTTAAAAATGGGAATTTTCAGTATGTTTATAAAAAAGGCAAAATATTCTAGGTTTAATTAGCCTTAACTATATATAATTTTTTTAAAAAATCGTAAAGCACTGATTTGTTAAGTGAAAGATAATTTCATGTTCTTATACTGGCATTGACTTCTGTTGTTTAACTGCTCTGAGGTGTTGTAAATATGCTTTAAGGGTATGATTGCACATAATGTGCTCAATGGAAATTTATTGAGGCCACTTACTCATGTATCACAGTCAACAGTTGTGATGAAACTATTACTTCAACACAATAATAACAATGTAAAGTTGCATATAATTGTAGCCATACTTAGTCTCACAAATCACAAACAAAAAATGCCAAATCTTTATTAGTTTTTACTATCAAATATTATTTTAGTAACAATAGCATAATAGCTTTTCTTTAAAAAAACTGTGCATCATATTTTTGTTACAACTACAATATTGTAACCCTGATTTTTAAATAAAGTAAAAAGCAGGGTTACAGTATTACTGTTTTTAAAGCATACAATGATTCAAATAAAGAATTTTAATAGTACCTGTATTACACTGCTGAGGCAAGGTATTCTGATTAATAAAAAGAAACATAGAACTTATACTGTTATAAATGCTGTAGTCTTTAAAATACAAATTACAAGTCTTCAAATTTAAGATGTATTACACTCTATAATCTAATTTGACATTGCCTTCTATTTCTGTATTATTTAACTCCTGGAGTATTATTAACCGGTTATGTATGAATGAGATGACTGTATTCTCTAAAGATATAGACCTTTCTTCTCTAAGTATAGAAAAATACTGATGCTTATATAAAACAGGGATGTGCCAATAGTTTACTTTTTTTTTAATTATTAGAGGGTCGAAAAATCAGAAACTGCAGGACACATGCATTTTTTCAGTATTGTTGAAGTATAATTGACAAATAAAATTGTTAGATATTGAAAGAGTAAATCGTGATTTGATATATATACCTCACAAATATATACATTTTTAAATTAAAATAATAAATATGTCTATCTTGTAAACTATTGAAAACATTTTTTTAATAGTGATGTAAAAATCAAGCAAAAAGTTTAATTTGTTCATTGTTTTAAATGATTTTGTTGAGGTGGTTTTAGGCATTAATCAAATAAATGAGATATAGATATTTGAAGTCTTCTGGGGGAAAGTGGGAAGGTGTTCAATCAAGCACATTTAATTTTGGACCTGAGGCATAGATGTCTGAGGATGTGTATATTTTCAATATTCAATGATTATGTACTCTCAGTATCAAACTGGAAGTTTCATAAAGGCATATGTCCTTTCACAGACACAAATAGATGTGCATATTGGTCACAATTGTGTTTCATACATAACTAAAAATTCCAGCATGATTCTGAATCCACCTAATTTCTTTTTTTAAAATGTTAGGATTATAGGCTATACAAATATAGTTTCCTATTGGTTTAGTCTACTTCTCTTGAAAGTTGAATACACTGATATATCAGATACTTGATATGCTTAAATGTATAATGAAATTCACAAATCAACAGTAGCTTCAAGAGCCTGGATTATGATTTACGTTTATGAAAATCTGTGACTATTCTAAAAAATTGACTTCATTTACTTCCTCTAACTCTGTGATTTTTCAAAATCTGAGATTCTCTTGAACTTGAAATTCTTACAGTTTGCATTTTTTATCTGTTTCACCCACTTCATGGTTTAAATTTAAATAAATTTATTGTACTTGAGTAAATAAGCAATGTATTTTTGTTCTCTTGCAGTTTCAATTTTGGTGTTTAAGGTGTCTAGTTGAAATCATTAGATAAATCAACTTTATCAGTCATTAGAGATAAAAAATTGATTATCACGGAATTTTGAAGCTATAGAAAGCCGTGATTTAAGAAAGCAATTCTACTAAGAAGTAGAATTTAAAAGTTCTCTTAACAGGAAAGAAATGTTTTATTACAATGTATAATGATGAGTATTAACTAGACTTACTGCAGTGATCCTTTGCAATATACACAAATATTGAAACATGATGTTTCACACCTAAAACTAATCTTATGCATCAATTATACTCAATTAAAAAATAAAAACTGAAAATTAGAAGAAAAATTTAAACAGCACAAGAGCATCCAGTGAAAAGTGAATTCTCCCTGCAAAAAAAAAAAAAAAAAAAAAAAAAAAAACAATTCAGTATATCTCCTCGACAGCTTTCTATGACCAAACATTTGGACATTTGACTATATAAAACATATAATATGTATACTCTGTCTATTTTAAAGTGTTAGGGACTAAAGGAGCAAATGACTATTATATTCATAAACTTGATTATTTCCTCCTTCATATGATGCTATGTATGGATCTGTTTACAAATCTAGATGAAAACCCTTCAGCATAGGTATTAGTTGACTAGACCAATAATTCTAACTCATTTGAAAAGAAATGTTTTCTTATCATGTCATTGTAAATTTTTCATCTGTTGGAAGTGAACACAAAAATGTCTTAAATGATTTACTGGAATTCTTACTCTCTACTAATTTGTGTAAAGTGTCTAAATAGATAAAACTTGTTTTGCTTAAAATATCAGTTTAATCACACTCTGGGTCAGGAGAACACATTTGTTCTATAGGCTCTGATTCAATTTCAAGAGTAAAACTGGGAGATTATAGGAGTCAGGTGAACTCCACTTTCACCAGGAAGGTTTGAAAAGGCAGAATCAGAATGCTTATTTTAGGATATCACATAGAGAAAGAGGAAAGTGTGTCAAGTAAGAATGGCAATATAGAATGAAAAAGATAAAGTGAAGTAATCAAAGAAACTAGGAAAGTCCAGATCGTGTTCAAGAGAAGTGAATGAAACTCTCAGAGGTTACTCAGGACATTAGGATTCATGATTCACAGGTGGGTAAATCTACTCATATATGCCACAATGAGCAGGATCAGCAATATTCTATTGCGAAGTACAGCTAACCCTTAAACACTGGTTTGAATTGCACTGGTCCAGTATATGCAGTTGTTGTTGTTGTTGTTGTTGTTTTAACAAAATCAAGGTTCTACTGAATTTTTGATCTGTGGCTGGGAATCTGTGGATATCGAAATCTGACTATAGCTATACATGAATTTTTAACTGTGCAGGGAATGGGCGCTACTGACCCCATGTTGTTTAAGGGTCAACTGTAGTTTTATTCAACCAAAATTTTGATATTGATTTTTATTGTCACTTTTCCAAGATAACTGTCTCTTATCCAAACCATTTATACCATACTTAATGGAGATAAATGATAAAAATATCAGTTTAATTAGAATTTTGAAGTCTGAGAATATTTTGAAAAAATTTCTGTGGTTCTGTGCTTGAAGTAGGAACTAATAAAGTAGTAGTTTTTTATGGAAATGTTTATTTTTAATATCTCATTTCTGGAAAGCCAGGCTGAAATATTGCTCATAATATGACATTGATTTATACATATATAGTCAAGTAATTATGAAATAATCATTATCTAAATTATTAAATATTAGATGTCTATACAAGAATATAGACATTTAATATGAAGAATAAAATGATTGGAAATAAATATTGCCATTATTTATAAAAAATTTTTATCATTTTCTTTTAAAATTATTCAAAAATTCAGTAATGGTCTTATGAAATAAAAGCCCATTTCTATGTTTATCATTTTACTTTTTTCCAGCAAGTTCCAATTCCTTCAGAATTTTTTTTTAACAGCAGGAAAGAAAAGTTTTATTATAAGGGAAAGTACACTTCCAGACGTGGAGGTGGGCCTGAGCAAGAGAAGCGTAGCTGGAAAGGCTTCCTTCAGAATATTTAACTGACACATCTTAGAATAACAAATACTGACTGATCAATTGATAAAAACTGCTAATTTCATTGATTCCTTACCTGCATAGTTTGGGAGGAGTGAGAAAACCCACATGGGCCTGCAAAACCTATGTATTTATTCATAAAATCCAATTTGTTCCTAAATAACTTGGCACTATTCTCTGTTACTCTATTTACAATACCTATTTTATAAATAATTAAAGTTAATATATTTACTTAATTCTTATTAAAAATTGGTACATACATAATGGTATTTTCTATTTTCTTTCAAGGATCCCCTGTTTCACCTGGAATCACACAGATCTGAGAGAGGAAGGGGCAGGTGTCCTTTCGATCCCAGCTCTTCCTTCATCTCCACTTTAATTGGTAATTATTGCTGCCTCAGACATCAGGTGGCAGTCATATTAATTTGGAAACTACTTACATTCTTTTGGTACTTCTTTATATATATTGCTTTGTCATATCTATTAATTTGCACTGCTACCTGAGCCAGTTTGACTATAAAATAGATGCAACTGCTATGAAGTGTGTGTGTCTTATTCTGAAAACACAAATTGTCACTTAATACCTGGTATGAGACATTTCCTATTGTGTCATTTATTTTTTATAAAATTCATTGTGTGAATATTTTATGAAAATTTAGCTAGAGAAATTAAACTATTTTAGCCTCTTTTAATTCTTTGTGTTATTCTATGATTTTAGGGGAACTTTAAATATTCTTTTGCATCAGTAGAATTCAACAGAAAGTCATTTTAATTGAGAACTTCAAAGTTATTTATCTAAATTCTTATTAATCTAGAATGTGAACTGTAGAGGTCAGCCAGCTCCAAAGTGTCCACATTGGAATAAAAAAATAAGCTGGCCATGTCTGGTCTACATTTCAGTTTGATTCAGTTCAATTAGACGAAGTATCTGAGAACCTTTCTTAAGACACAACACAAAACTTTCTCTTTTATACTATTTGGGGTTGAAAAATGGCACAGTTGTTAAAATACTCCAGCACTGTAATGTTACAAACAGATGGCTGTGTTCCCAAGACTGATGAGAGTGATCCTTGACACCTAACACAGGTGTTGTTAGGGATCATTCTGTTTCCTCAGTGTTGAGAGGTTCTGCTATAGGTACAGTACAATGTACACGTTTCTATTATTAGATTTACAACACTTAGTTATATGCTAGTATTACATCACTCTATTTTCAAAAAATAAAAAAGTGTTTTTAAAAAGTAGCGATTTCCTATTTTAAAAATGGTGAAAACTTAAAACTCTCCACTGATGATTAATCAAAATATCTTATGCTTGATTTAAAGCTGATATAGACGTCTCTGTGTATTCTAGAGACTGTATATCTGTATGTTCATGATACACACACACACACACACGTATATATATATGTGTGTGTGTATATATGTATGCATATATATAGAGAGAGAGCTCATAGATCTTATGTTTTAATTGATAGGAAAAGTTGGATTTGAGTTTCTTCATCTTCACAATTTGAAAGAGCTCTAAGATGAGAATATCACATAGTAAGTTCTTCAGAGACTTGAAAAAAGATATATCTTTAAAGAATATAAAATTTTAAAGAAAAATATATTTTAAAGATATCCTGAATTCCTCTGCTAACCTCCGTGTGTATGTGTGTGTGTGCATGTGTGTGTGGTTTGTAAACAGCATATGAGACAAATTTTTAATATGGGAATAGTATTGCCTAATTTAGACTTAGTAGGAATCAAAACCTTAGGAGTGACCCTTTGGGTGAATGCCAGATCCATAAATGTTAGAAATTTCTAGTAGACTGAAGCATATGAATTAATATACATGCATTTGATAAACTCATACAATTTTTTCCTAATGTTTTTAGTGATTTTTAGCTGCATATATTTAAGATTTAAATATGTCTAGATGAAAGAGACTTTCTTATTTTTCTTTTACTATACAATACCTTATACAGAAAAGAACTCCAGTAAATATTGACTAGGTTTCCTAAATAAGAGAACAAACAAAATAAATTTTGGAATATTATTTATAATGTTTTTACAAATGGTATTGAAAGTAAAAAAAAAATCCACAGTAAATGTTGCTTTTATAGTGAAATCCTAAGAAGATTTGAATATCATTTATTTTTAATGTTTCATTTAAATTGATAAAAGTAATTTCTTTTGTCACCCTGCCACTCACCACTCAGACTCCCTGGAGCTTGTTTATTCATGAAACCAGAAATTTGAAACTGAATTTTTTAAGAGGGGAAATAATACTGGAGGGACATTTCCAAGTGGGTTTCATTGAACTTCCAAATCGAATTACACTCTGCTGAAATGTGAAGTACTTGCCATCTGGGTGGCTGTTTCACTTATTCAGAAGAGAAATTAAATCATAAGAGCCCTCCAAGCTAAACACAAAACTTATAGAATAATCCCTCCAAAGAGAAGAAATAAAAATACAATTCTTCACATTTATCCACTAGCTTTCATCTCAAAATACCTTTGAGAGATCATTCACTGACTGTAGAAATGCAGCAGCCACTGAGATAGAAACCTGATAACCTATGTGAGCCAGCAACTCTTTAAAAGAGAGGAAGTAGAAATAATTTACCCAATTGAAAAAGCAATAGGAATTTTGGTTGGAAAAAAGGAGCTACCTGAGTTGGAATTTAGCAAGCTAAGCGTAGCTTACTCTGACAGGGAAAGAATGCATTAATGTGGTATTTTATGACCACACATGTTTTCTGCTGATGGGTTAGGACAAGACTCCAGCAAAAAGATGACCATCTTTAGACCATTGCTCCTTCTTTGATTCTTTGTTAATTATAGATCACATTTAACATTTAGTGCATATTGACATTTAGATGTACTTTCATGATAAAAACTTGAATTTGTAACAAAATTTATATGATAAATTTTGATGAGGCGTCCCTCCAAAAAATGTGCTTGCAAATCAGAGAATTTCTTATAATTTCTTAACCTCAGAAATTATTCATTTCAGCTACCTTAAATTCGGTTGACATGGAGTAAAAGCTTATTGAAAAATTGAATAATAATGAATATTATTTGCTAGATTATTTGCAAGTAAAATATATTTTAATTACATTTGTGATTTAATTTATAAATAAAATATTAATAACTTGTAATGATTCTATGTGAGAAAGAACTTAAAGAATAAAACAGGTTCCTTATTGAGCTATGTTCTGTATGTTCAGAAGCCAATCAAAATGCAATTATCTATTAATTAGTCTTACTCTTCAAATGGCAACTGGTAATAACATTATTTTGGAGGTATGTAGGTTCATATCTCAACAATAATATTTCTACATGTTTAGTCACATTTTTCCCCTACTAT
This sequence comes from Macroglossus sobrinus, assembly GCA_004027375.1. Taxonomy (NCBI): domain Eukaryota; kingdom Metazoa; phylum Chordata; class Mammalia; order Chiroptera; family Pteropodidae; genus Macroglossus; species Macroglossus sobrinus. The sequence continues at coordinate 317,494 of PVKZ01001541.1, read as the reverse complement.
GATTACTAATATATTAAAAGTTCTCTTAAATATATAAGTTATTACAAGCTGGTTTTAAAAAGTTTATTGAAACAATGAATTATTTAGTAAAATGAATTGCTGCATTGCTGCCGATACTTATCTTGCCACTAAATTAGTGAGTTTGGTGACTAACCAGATAAAAATTCAGGAAACATATTCTGTATGTTATATATCATTTTGTTCAGGAAGGGAAAATGGTAGCTGACTTTTTTTCATCAGTTATGTCTGATAAATAATTGTAACATTCTCCTTACAAAGTTGATAACACCTTCAGTAAGTTCAGGATTTCTCTTATACTTCGCTACTTTTTAATGTTTCATTTTGACCCAAATTTGTATTATCAGTTCTGTGTGTAATCTAATACCTACCATACCTGAAGTGTCTAAGGTATGCTAACATTCACGTTACACATTATTAGTGTTCTTGGGAAAACCACTCTGATTTGTCATGTTCTTTTTCACACTTTACTTTGAAATTGTGAGCTTTGTTATTTTTAAAATACTTCTCAAGTTAAAGACAATAAAATTTACTTCAACAAATAAGAGATTTTACAGCCACTGAAATATACTTTCTATACTTTTATTCATAATAATGAGATCTTTGTGAATATATCTTTTCGTGACAAATTCTGTGAATTAAAGGTCAATGTTGATAAAATGAGGGAGTCGGAATACATGCAGGAAAAAGTTAAATATTTCAAGCTCTTAATAACATTAAAAATGTTTGAATAAATAAATGTTTCTTTTTGATTAACTACATTCAGGGCAGAGTTATGAACAAATAGTTCTCACACAAAATAAGACTTAATAATATTAAAAAAATAAATGAAAAATTTTAAATGAAGTTAAAATATGTCTCTATAATTACAACAGCTATAAATGTAACAAGTAAATATGCTGCCCCATTTCTTGAATTTATTCCAAATGTATAGAAATGTAGACTCAAATTTACTCTCTTATCACATTTCTGTTCCTAAAGATTATCTGTAATTTCTTATCAAAAACTACTATTCTCTCACATTGGGTAGAATGCCAATTATCTACATGTTTAATGTTACTTCTAGCCATAACCATTGGTCTCTAAGGAGCTATTTGAATACTTTGCTTATGGTTTTCTCAAAACAAAATAAAACAAAAGAAAATTTTAAAAGATAGAAGAAAAGAATTTTACTCTTCAATTCCTTATAGATGTTCTCTACTTTAGGAATCTGTTTTGACCATGCCAATATCCATGTTACTGGTTTGCCACCAAAAAAACTCAGAATACCTCCAAGGGTCCCAGCAGATGCAAATGAACAGGTTCAAACACATTTTTTTGTAATTCAAACTTCAATTAGAGTTTGTATTGTAAAAAGGAGTTATGTAGAAAAGTATGTTAAATATGCATTTCAACTATATACTAGAAAAAAATAAGAGTCCCAGTGTTCATGAATTAAAATGATTAAATAACAAAGAATCTTAAGGAGCAAGATTTCAAAGAATTCTATTAATTCACACAAATGCTGTTTTTCTTTCTTTTGATATTCCTCTCTAAGGCAATTTGAAGAATCTTATCCTCAGTTCTTGTTATTGCCTTTTACAGCTCTTTAATTTAAATATCTAAAAGAAATTTTAGATTTATTCATTTATTAATTCAATATATCATTCACTGATTCAATAAATGTTTATTAAGCATTTTCTGTATTACAGAAATGAGGACAAAAGTATATATGAAACACACCAAGAAGTCAAAATTCTAGTGAGGCATAATGTCAAACACATAAAGTATCAATTAAAATATAGTAGGATGAGCAATATCATAGAAATAGGTGCAAGGCCTACATGGTACTAGGTACCATAAAACTAATAAAAGTTTGGTCAGGGAAGGCTTCATGGAGAAAGTGGGAAATAGTCGGGTAAACTGAATATGAAGTGGGAAAAAAGGTGAAGAATTCCAGGCAAAAAAAGAAAAAAGTGCAATGGATAGAACATAAAAGCTTGGCAGGCTCAAGAAATCACATGTAGGTCTCTGATTCTATGGTTACTGACACCATGAGATGTATGGCTTTTGCCAAGGTCAAACAGCAGATTTTGAGCTGCAAGTTTAGTTTGCCAGATTTCCATTACAAAACTATTCCAACTATTCTTGTATCTGTACATAGAGACTATTGTTGAGCATGACAATGTTAAGTTACATTCACTTGTCAAAATACCCAGCAGATGTTTTATTTTTTCATTATAACTATAATTGATCATCTAAAATTAACATGGCATCAATTACCATCAAAAACCAGTGCTATAAAAATGAAAAATAATATATGACATAAAAATTAAGTAGTTATTTATATTTAGAATATCAAAATAGATTATATACCAGTTAAATTTATAACTAAGTGAACACATTTATTAAATATTATTTTTTTCCATAGACATAGAAAACTGAAAACTTGGTTAATTCTGTTCTTATCATTGAAACTCTAACACATTTTACTATTAATATAAAACTTTTTTTTTAATTCATGCGAACATGAATTAAAATGTCATATATGTGCTCTATAAAATACCAAAATATTGATGCACAAATTTTCTCTAGCTATACCAAATGGTTATAAAGTTTTAAATTATGTATTTACTGTAAATACTATCAATTATTATAATGGTGAATATTTTGCTCATTAAATTACTATCAGGTAATATTTGTACTTATTCTAATTTATTATTTTTTCTTAGGAAGGTGTTTTACTAAACATAATTATCATCTATTACTAATACTAATTTATTTTGTTCTACACACTAATAATAAGATAGAAAAGGAGAATATTCCTTCTGAGGAAAATCTAACATTTCCAATAGAAACATACCAATTCAGTTTACATAGCATATAGATTTGAGCACCTGTTTATAATCCTTAAAGTTTGAATTATATAGTCCATATTGTGTTATTTGAATTATTCACAAACTGTATTTTCACAATTATTCACAAACAGAATAAAATTGGTAACATCTTTTTTTCCTTTGTGCAGATACCTGCCCTGAATATAGTAATATTTGATATCATAGGGTTGCCATCTAGTGGCTCTGGGTGGTACTTGTTTGCTAAGTTTATAATATTGATTTAAAAAAGTAGAACTTTGAAACAAAGTTCCAAATTGGGATAAGTGTAATAAAATTAATGTGAACTAATATAAAATTAGTTTTCAATAATAATAACATTTTCAGATATTAAAGTTCTAGAAGTATTTTAGGAAATTAAGTCAAATATTAAAAACATAAAATAGAAAACTATCATGATTTTTAAAAAACTTGTATTTTCTTCTCCTGACATATTAAATATCCGGCCACTCCATATTAGAAAAATAAATGTTTAGAACAGTTCTACACAATAGCCTTTATATTTTAGATGGGAAATAGAATCAAGTAATAATTAAAAACAAAAATATCTCAGAATAGATATTTTTCAATTTACTCTGATGGTTCAATAGTCAGTTAATTCTTTTATGGTCAGCTTGTTCATTTATGCCACAGAGATAATGATCCCCATGGTCTTTTAATGAATTCAGCATGACTTTTACCCATCTTCAAGAAGTACAGAATCCAACATATGGTTCATATCCCTAACCAATGAATGTATTTTATCTCAAAATACATTTTTCTCCATATTCGGTTTTAAAATTTCAAGAAATTGTAACAAGAAATTGCTTCCATTAACAATTAGCACTAGTTGACTTTGATATAAATTTTATTGCTTTTTTCTCTTTCTATTACTAACGAATGTGTTTAAATAAGAGTCTCATATATCTTTCTCTACCAAGTTATATTTTAGGTCCAGGTGTAAAGCTTCTTTGTTTTCCAGTTCTTTCATTTTCCTTATCATTTTTCTCAGTTAGCATATGTTGAATATATTAGATGAACTCGACAAATTCAGCTCTTTTTTAAAACTTGTAATTTTGAAATTTTTCAAATTTACCTTGATTCACTAGTTGTTAATTTCTCTCATATTTGTTTCTGTCTTCCCTTCCCTTTTTCCTTCCTCCCTTCTTTTTCTCTCTTATATAATACATACAGTTTTAAAGTGAATGACTTTTGTGGAAAACTTGTATTTTACTTATTTGTATCCTATGTAGTTATTAGGTATCCATAGTAAATTTTTAGAACTGTATAAACAATTTACAATTTCTTGTCTTTGGACAATGAAAAATAGTTTATTATAATAACATTTCTAAAATTTATTTTTCTTAAACCTTTGAATTCAATTCATATTTCATTCTATTTTTATTTCATATCTGATATAACAAGAGCAAACATTTTTACTTTTTAAAAATTAAATCACTTAATTCAAGTTGAAAATAAACTTCCTTACAAAGTGTCTATTTATAACTGGTTACTTTTTCATATGTTACACCATACGAACATATTTAATCTATTAAAGTTTTTAAAAGTTTTAAAGGCCTCACCTTATAAAATAACCTTCATGAATATTGAAACATTTTTAAATCTAATCACTAAAATTTACAAATATGACACTCATTTTCTCTCAAATTCTATTTATATACTTGGTCTTTTTTTATATACCTGTACCTTTAATAATTCAAATTCTAAAACTGAGTATATAGTTAAAATATATTAAATTAGAAATACAGTTAATTTGAATTTTCCTAAACTTTAAAGCACTTTAAATACCATGTGCATATATACGTACATATTCCAAATTAAACAGAAAAGCATTAATACTTTGAGTTTAGTGTAGTCATCATCTCTGTCTTTTTATAACTGACTAGGGGTATATGACATTCACAAAGAAAAGAATTTTACCACCCCAAATTGAGGTTGCTATTTCTAGTGATGTGCTTTTTGGTTGGAAATTTTGCCTGCACTGGCTGAGTAAGCTCAGGACAATCCTTCTGCCACCACTGATGGGTATACTGATTACCTTTTTTTTTTGTCTCTAATAAAAGAGAACTCCAGGTCCCTAACTTGAGAGGTGCTATTTTTTTCTGGAGTCCAGTTATATCCTTATGTTATTTTTCTAATTGTTAACTTTTTCTTTCTCTCCACATTGTAATGTCTTGAGACACTGCATACATTTGTGTGTTCTTTGGTATGATTTTAAGTCTGTGACCTCCACTATATGTCACAGCTAACTTCATTCATTCTGTTGGCTGCATGATTAAATTATAAGTTGTATAGCTTTTCTAAAGCCACAAACTTACCCATTAAATGACAATTAATTGGATAATATACAATTTTATCAGACTTCGTAGTCCCACACTAAAATCACGTTAATGGGAGCAATTTCTTGTTATAAAAATGATTTGAGTTAGCTAACACATATATGCCAATAATAAATAATAATAGTGATAATAACCTGATGATATGAGGTTAAAAGAAGTTTAGAAAATAAGATCAAATCAGGTTATTTATCAAATATTCATATAGATCTTAGTACGTGCCAGCTACTCTTTTTTTTTACTCCTAACGCTTTTGAGTCGATAATTCTATTTATACATGAGGAAACTGAGTGGTTAAACAGTTTGCCTAACTTTATATAGGTGGTAAGTGGCAGAGTCAAGATGAAACCGGCAGTCGCACTCTACCATGCATGCCCTTAACAATAGAATTAATGTCATAAGATTGTATTCGTAATAAACCTAGATGTGTTTAATGTAATTGTGATTTATGCACTGTCTTCAGATCCAGAAACGAGCACTGACTTACTTTTAACTGATATTTCCATGTAGGTAGTGAATTGTTTGCCGGACTGTACAGTGACTACTGGGGCAGAGATGCTGCCCTCTTCCGGAGCATGGGACGCCTGACTCATATTCGCACGGAGCACGACGATGAACGCCTGTTGAAAGGTGGGATTGAAAAGCAATGAGTATGTAAAAGAGAACTGAACATAATTGTGGAACTCATGGGGAATTTCTCATTTTGATGATAATAACTACAAATAAAGTTTATAGTTTTTACAAATTTTTGTATTTGTAAAATTAGCAATATTTGTGAGTTAAAATGTTATATATGATATGTATGTATCATTTTATATCAAAATTAATTGATTTTATTATAAGGTCAAATTACATTTATAGCAATGCTTAGAAATCATTTAGGTTTTAAATGGAGAAAACAAGGCAAATACATGAAAAGTGAAAAACACTTTCATAAGTTGTTTTATCAGTTGGTATAATTTTAGATGAATCGATTGCTTTGCTTTGCTATTTTAATAGGAATGATTTTCAATATTAATATAAAATTTCAAGGAAAATATTTTATTTCTGTATAAATAATGGAAGTTAAACTGAAGCTTTTATGTGATATATAATTTATTAAAATAACATAATTTTGTATTAATAACTGTTTGATCTTTTTTCTAATTTTTTACCTCTATAGAACCAAAATTTGTAGGTTCATATATGATTCCTGACAATGAAGACCAAGATGACAACAAAGTGTATTTCTTTTTTACTGAGAAAGCTCTGGAGGCAGAAAACAATGCCCATGCAATTTACACCAGAGTAGGGCGGCTTTGCTTGGTAAGGAATGCATTTTCCTCCTCATTAAGCTTGCTTACCTCACAATTTACAGTGAGGCCTTTGTAAATGTTTTAGTAGGTTTCTAATTTAAGATTTTTTTTCTACTGTTTAGTAGGCTTCCTAATCTTTATACTTCATATCAAGTGAAAGTTTTCTCTTGAAAGAGCTTGTCATGTTGTATGATTTTCCACATTTTCAAATCCATACTAAGAAGAAATAGTCTATAATGAGGCTGTGAGCTCCATTTAAAAGAATTAATTTAACCAAAACATTTTTAGTTTCTTTAGTCCACATTCTAAGTCATTTATGTAAGTATGTTTCAACAATTCAATTGGTTGATTCTGTAGAAAAAACATCTGTAATTTGTTTGGTATTCAGATAGATTATTTGGGAACATTTGAAACCAACTGAGGTAGCAATATATATTGAAAGAATTCTAATACTATTTCAAGTGTAAAATTAATTAGATATTTAACAAGAGATTTGTACATGTCATTATATATATGCATGTATATATATATTGTGTGTATGTGCATGCAAATATATATTATATGTATGTTGATGTGTGTGTATATTTGAAGCTTTTTTCTCAAAGAAAAAAGGAATGGATGCTTCCATATTTATGAGATAAGCAATAAAATAGTAAAGGTTACTATATCATAAAAGCTACTACTTTGTTTAGGAGAGACCCCTGTATTAACACTGTCTATTGCCTGGAAAGTGTATTTAATGAACCCGTGTGAAAGTACACTACCCAGGTAGAATGTGCAACCTAAAAAAATTGTATGGGGAATTGTATCTATGTTATTATTTGAGGATTATGCTAAATTGTCCACTTTAAGTAAAAAAATCTGCAAATTTAATACTACAACGTCTGTTATTGGCAAAATTTCTTTAGGTACCTACTAACTGCTTTCTATTTTTTTACAGAATGATGTGGGAGGGCAGAGAATACTGGTGAATAAGTGGAGCACTTTCCTAAAAGCGCGACTGGTTTGCTCAGTACCAGGAATGAACGGAATTGATACATATTTTGATGAATTAGGTAAATATTGGGAGAATTACATTTTACTCTTTGATGTATTTTCTATATATGTGTTTTCTCTATAACCTTCACTTTCCATAGCACATATAGAAAGCTTGTTTTCTTCAATGTTTGATTTTTGTCTAACTTAGAGCAAGTTTTTGTTCTTTTCATTTTGGCCAGCTCCATGTGGTAGGGCAAAGGAGTTACAGGGACAAAAAGAGACCCTTTTCATTAGCTTAAAGCACCTCTTGGTCCTTTCTTGAGGCTCAGCTCAAAGCTACCCTGAACAGCCAAGTATTTCACTGTTATGATTGAGGCACGGTTGTATGACCGTATGTGAAAATTAATATCTTAAAATCTATAATGAGTTCTAAACTATTTTATGACAATATATTTTCTTTATGTGCAAAAAGGACTAAAAGTACTAACTAACGTAATGATCTTGAATTTTTCAGAGGATATTTTTTTGCTGCATACTAGAGATCATAAGAACCCAGTGATATTTGGACTCTTTAACACTACCAGGTGAGAAATGTACATGGTCAGTAAAAAGATTATGAAACAAAATATGCCTCATTCCTTCACAGTATATCTAACTTGGAAAGCCTATTGACCTATTGTCATTCTCATTTTCTGTATTTCATGTCACCAATTTCTCTTTGTTATCCTGTGTTTGCAGTTGCTTTTTCCTTTTTTAAAAACTTATAAATTGTTTATTTCTAGAATATTTCATTTAATGTTTTTGGACCATAGATAACCATTGGTAACTGAAACCATGGAAGTGAAACCTCAGATAAGCGGGAGTACTATACCAATGAAGAAAAATGTAAGATATTTATGGCAAAGCAGACCATTGACTGCAGATTAAAATCATGCACACTGTGTTAGTGCTGAGGGGCTGAGTGCAAAATATGGAATGCCTCAGGGATTTGCATGTCATCCTTGTACAGGGGCCATGCTAAGTGTCTCTGTATCATTCCAATTTTAGCAGATGGCTGTCAGAGTAAATGCTGTTTTTTAATTTTTAAAACCGTGATCTTAATCTAGACCCTTATTTGTTTTTGTTAGAAGTATCCCAGCATCCTGCTATGTTCACTCTCCTGATTTTTTTCTGTCTCATCTACAACAGAATGATTTTTTTTCTCATGTAGTTTATAAGATATCAATTCCATGCTATAGAGTCTAGAATAATCTTTTTATCAATGCATCATTATTAATATGTTTCAGGTATACAACATAATAAATCAATATTTGTTTATATTATAGTATGCTCACCACCAAAAGTCTAATTTCAATCTATCACCATGCCCTTTTTTCTCATTTCACTTTCCCTTACTCCTCTTCCCCTCTTGTAACCACCAGTGTGTTATCTGCATCTATGAGTTTGTTTTTATTTCGTTTTATTTGTTCATTTGTTTCTTTTTAAAAAAAAAACATTTTACATATGGGTAAAATCATATGGTTTTTGTTCTTTCTGTCTGATTTATTTGTGAATTTGACTCCAAAGGCAAGGAAAACAAATATTATACATCTTTTAATTAGCATATAAAATCTCCCAAGTCAGGCCCTCAAGGCTCTCTAGCAACTGTTACCCACTCAGTTTTGGAAGTTTTTCTTCTAAGTTCTCTACGGCTCAGTTTTTGACAAGGTAACACCTTGACAGACTCCTAGTGTGTACTTTATTAGTTCCCATCACTGTGATTCACTTATCTACTTCTGTTGCTTCAAATGACTTTCTTTTCCAACACTGATTTACATTTGTTCTTCAGTATTTGTCAATTGTCATCTTCAAGAAATATACCTTGTTCTTTAATGTCAAAATAGTTCACTCACCCTTGACTCTGGTTCTCCTACTGCTTTGTGGATTCATAGTGAACACATGTTTGTGATTTGCTTTCCATGTATAAATAAGCTGCTCATTTTAAAGCTTATAACCTATTGTTTTTCTTTCTTATGTTTTTATATTTTGTGTTATTGAAGAGTGCTGGAAAAATGAATTAAATATAATTTTGTGTGTATTGATATAGGAATAAAAAATATTATTGATATAGGAATAAAAAATATTATTAGAATAGGTTTAGAATATAAAATATTTCTTGTATTTTTCCAAATAAGGCAGAATGGAGGTGAGATGACTAAAATGAAAAATATAGGATATTCCTCAATTCTCTTCACAGGGATCAAATGATATAACTTAGTTCCTCTTTTGCATTTCACTGGTTTTATAACCATGTATAACTTACTTGCTTAGGGTTTCTCCACAAAGCTTTTGTTTAATTTTTCAGCAGGTGATTTCTTATGTTCACTTTGAAAAGAATAATAAAGCTCTTTTTACAAATCTCCTGCTATTGCAAGAAAACCTTTTTTTCAACAGGGAAATATGGAAACAATTTTGCTATCGATTGTTCCTTGATGAAAAGAAAAGTACTCAACATAGATTAGTAGTTATCACAGTCTATAGAAAATCCTTAACTTGTTTTTAACTTCATCATCTCCCCTATGCCAGTGAAGAATTTATGCATGGCATGATAATTGCATGGCTTTATGTGATAAATACAAGCTATAGGATATTTAGTATAGTTTTCTGTGGGTTAGTATGATCAGTTTATAAGCTACTTTCCTAATGATAACATAGTGGATCTGTTCAGATTTTAAAGACAAGACATTATTTTATTACATAATTTCAATTTTGACTGTTCAATTTATACATAAATCTGAAGAAAAGCTTTCCCAGCTGTTACGTGATGTAAAGGTTGATATTTATAGCATGGTGATCAAAGATTTATTGTCACTTTTTTTGTGAGACTATTTCTGGTTTTCTCACTATGACAGGCATTTACAATTGCTTCAAGGTGTGTTATAAAATGTGTGAATTCATACCCTAAGACAGTAACTGTCATTCTACAGGTGTGTCAGAGTGTAGGAACTTTTATATTTATGACGAACTTTGCATTTTGCAAAGCACTTTCACAAACATTAATTATTTTGATTCTCACAGTGAGAGGGCTGGGAAGATGTTAGAATTCTTTCAGGTGCTGTCAAATTAAGAAAAGGGGCCAAATTTTAAAAACACATTATTGAAAAATGTTTTTTTTAAAGAATCTTATTCTATATACCCCCAATAAAATTTGTTACATAGTTAGTCAACTACTGTCTTTATCCTCTTCAAGTAGAAATTTTTATCAAGGAAATAATTTTAGTTGCTGCTAGTTTGGGAGGTAAACAATCTGGATTTTATAATTTAAGTCATTTTTCCCAAGTTAATCTAGTTCCATCCAGTCACCTTTCCACTATATCACAGTTTTCAGTGACTTGGAGGAAGGAATATACAGCAAGCTTCTTAATGTCTACATGAACTGAAGGTAAAGAATGGAACAAAGCCCCATATTTTCATGAGACTTTAGCTTGTTATTCAGATCATATATGCTGAGAAATCTAATAAAATGTAAATAGAATCTGTAGCAATATTAACAGTATGGTGATTAGAATAATATTGTCTGCTCTGAATTTGGAACAACATACAAGGAGATAAAACTTCAAAATGAATAATTCAACTTGGGAGTGAATCTTTTTAAATATTAAAGCCATATCTTCCTGAAGAAAGATATAAAAAATGCAATATAAGACTTAGCAATAATAAAGTGAAGTGATATGACTAAGTACTTGTTTTATTTGAACAATATATTTTTCTATTTATTATAACAAATAGGCAAAGAAATAGTAAGTTTTGGAGTTTCAGTTCTTAAAATATTATAATAGTTAATATTTCTAGAATGTCCTATGCTTAAGGGATTGTAACATTTTTACCCAAAAGACTTTACCCTTATTATCTATGTTCTCTGGAGGGTTTGATTAAGTGACTTCCTAGTCATGTCCAGAATAGTAATTATCTTGTTTTTTTTTTCCAGTAATATATTTCGGGGGCATGCTATATGTGTCTATCATATGTCTAGCATCCGGGCAGCTTTTAATGGACCATATGCACACAAGGAAGGACCCGAATACCACTGGTCACTCTATGAAGGAAAAGTTCCTTATCCAAGGCCTGGTTCTGTAAGTTTAGGCATTTAACAAAGTGTCAGTATATTCTAAAGGCTTTTAGTAATATTTTGTTCACTGTTTCATATGCTTTACAAAACTTTGTATTAAACAATGAAGAAACTCTACACCTAAAAATTTTATATTTTTATAAATATTTTTGGATATTTATAAATATTTGGGAGAAAAATATTTCTCCCAACCCCTTCAGAAAAATAAGTGCCAATTTTCAAGCAGGAGACTGGAACCACATTTTTATATTCTAATATTTGGATCAACCTAAGTTTCTCCTCACTTCTCACTGTAGCATATCTAAAAGAAGCTTTTTCTCTGCCTCCTCAGAATACTTAGCATCTCATTGAACATCCTTGCTGGTTCCTACAAGAAAAGTGCCAACACAAAAGTATTGCGAGAGTACAGAAAGTTCCACCGCTTGCCTCTGAACTGGTACCACCAAAATTCTCCCTAACTAGCCATTCAAACTTTTGTGCTTTTGATTGAGCAAATATCTAAAAATGATGACAATAATGATGATGATGACAATGATGATTTCGTACCATGTATATTGTGTGCAGCTAGGTTGGAAAAATATACTGTCATCGTATGTGCTATGTGAGCCATGTAGAACATTTCACTTGTCTTGCAAGTCAAAATCTACTCTTTTATGAGCAGCTTGTGAACACCCATCACCACACTGATTCCACAAGTACTTGCAAGTCAAGTAGAAACCATTTTCGCAGAGCCAAAATCCAAAGTGGAAACAAATCTTACCTCCATTAACGAGTGTAAGGCTCTACCATTTCAATCACTGTCTCTCACTAGCTTAAAATTATGACTTCTAGTAAGACATAAAGTATATTTTATTTCACTGTATTGATTGAAATTACAATTTAAATGGAGAAAACCCACTTCTGTGGCTTTGCTGGAAATGTTTCTTGAAACCACATGGCATTAAAGGAGATTTGGAGGAAGTGACTAGTTACTGAACTGCTTCCAGGCTGGTACAAAATGTTTCCAATTATATATCATAAAAGTACACTCAAGTGAAAAATTTATGCCAAATTAAGAAATATGGCCTGAGCTTTTAAAACAAATGATTAAAAATACCCTCTTTACAGAATCTGATTACTAAACTACCAGACTATTTATACTCTAAAGTAGAAAATTTTTATCAAGATAATCATTGCAATTACTGTTGGTTCTGGAGGAAAATATGTAAAACAAGGGAGCACTTAATAACAAGCATGGCTCAACACAGTTAAAGGTATTACTAAAAGTAATCTAAGGTGCTGTCGTATATTTATTTTTAGAGGCAGTGATTTAAGAATTGAGACATGTTATAGCAAATTTTTCTGGCTTTCTCAATTTATTGTGTTTAATCCATGCAGAAATAACACAAATTCATACAGATAATAGTAGAACACAACAATTTTTTTCTTAAACAATAATAATAGAATTTGAATGTTTCTATGTTACAACACTAAATTCTGTAGTCGCTGACACAATTGCAGCCGTCACCAATATTATCACAGTCTCAAGAATTTTGTGCTGTTGTGGGGAAGGTAAGTTTTAGCACAACAATAAGGCTTCTTGTTTTGCTATGAACAATACATTGTTTGCCTTCAAAATTTAATTTACAATGCAAAAAATTAAGTTCAAGGAAAGGGAAAACAATTACAATATTTATGATGTCACACTATTTACTACCTCCAAACTGTACCAGTATTAAATATACTTTACTTTTCTAGAATTTCACTGCTTTTTATATATATCTAGTGCTGCCTGTTTGAAATAATTCAAGCTCGCCTTGCAATTTTTAATGTGGATTTTTTCCATAATGAAGAAAATATACTTGCTAGATGTTTCTAAATGTGCAGTTAATTAATTGAACATATTCAGTTTTTCTAATTCTTTTCATAATTAATTATAAATTTGCATTTAGATTTAAGACCAAAAGAAAAAAAAATTATCTCATTCACTTGTATTTTAGTGTGCCAGCAAAGTGAATGGAGGGAGGTATGGGACCACGAAAGACTATCCCGATGATGCTATTCGATTTGTGAGAAGCCACCCACTTATGTACCAGCCTATAAAACCTGCCCATAAAAAACCGATACTAGTAAAAACAGACGGAAAGTATAACCTGAAACAAATAGCAGTGGATCGAGTAGAAGCGGAGGATGGCCAATATGATGTTTTGTTTATTGGGACAGGTAAGAAGATTAGAAACGCTCAGAGGTATTTAAATTGAACCCTAAAACCAATAACATTATTAATATTAAAAAAAACTATCAACAAATCTTATGATCCATTACCTATTTATACACTGCTTATTTACCGCAATAGGTGAGAAGGTTTGGGGCAGTTAGTGCACATAATCCCTAATACATAGTCAATACTTAATAGATTGAACAAATGAGTAAGTGAAAGAATGAAGAATCGATGTTAATAAACAATGCTAGTTCCAAGTAGAACTTATCATAAGGGAAGTAGTGGGCATAGCAAGTATGGTTCTCTTGTCATTCCCCAGGTCCATTCTTACCTTCTGCTGCCTCAGTAAGGTTTCAAGATTTTTTAGACATTTGGGACAATCACTTCACCTAGACTAATAATTACAACAATGTTTATGAGGTCCCATCAGAATCAACCATTTGTACCAAACAGGCTACATATTACCCATGATGGAAATAAACTTTTAGTTCAAAGCTATAGTATTCTGTATTAATGAAATAAAATATAATGTATATGCTAAAAGTGAAACTTTTAAATAAATCTGTAATTACAGTTAATACCATTTAGTTGATCTAGCTTGCGGAAGAGAACTTTGAATCTTTTAGCATCCAGAGAAATATGTAGCAAATTCTGTCATGTATTTTAAAATTCTATAATCATTTAAAAAGTTTTTTAAATGATAATTTCTCTTTTTTTTCATATACATTATAGTAGTTGCTACAGCAGTCGCTATTTAAAACAGCAGATATTCTACCATATGTAACTTTAATCATAGCCATATAATTCTAAAGAGACATTACATATGCTTAGATCAGGAATCAGTATATAATATTGACTTTGGTACTTGGGATGTTGTAGTCATAACATTTTTTAAAAACAAAGATTTAAATAAGAAAACATTTATCTGATTTGCAGAAATTGATTTCTGGTGCCGGCTACATTTTATCCGTTTGTTTTAGGAGGTTAGTGTTACTACTATGCTCTACCCTATAGGATCAAAATTAACAAAGCATCCGATTTCTTTGACAGACTTAAAATTACATGGCCATAAAATTATTCATAGCAATGTCTAACAAAGTTAAAAAAAAGTTTCATAAGCAAGATTAGATTTGGTAAAATTAATCATAGAAAAATGTATGTTATTTTTAAATGTCCCGGAAAGTAGTCCAAGAACATCTTTAAAAGTATTTTTTTGTTATTTGACCAAAACTATTTGAGAGAATTCCCAAAATATTAGGTATATATTTACACTATCATGTAAACTATGTTTAACTCAAAGATGTAATCATATTGAACCACAACTTTTCAGCACAAAAGAAAATATTCAGTGAATGTGTAATGAGTACATTGGAAAATCCCACAAATGATAGTTATTTCCCCCAAATTCACCAGATATGTACTTTAATATTTATCTGTCTTTCTCTTATTGAGTTCTTATTACAAAATCACTAGTTACAAATTAATAATTTGGGTTTCATTTTTCTTTTTGCTTAATGTAGTGATTGCACAATACTAATCATGTGTGCTTGGTTTTAAAAATTATAACAATTGCATTTCTTTTAATGTATGATACAGGTAATTGTTATTTTATTTTAATCAAATTTTAACAAAAGAATAAGATTTGATATTTCGAAAAAATTGCTTAAATACCATAGAAACTCTTGGACCATTACCTCCAAAGTACTTATTTTTTTTCTGTTATTCTAGCACTACATCAAATTATTTTTATAGAAAAATTGGTGTCTTATCAAATTTTTTGTTGGAAATAACAAGTGCAGAATATCAGGAATAATAAAAATAAGGTAGAACTTTAAATATGATTATGTTTATAAAATTGATAATCACAGAAGCTAAATGATTAGTTCAGGAAGACTCATTATACTATTCTCTCAATAGCATATACTTGACACTTTTCTTATTAAAAGCCTGTGTGTCTGTATATATATTTATAGATAGATAGATAAATAGATAGATATCTGTAGCGTGTTGTTTTCAAAATTAAAAGTATAGTTTCTTATCAGGAACATAGTTTTAGGTAAAATTTTTTCTTTTGTCATACATCACAGAAGCTAAAATAATCTGGTGTCTGTGCTATATTTCATTAATTCCAAAGATTTTGATTTCTCTACCTTTAATTGGGTTTTTAAATCAAATTATTTGAAAAATAATTACACATTATTTGGTTTATTTTTTGATCAGGCATATAAAGTTGACTTTTTTGCTAATTGAAAATATGAATGCATAAGCAATATAATACATAAATGATTAAATGTTTCATGCATCTAGATTTCAAATCTTATTTGAATTAATAGTTATCACATGGTGTTTTTAATTATTTGAAAGCCAGTTTGTGACAAAACTTTTAGTTTATCTCTTGTTTTTCTTTCTTTCAAGATAATGGAATTGTGCTGAAAGTAATCACGATTTACAACCAAGAAACAGAATCAATGGAAGAATTAATTTTAGAAGAACTTCAGATATTCAAGGTATTTTTAGTAAAAATATAAACATTTATGTATCACAGATAATTGCAAGTGAGTTATAAATAGGAAAGACATTATGTCAGTTTTTTCTAATAGATATGAGTTCAGAATGAATTGAAGTTAGGAATGATTACAATCCTTATGCATCTATTTTATAGTCATAACTATTCAAATGAAGATGCCAGTGGTTACCTAGCATGAGAAGAATTTCAATATATAAACTGTAACCCCCCAAAAAATCACATTTAAAGCACATATGAATTCTAGAATCATTATTGCAAAGTTTCATCTTGTACGAATGTACTATTAATACAAACAATTGAAAAATAGCAATATGTTTTATAATGAGGATATTGTGGTATGATAAGTATATTGCTTTTTATTATAGGATATCAATTATACAGAGAATTTACTAAAAAGGAGATAAAATGCAAAATGATAATGGAAATATCAGCGATGACAAAAACAACTGTATGCACACTCACACACACATACAGAGTCAAGTCTCAATATTTGTGGCAGTTATGGTATTTAAAGAGACAGTGAACATTGAATTCATAAATATTGACCATTGTTCTAGAAGAAGTATATGGTTAGGTTCTAGTGAGTCTCTGGTCATAGCATTTTTATCAACTGATCAATATATAGCCTTGTTTAATGTCTGTTTCTGTTTAAAGACACATTATTTAGTATATATTGTTAATTAATTAACATCGAACTTACAGCTATTAGCACTATAACTTATGCCTGAACAAA
Source organism: Macroglossus sobrinus (assembly GCA_004027375.1). Lineage (NCBI taxonomy): Eukaryota > Metazoa > Chordata > Mammalia > Chiroptera > Pteropodidae > Macroglossus > Macroglossus sobrinus. The sequence goes on along the minus strand of PVKZ01001541.1, from coordinate 300,426 downwards.
GCTTATTTAACACATGTATTTTCTCCATAAGTCACATCACAGCCTTGGAGCTTAGGAACCCTGGACAGCACATTGGCACTATGCTTATGGGGCATTTTAAAACATTAAAATCACCAGCAAAAAGCACAAAAATGTGAAAAAGTGGCCCCAAATAGTCCATGAAAAAGACTCTTGTTTACAATATGAGAGCCGAAACAGCTGGATCAAACTCAGCCGGGACCATGTGCATTGGGCACCTCAAACTTTTTGCCACTCTGTGCATGCACATATTCCTGAATGATTGACTACAAAACACCACAAATATTGATATTGGGCTTACAAATAAATTTTAGCAAGTAGACAAATTTGCAAACAGAATTTCTAAGTAATGAAGATTGACTCTATATGTATGTAATGAATATATATGAAAATGTTTTTATTGATCAAAACCAGTTTATTTCACCATGGCTGTATTGGATGGAGATAAGCCAAACCCACATCTAACCACATTCCTGTCTCAACCAGTTTATTTTGCATGTAGGACCTCTATGTAAGATTTCATTTCACATTAAAGACTACAGCTCTCATATTAAGAGCATCTACCACAGTATCTTGTCAATATAAATCCTTAAGAAACATTGTGAATAAATGAATGCATGCATATATGTATAAAGGGTTCTATAGTTTAAATTATTTTTAAAAATGACACAGGAGCAATTTTTTTGTTCAACAAATAATGTTTTTAAGGGTAATTATCCACAAAGTGAATCCCACAAGCCAATTGCTTCTCCACATGCAGAACTGATCTGAGTTTGTGGTGTTCCTTAGATACACTCTAGTCTTAATCACCATCCCTAGAATAATGTATAGGTTCAAAATTATGCTATAGGTTGCCCTTCTTCTGGTGCAATTCTAAGACAATAAGGTTATTCATCTTGTTCAAAGGATCCTATGTTCATGGTTATTAACAACAATAATTACAACAGATAAGTTTTTTTTTATTTTATTTTGGCTTGGGTTAAAACAATTAAAAAAATTAAAATTGCATGGGGTACTAGCAATACATAACTTTTACTTTTAATGGTTCAACTATTTTAGAAGAAAGAACACACTGATTTCATCATTTTATTTAAAGATACTTGATTTTCCAAAGCATAAATAATATTCAAATGAAAATACAAAAATTACATTCCAGAATAAATGATAAACTGCTTAAATTATCCACAAATTATTACTTTTTTATCTATGTTATCTGTCTCACTCTTTTAGAAAAGGTTTTTAAATAGAAAGCTATATTTTAATAATTGTATTTGCCTATCAATTTACTAAAATGAAACCCATAGACTGCTTGGCATAGGACCACTTACATATATGATTTCAGGTGATTTATAACCATATTAAGATATGTTTCTATTTTTTTTCTTAAAAAGAAAACTTTTCTTGTAAATTTTTCAGGATCCAGTTTCTATAATTTCTATGGAGATTTCTTCAAAGAGAGTAAGTTGTGTATGTGTATGTGTGTGTGTGCATTCTATGAGTTAAGGTCAAAATATAAAGAGCATAAGTACATGTACTTATATGTAAAAAGTTACACTTTTATTCTGACAAAAATATATAGTGATTCACATGTAATAGATTTTTATTTTTTTTTAGAAAGATAAAAGTAGATTTATTTCTAAAATCATAAGACATTATACTGTAATTTTTTGCTAATATTTTTGCAAAAATAATAGTAATGATGTTAATACAAAAGAGTGTGCAATGAAACACAAACTTCCCTTTCATTTTGCTTGTACCAGTTTCTGGTGAAATTTCTCAGAAATAGTCATTGCATATAATAATCAAATTTATAAATAACATTTTATGTTTAGGAAAATAAGAACATGTAGAGCTAATTGTTCTGCTACTTATCATTTTTACTTTATGACATATCTTACAGTTTATTCTGCATCATTCTATATACATATCTATACTACTCTTCTAAATATTATATGTCAATGTGCACTGTTGGTGAGAATTATAAATTGGTGTAGCCACTATGGAAAACAGTATGGAGGGTCCTTGAAAAATTAAAAATAGAACTGCTATATGTTCCAGTAATTCCCTTTTGGGTATCTAGCCAAAGAAAATGAAAACACTAATTAAAAAAAATATCCCCTTTGCCCTGTTCACTGCAGCATTATTTTCAATAGTCAAGACATAAGGCCTAAATACTCATTGATGGATAACTAGATAAAGAAAATGTGATAAAAAGAAGGAAATCCTGCCATTTGTGATAACATGGATGGGACTTGAGGACGTTATGCTAAGTGAAATAAGTCAGAGAAAATTACCATATGAACTTCACTTATATGTGAACTTCACATATGTGTGTGTGTGTGTGTGTGTGTATGTGTATGTACATATAAGCTCTTATAGGCACAGGTTGGTGGTTGCCAGAGGCATGGTGTGGTGATGGGCAAAATGGGTGAAAGTGATCAAAAGGTACAAACATTCAGTTATAAAATGAATAAGTCCTGGGGACGAAATGTGCAATATGGTTATTATAGTTAATAATACTGTATTATATATATAAAAGTTGTTAAAAGAGTAGATATTAAAAGTTTTCATCACAAGAAAAAAATAATTTGTACCTGTTTATGGTGAAGGAGGTTAATTAGACTTGTGATCATTTTTCAAAGTATACAAATATCAAATCATTTCATCATACACCTGAAACTAATATGTTATATGTCAATTATAGGCAATTTTAAAAATGTAAAATTACCTCTTATTGAATATTCCTATAGTGCTTTTCAAAAGACCTTTAATGTTAGATGATGATTTTACTTAGACATTGAGCAAAAGAATACTCAACTGCTTAAGAACTTGTCAAGTTACTCTAGCAATTTTGTTGTTCATGTATCCAAGCCTATAAAAGTATCTTGGAAAAATTAAAGTATCAGTGTTCCATTATCTGAGTAACTGCAGTAACTTCGGTGACTATTCACAGATGTAATCATGTAAAAATTTGAAAATTTAAGTGTACGAGCTCCATGAGAGTTTTCTCTATTTCTGAGAGTGTCCTCTCTCTCTTTTGCTGTCTACAGCAACAGCTGTATATTGGATCTGCTTCTGCTGTGGCCCAAGTCAGATTCCATCAGTGTGACATGTACGGAAGTGCTTGTGCTGACTGCTGCCTGGCTAGAGACCCTTACTGTGCCTGGGATGGCATATCTTGTTCCCGGTACTACCCAACAGGCACACATGCAAAAAGGTGAGAGAGAGTCCTTGATGGAGTATTTCTCTTGTTTAGGAAAACCGTAACACTTTCATTTTTTATCTTTTCCTTTCTACACCCATTCCATAAAAATAACCATGTTGTTTTATTTAAATAGATTATAGTCATATTTGATTCTGAATAAAAGCTTTGAAAACTTGAATTTTTCCTGAAAATAGCTCCCATCAATTACTGTGTAGAGACTGGAGCTGAGAGTACTGCCGGGTGTCTCTTTTTCCACCCTGGTTTGAATCAGTGCTTCACCCTTCTGAAACTTTTGCTGCAAGACATGAAACCAGTTTAGATAAACTTAAAATGTGGAAATGGCAAGCTACCACATAGGAGGGATTCAAAGACTTAAAAGGAAAATAAATAAATAAGTTCTAAAATACATCCTGCATTTGCCCCATGTCCTCTTGACCAGCTGGTCTTCATTTATTTCATTTTGAAAGTGAATATTTTAACTCCTAGGCAAATGCATGACCTGTATAATTAATGAAACGTGCTATTTAATTCAACACAAATGAAAAGCACCTAATGACTTCCAAACTCTAATGTCTACAGTTCAGCAAGATCATTGACACTTGTTAGAGAAGGTAAATCTCAGGATTCTTTGAATAGGAGATCTTTAGGTGCAACAAGTATTTTGAAAAATAGGGACATTTCTTTACTCAAGCCATATGAAATTGAAATTGTGCATTCTTTGGGGAAAAATAGAAGGGAAAATATTTTTATTAAATTTACAATAAGAAATTATTTTTCCCTTAATAAATTGGCCAAAGACAATAAAAAGCAAAAACAGAACTATATATAATCTTCTTGTTGAAAGGCAATTTTTAACTTCAATTATTCTTACTCTTTCACTTTGTGTTACTTTTCTTTAAATCTTTTTCAAAATTTAATTTAATCCATCTCAATATAGTTTATTTTTATAGGCTCACATATATAGTAGAATTTCATTTAAAAAAACTTAGTCACTAATTCAAAACATTTGTTAATTTGACCTTAGATAAATTAACATTTCAATAAGTAAGAATATAATAAGCTAATAAGCAGATAGTGAAAAGATGCTGTGAGAGGACATTTATGAATTAAGTTACCAACTGTATTAAGAATTGAGTAAATTAATTGACTTTGTACAAATGCTTATTGATATTTGAAAATAATTCTTACAAAATATAGCCATGTTATTTGAATATATTTTTAATTACTTATTCACCCATTAAGCCAATTACTATAGTATATGTGAGAGGCATAGAGAAATAATCACAGCCCCTTGTCAATGAGAAATAAGAATGTAAAGTGGAGAATGGAGATCATTACTGAGACTTACCAGGTATAAGGTACTGTACTAAACTCAATACACATGATACATTATTTAATTCTCAAAATAACTCACTCTTTGAACTCAGTCTTGAAGAGAGAGATTCAAGGTGATTCTAGCATTAAACTGTTATTAGCAAAAATAAAAAGCTTTACAAGCCTTGTGTCAAATACTTATGAATAAAATATTTTCTTATTAGACATGCAATAGTGATAATAATTTCACTGAGCAGTTTCCATTGCTCAATATTTCTTGGTATATGATACATCTCATAAGAGTATACAACCACAGCTTTGTAATATATTTAAAAGAGGTGGGCAAAAGAGTTATTTAGAAAAAGGTAAATAAATAGGAAAAAATTGTAGACAGGAAGAAGTGAAATGCTGGAGTCAGGAGCTGTGCTTTATAAATGAATTAGTTCAGTTAAGTGACATGTAATAGAGATCTTTCAGTGGTGTCAGATTCTTTTGAACCATCACTCACCCCTGGAGGAGAACTTTTTGGATAAGTTTCAGCACATAAAGGGCAAATAGTTTGCTTTTATAGCAGATCATTTTGCTTCAGACCTAACTAGCAGCAGAAATTAGAAACTGGCCATTAAAATAAATAGTTTTCTGTTCATAGAGTAAAAATGAGTCAGCAAAGGAAAAACATTAATTCACATTCCAAATAGTTTAAAATAGTCTTCCAAAAGCACTATAATTTATAAAGCTAGGTCTTTTTCTTCTCTTTCTTTTGTTTTTATCTATTTACAGTGTTCTCTTAAAATGTTTCTAAGGCAAAGAATGTAAAAAAATATGCGATTTTGAGAATAAAACATAACTTTGCTTAATCTTTCTAAAATTCATGAGTATTTGCATTCCTTTTTAAATGCTGAAATAAAGGATAGCTATATTATGATTGTGTAAAATGTACTAAAACCTTGAAGAATGTGCTATCTTTCTTTTTAAATGTATATTTCCAACAACATTTTTGCACAGTTATTATTCACACTGCTTATCTAGAATTATCGATTCTATTTTCCTTTATTCTCACATCACTTTAGAATAAACATGATACAACATTGTTTCTGAAAAGGAAACTATCCCCCATTTTATTGATTTACCCCTGCTCCATCATTCATTATTGCTCATCACACTTTGGATTCCTAACACCAAAGAAATACTCAGAGAAGTGAGAATTTAACAAAAGCAGTTTAATTCTCATCTAGAGCTGCTATCAGTTGTATAATAGCTGTACATGTTGGAATAAATTAATACAGAAGCATAAAACTTTTACTTTTGCTCTTTACTGTCAAATTCTATTTTCAATTTAATTCAATAGAATGATTCATGTAGAGGTTTTATCTTAACTTGTAAATCACAGGTCTTTAGATAAGGTTTTCAAATCAACAATAAAAAAAAGTATGGTTTTACACAAAGGTCATAATCTTAAAAATTGATTGGAAATGTTCATCTAACTTAGCTTTTAATATATGTAACTTCTTAAGCAATTTCATATTCTTTTCTTAGTGCAGGAGCCCAATATCTGGATAAGTGCAATTCCTTGTCAATATATCACTCATGCTTGGAAAGCACACATCACCTAGATTTCTGCTTATATAGAGCTTATCCATTGAATAACATTCAATGGAGATATGGAAAACTATGAAACTCGGATTTTATCCTCATTTCACATGACCAATAAATTTTTTCAGTAGCAGAATACCACTTGAATTTTTAATACAGTTGGCTATATTTTAAAGTCTGGAAAATTGAAATCTGAATGTCTCCTAAATGCATTTACTTTCTTTCAGGCGGTTTCGCAGACAAGACGTTCGGCATGGAAATGCAGCTCAGCAATGCTTTGGACAGCAGTTTGTCGGTAATCCATAGAAAATCAATTGCTATGGGTTACTTAGAGTATACATTGAAGAGAAACTGCAAACTTCTTAAAAAGGATCCTTGTTTTCTTTGTGATCGATATATACAAGAACAGTGTTACTGAAAGTATTTTCTTCTATTAGTTAAAATTTTGTGGATTTTTACCTATTTTTACTTATAAAATTTATAAGTAAATTTTATTTACTGTCAAACTTTACTATTAAACCTCAAAACAGGATAATCCTAGAACAGAATGATGCATATTTTAGGTAGCTGATGTTATAGTGATTTGCAGGACTTAACTCTTCATCTCAACACTGGGAATATCTTCACCATGTTATATAATTTATGGTACATTTATCAAGAGTGATCTAACTTGTATCAAGTCACCTACTAAGCTTTGGAATAGAATAAAGTGTAAAACCGTAATTCTTTCACTAGAGTAGAGTAAGCCTAGAGCTCAGGTTGGTGGGTACAGATTGGATTTCTGAGGAACTGTGGTGGGTGGTCTGATGGATAAAGGATGAGAGAAAATTTCATCTTTAGGCAGATGTAAGGAAGTTGAACAAGATATAACAATAGTGTCATGACTTTCATGCCATAATGGTGGTTGGTGAACAGGCTGTGCCTGGAGTCACTGGTTTCACAGGTTTCACAGGAAGTAACAGGGGGAAGGAGCACCATGTCTGAGAGACCAGCAGTGCTTCCACACAGATTCAGAGACTGCGGTCCAGTAGTAGTTTGCTAGACCTCAGGGTGACTCGGGATTTCGTGCAGGTCATAAGCCTCTGAGAATATTGGCTAGAGAAAGGCGGGATCTTAATCTTAGGGAAACAGGGGTCAACTTTGAAAGTGAGGAGGACACAGGAATAGGGAAAACCTTCTGGGGCCTAGTTATTAAATTTGATCTTGGTTCAAAACAAAAAAATAAATCCTATTGCTTTTGTACCCACTTTAATTAGGTATACTTGCTGTATGAAAATTTGGGTTCAAGCCCAGTGAGAGCCTTTCTGGTCTGAGATACAAATTATAACCAGAAAGTTTTGGTTCACAAAGTCCTTATTTCAATTTCATATTCTTTTCTTAGTGCAGGAGCCCAATTTCTGGATAAGTACAATTCCTTGTCAATATATCACTCATGCTTGGAAAGCACACATCACCTAGATTTCTGCTTTCTGCTTTTGTCATCATGAGTTAGGTCCTATGCCTTGAGTGAACATTTGGTTCTCACCTTCTTTTGCCTGCTTTAAAAAGTACTTGCCATTGATTTCTCATAAATTTAACACTGATGATGATTTTAACACTGACTCACCTTCTTACTGTTCGGATTGTCCCATCCTTTGAAACCAAGCTCCCAGTTACTTCCTTTATCCCATCTCATAGCCTGCTTTACCTTTTCAATGTTAATTTTTTTTATGCAACTAACTCTAAATAACTTTATTAAATGTCCTTGCATAGAAATTAGCAATAAGTAATAAAAGTTATTCTCTTTGCTGCATGTGTGTGTGTATTTATATATATACGTATATATATAAATACACACACATACATATACATATATATGTATATATGTACATATATGTATATGTATGTATATATATATGAATACACATATATGTATATATATATATATAGTTTTAAAAGATTATTTAAAATATTTTTAAAATATTGCTTACCAATTAAATCAAAGCCTTAGGCTGATGTTAACATTCATGTTGTAGGGGATGCTTTGGATAAGACTGAAGAGCGACTGGCCTATGGCATAGAGAACAACAGTACTTTGCTGGAATGTACTCCGCGATCTTTGCAAGCAAAAGTTATCTGGTTTGTACAGAAAGGACATGACACAAGAAAAGAGGAGGTAATTCATAGCTACACATTCACACCATGGTGTCTTGCATATAGTGTGCAATTAGTAAATAGGTGATATGTTTATGCTTAAAAGAAAGTCTGTTGTTTATATATGCCATTTTAAAAGTGGATTGATTTATTATATGGTATTCATATACACATAAAGAGTTTTACTTACATAGATTTTTATATACATCTATATTTATATACATAATATAAATACATCATGTATCTATGTAATTTAGATCCTGAAAACTGGATTATTGTTAAGGAGAAATAATTAAAATAAAAAGAAGAACAAAATTTGATTATATTAATGGGACATAGATTTTGGTGGATATTAGAGAAATTGTCCTTGATAAAAAGAAGGTCACAAGTTGAATAAGGGAAAGAAATTGTAAAGACCTGTCTTAGGATAATAAGGGGATCCAACAGGTGCAGAGCAGGTAGTAAGTCAATGAAATTTCCACTTCATTTTGTCAGTGGAGACCAAACGCATGTCATTAGAAGCCAAGATTACTGAGCCCAAATGTAGAGCATGTTGACTTTTTATGCTTTTTCTCTATTTTGTTGTGAATCTAAAATCTAACATGTTTTTCATCTAAAATAATAAAGTACATTCTGGGAGATGATTAGATTTGTAAATCCTAGATTCTTGTGATAGCTGTTAGAGAGGAAGGCACCTCAACATAATAAAGGCTATTAGAGATAATACAGAAGGCAATCAGGAAAGGAGAATTTTCCTAAATTTTGTTATGTCATAAGAAGAAACACGTGTACAAAATGCTATAGCATATTGTGCTGAAATAAATTGCTGATTTAGCACTAAAGTATTTTTCATTCCATAAATTGAAGGTGAAACTATTTTTTAATTGCATCATGGGAATATTTTATAGTTCCTTTAGTTGAATAGCTTCCAAAGACATAAGTAATTCTTTTATCAGTAGTTTTATTCATTCAGGTTGTTCTATTTCTAATTTGGAACCCACCATGGTCTGTCTTATTTGAAAATCTTTACCAAAAATCATTCGACATATTGCGGCCATCATTATGTTAACTTTTAAGCTTCTTTTTCACATTGTTGATATAATCTACTTCTTCACCCAAATTGGAGTCCCTATTTTCAATTATATTAAAATATTCTTGACTGATATATTTACTGATATTAGAAGTTTTGAATTTACTCTCTGCATTAGCAGTTTTGTCATAAGATAGTACTTAAACTCTATGGACATAACAATATATATTGATTTATTCACAGTCTAAAACAAAACACAACATTGTTAACTTCAACAAAAGCTGAATCTTATGCTGTAGATACAAACAGAATAAATTTGCTTATATGTTCTTTTAAAACATTTTAGTCATTTAGAGTCTTATTAAGAGTTTTTAGAGTTCATACTTTTATTTAACGACTATTTTTGCATTTATTGTAGTTACTATGAGACATATAAGATAATCATTTTATTATCAAATATTGACCATGGTAAGGGATGTTTAAATTCACCTACTTCAGTTCTAACCTCATATGAAAATGCTTTTTAGACTACCCCTGGTAATGGCCATCAAGGTTCATTCTAGACACCATAAACCACAAAAATATTAATTTGCAATCAGACAATAGCCTTTGTAAAAAAGTAATTAGTTGTCATATACTCAACTTTCTTTCATTGAACTGAAATCTTTGAGTCTGGAGTGTCTGCCTATAAATCTAATCTCAGCCCTCTGGAGTTATCCAGTTATCCAAAAATTTTTGCTCAAGTAAGTCTTTAGAAATGCTACATAATTCAGTCATCTAGTTTCTCAATTAGATTACTGCAGTTCTCTCAAATATATGCTTTATCATCTCTTGCTTCTTTATAAACCACATATGAAACGATCTCTATACTTTTTATTTCATAAATGTTTATTAAAAGCCTACTTTATAAGTACTTAATAAAAGAGCATTTTCCTTTGGCTTGATGACTCAGTTGATTATGATGTGCATCAGTTATTATGATATCCTAAGGAAAAAAACTTATAGAAAAGATTTTATGGATGGGGCTATGTTTAGTGTACATCTACTGCATGAAGCATGGTAGATGCTTTTCCTTATTATTCTTAGTTCTCATGACTTCACATTAGATGTAAAGTCTTACAAATGCAGAAACTAAAAGAAGCATAGCTCATACACAAAGTCAATAACAGACCCAAGGTTTGAAACAGTTATTCCTGACTCCAAAGCAGAGCTCTTTTACATTTATATGTTGTCTAAATAACTAGGAATTTCCCATATGCATTTTATATAATATGGCATTTTAAAAAAATATTTACAGATGAGGTAATTTAGACATAGACCTTTCCTAGTTACTCACAGCTAATAAAGTGATTCAAATTTTGATCTCTATGTTCTTTTCACTAAGCCACACAACCTTCTGAAATTAGATTAAAAATAGTTTTAAATGCTTTGGCACATTCCAGCAAAAATTCTGGAATTTGATTTCTGAAAAATGTCTTGATGTCAGCTTGAAATATATAGATGTAGATGCAGATATAGATATAGATGCAGGTATATGTATATGTATATGTATAGGTATAGGTATAGGTATAGATACAGATTTTGTTTCTCACCAGAATTTAGTGGAGCATAATGCTGCAACCTTGGTAGCAAAGGTACTTCTCCTTATGTTTAGATGTCTGAGAACCTGCTGATAATTTGAACAGTTCCTACTCTAAGCACTAATACCAGAAATCATTGTTATATGATATATACCTCAGTGTATTTCCATCCTCAAATTGTCTTTTCAGGCTTTTACTCTATGCCTGTTGGTAGAAGGATTCCATATCAGAATAAGTGTACTCTATCATTTAAACCTATGTAAATATAAAATTCAAAGCACTCTACCTCATTTTCTTATGTTTTTAACTAAAATAGTGCTATAGCCATTCCTTTGAAATTAATGAGCGTCTACCATAGAGCACCTACCATACATTCTGCTTTCATAGAACTTATATTCTGGAGAATAAAGATATGATGATGATGATGATGATAACAATATGACTAAATAATAATTATATATAATCTATCAGAAGATAATAAGGAGAAAAATACAAGACAGATTACTTGCAGAAAGAGGTTGTAATTTTAAAGGGATGTTCATGGAATGTTCCATTAGGTTGGTCACCAACAAAGTGACACTTGGAAGGAGACTTGAAAGAGGTAATAGGTCATGTGACAGTGTTGAAGAAATACTTTTGGACAGTGCAAATAGAAGATGCAAAGGCCTTGAGGTAGGAGCACTTATGATATATTCAAAGAATATCAGTGTGAAGAACAGTGTGGCTGGAGGCAAATGAGCACTGAGGAAACACACTATGAGTTAAAGGGTGAGGTAAAAAGCAGTTGAAGCAGGGATTTGTAAGCCCTTCTAAAGTGTCTTTGGTGTTTGCTCTGAATTAAATAGAAAGCCATTGGGTAGTTTTCAGCAGAGCTGTGATACAATCAAAATTTGGTTTAAAAAAGATCATTTTGGTTATTGTTTTAAGAATATAGTGTGGCAATGGAGATAAAGGTAGAAGCAGATAATCATTGAGATGAGAGGGACATAAATTTTATGTTCAATGACACAATATTAACTTGTATGTATTTTTTACCTTCAGGGTCAAATAATTTGCTAGTGATTACTTCATACACATAATAGCAATATACATATGCTCTCAAATATTAGTGAGACTTGTGAAGGCTATTTAAAATCTCAAATTGAATATTTTTTTAACCTTTTACTTTACTCTGTGTTTAAGTGTCTGCAATTAATGTTTTGGACTCAATAAATATTAATTTGGGGCCTACTTTAATAGGTGATGAATAAATTATAGCCTTAGCTCTTTTGAAGCCTATAGTCTTATAGTGAATATAAGAATGTAAACAGATAATAATAAAAAATGTTTTTACATTTATGTTGAAACTATGAAAAAGAAAATGGTTTCAACCATCAGGTCAAGTATGGAGGTTGCAGATGTAAATGACTCAAGGTAGAGGTGACATTTGAGTAATATCTTAATGAATGAATAAAAGTTAATTAATATAAGCATATGTGATGGAAATGAGAAACAATATGGTAAGTATAGATCTATGACTAAGAATAAGGAAGCAAAAATAATAGGTAGATCAAGGAACCATTTCACTTTATTTGTAAGCCAATGAGAATACCTTAGAAAAACTGTTTAGACACAGTTTAGAGGGTAAGCAAAATGTCAAGAAGACCATTTAAGAAGATATTTTAATATTCAACTGAAAGATTTTGAGCAAAACTAAACTGTTTGCAGGAATGGAAAAGGCATTTTTAATTTTTATGAGATAATATTGAAGGTATTTGATATTTGAAATAAAAGAGAAGCAATCAAAATGATTCACATGTTCCTTGTTTGAGTGTTTATGTGGCTAGTGGTATGGTAACATGATTCAAATAATATAAAAAGAAGGTTTAGAAAAAAGACATTGAGCTCATTTTGACAATGTTGAGTTGGGGACTCATATAAAGCGTTTATTCCATTGGAGCTGGCCTTCTGGTATCTGCATATTGAGAAATATAATGCCCAAAGGAAAGATTTGATATGGCAAGAGATGTGTGAGAGAGATCAACAAGAAGTAGTAATCAAATTCAAGGAAATAACAAAAGTAAGAATAATATATCAACCAAATACTTAAATATCACTTAACTGTGTGCCAGGCACTGTTCTAAGAATTTTAAATATAATAATACTTTTGATTCTTTCAACAGTCTTATGAAATAGATGCTATTATTATCCCCACTTTATAAAGAAGCTGAAGCACAGAGAGATTGAGTTACTTGTATAACTTCATATAGACTGTGAAATCAGTCTGAATTTGAGCCCAAACAATCTGTTTTCAATTCTAGGCCCTAAGTCACCATGCAGTGGTACCTCCAACTACCATCACTACCATCATCATCCAACTACCTTGGAGAATGAGTAAATAAGAAGCAATGTAAACTAATGCTAGAATCAAGGAGAAAACCCACATCTAAGGAAAAATTAGAAGACAAATGCTAAAAGACTAAAGATGGGAAAAAAATAATTATTGTTAGCTTTTATTTAGTGCTTACTATGCACCCTGTGGTATTCTAAGTATTTTATGTGTAGTAGCCTATTTAACACTTGCAAAATTTCTCTGAGGTAGTTAGCATTATATGGATTATAGAAATGAGGTTAAGTAATTGCCAAAAAGTACACAAATAGTAAAAAATCTCTCAAGTAGTATATATAGCTTAAGTACACTAAAGTAGTATGTATAGCGTAAGTGGCATCAAGATAGTATGGTATACTACTCATCAAAAATTAATTAGATAAGGACAAAGTAATAAACATCACCCTTGTAAAATTTCAAAAACTAAGTACACGGTCTTTAGTGAGAATGTAGCCAGTGGAATGGTTATTGGGCTGGAAGCTATCTAGCAATATAATAAGTGATTCAATTGGGCTGTGTTGTATTAGAAACAGCTAGTATAGTGTACTCTATTTAAAGGTTTGGAGGAGAAAGAATGGTTGACAAAGAGAGACAAGAGTTGAAAGAGTTTTTTTTTTTTTTTACTTAAAAAAGATAATTTGGTAATATTTTCAGGTTGAAGGGAAATAGGCATAAAGAAGAAAATATGCAGCTAACGGGTGAAACTTGATAAAAACCATGTGGGAGAGAAAATAATTACAGACAAAAGTTAAGAGGTGGGTTCTAAAAAGGAAGAGAAAAGCCTCTCATTCTCTGAATTGGGAGTAAAGAAAATATTTTATGTATATTCATAAGATAATTTCATTCATGAAATCCAAGTTTAGTTGTTCCTAAGGCCTTGTATAATTATTTAAATATAATGGCCAAATATATTTCTACATACAGTTTTAATTTAGAATACCAGCTAAAGTCTTTCTTCTATGAAGAATGCATAAATTATACTTTTGTGATTGCAGGGGACAAAACTGTTATAAACACAACTAAATCACCATAAAGTGATACACTCTAGTTTATGAACTCTCAGTTTCTGCAATCCATATACTCGAATTTGTAAGCCTGAATAAAAATTTAATCCTTAGTAAAATCCTAAAGGAAAAAAATTCATCCTTGTTAAAGTATTTTATTAGACAATTGAAGTCCAAGTTCTCTATGCATTTCTCTTTTTCTACAATATATAAGTACTATATTTTAAAACTAAATAAATGAGGTAAAATTTTAATAGGTATTTATTGGCTTAGATTTAAATGTTTATTAGTTCGCTGTGTACAATTTTTAGTTATCATGATAAAGAAAACCATAGTTTCTTCAAAATAGTCACAAGATTAGTAAATAGCTTTACTTTGATGTGATACTCACTTTGAATGTTTTGTACTTGGAGCATATTATTTTTAACCTGAAAATAGAATAGTCCTCTGAACCTGACAATGATTTAAAGTAGAAGTTGATAACCTACAGCCTAGAGGCCAAATCTGGCCCTCCAACTCTTTTGTAAATAAAATTTTATGTGAAAACTGCCACTCTCATTTGTTTAGCTAGTGACTATTGCTGCTTTCCTGCTACAACTGCAAAGTTGAGCAGTTTACAACAGAGATCATATAACCTCAAAATCTTTACTATGTCATTCTTCACAGGACGTTTATTGACCTCTGTTTTAAGGGATCAAATGAAAACAATCAAGTAAAACTTTATTAAATAAGTATTATTGTGAAGAATATCTCTGTAGTTTGGCTAAAAATATCTTCTCATGAATAACTAAGCCTTCACTTTGTGCTAAGCAGTATAATTTCAGAGGAATGAGTTTTTAATAAAACTAAGCAATATCAATAGTTTCTTGGAAAACATTCTTTTGGACTTTAGTCTTTAGTCTTTAACTGTCAAAGCCAAACACTCTAAAAAAGGTTATATTCTAAGAAGAAGTTGAATAAACTTACATAAATCCCCCCAGTGTGCAAATGTGGATATATAGTCTCAAGATACATAATTTTTTATGCCTTCACGAAGGTGGTATGAGAGAGGCAAGTAAGCCTCTGGTTCCTATGACCAGCATTATAATTTATCCTTTGGTAAGCATAAGTATTTATTTCACCTTGATTCTTGTTGATTTTTCCATTGTGAATTTTCTATTTAAGGGAAAATATTTGTGTGTGTGAGTGAGTGAGTGTGTGTGTGTGTGTGTGTGTGTGTGTTAAAAAGAAGTCTATTTTTAAAGTCTCATTTTAAAATATATTGTATAGACTCCTTAAATAATACATGTTTTATTATAGAAATCCAAGAGCATATGTAAGTTGACATCAAAACTCCAAAACTTCATTTCACATCACTCTTAATTCTTTTTCTTATTCTATGCCAAAAGTTTCACTTTTCAACTCTGCCTTCAGACCACTTACTATAGATCAGAAATTCCTTCCAGATAATTTAGAGTTCATTGCATCCATGCTAAATTTGTACAGTTTCAATTAAAACATAATTTTATTCATGATTCAATGCTTCATGGAGACAGCTTCTCTTGTAAGAACAAAATAGAGAAAATGGAGTACACAAATTACATCTTTTAATGTTGCAGTTTTATTATGTCATCTCATCCTTTTACCATCTTGTTTGCTAGATGATTCATATTTTCTTTTTTTAAGCCTATTTATTTTATTTTATTTTATTTTATTATTTTATTTTTTTAACACCTACAGTACCTACTATTCCTAGGTGGTCTGTCATCCAAGTACTAACCAGACCCTACCCTGCTTCCAAGATCGGACAAGATCGGGCATGTTTAGGGTGGCATGGCTGTAGGATTCATATTTTCTTGACCTTCACTGATAGTAACCCTTGGCAGGAAGTCTAAGAAATCAATGACAGCTGTAAGTTTACATTTTTGTCTTTATACATATATACTGAAAACTTCAGATTTGTTCCACATTAATGTATTTATTTTTGTTTTTCTTGTTGTCATAACATAAAGCACATGACCTCTTTGCTTTATTTGAAACATCTGTTTAGCAGTTTTGATGTTTTTATTTCAGTCTATTAAAATATGCTCATCTTTTCTAAACTTTACAGAGAAATACTCAAAATTTATATTTTTCAGCTTTTACAAGCATATTTTTACAATATCATATGCCTCATATTTTAGTTCTGGAGTAATTAGCAGTATAGCACATTTAATTTACGTTTTCTTTACAACAGCAAAGACACAGTTCCTATTATATGAATGAAAAAATATAAAGTGATTTTGTGGTCATAAGAGCAGAAATAGATCTAAAGTTTCAGATAGAATTTTCTTCTGTTAATTTTCTAAGACAACATTGAATATCTTTGAAAATTAACTATATCTTCCTAGATCTATGGAATCAGAAGTAGATCTGTGCTTTGTCCCACTGAGACCACTCTGACTTTGGGCATCAAATTGAATAAAGTAATATGGTAAGGCAGTAAACCCATCATCAGGCACACAAAAGATACTCAAAAAGGCTAATTCCTTTCACTTTCCAATTTTTCTTGTTCTAATGTAAACTATAGTTCATATAGTCTTCAAGAGAATAGAAAATATACATCAAAGGTATACCAGCTTAGAATTGTATATGTGTACCACATTTTTCAGCCCTATTGAATAGCTTAGATTGAACTGTGTTGAGCATCTTTTCCTCACCTGGCACAGAGACATTACCTTAAGAAAATATATTTATTGTATTGTTATTGTTTTGAAGCCTGCCTCTAATTTTATGAAAACACAGAGGAGATTTTTCTCAGGCCTTACTGCCAGGAAAAGATGTACTTGTCATAAGGAATAATTTAAAAAATATGTCTGAGACCTTTGGATCTTAAAATTTATCATACTTTTCTCTTATCACTAGAAAGTTTCTTATTGAACTTGTAGTCCTGATATAATAGTCATCCAGTGCTCTATGGTGTGCATTTTTGTATTCAAATATTATCTTTACTTTTATCCTCTGTCCTCTTATTTCTCCTCATCCTGGTCATCTTGATATTCTTATCTGTGGAAATTATAATAAAACATTACCCTTAAACTTCTGCTGATTGTTTATTTGAGGGCAGTGTTTATTAAAGCATGTGGCTGTAGTACACTAGAGTAGGAACTGATCTTATGAACAAACTTAGTTTATTGGTTACCAAAACAGGATAATCATCACCGACAACTGGAAATTTTTTTGTATGTTTTGGTTTATGTTTTTGACTTCAGATGCGTAATTTAGTTAAACATACTAGTTATAATTAGTTTATGGCACATTGTCATGATTGGTCCACACAAATCTCTCTTGTTTGACTTTATTTTTCCTACACCACCTTTCTCCACCTTCATTCTTGTTTCTTCAGATGAATCCATTGCAACGATTGGAATATGTCCAATACTACATTTGTATATTGAATGAGTATATGACTCTATTTCATTGTTTCTGTCTGCTTCTTGACATGCCATACCATGCATTTAACTGATCCATTCTCCTAAGAGTAGACCAAGAGTGTCATTCTCACCAACTTGACTTTAATGATCATTTCTGAAAATAACCCCATTTATATCTGAATGAAAATTTCTGCATTATTAACTGTCAATATACTTCATTTCTATAATTATTGCTGGTTTACTTTCCATAATTTCTTCTCTATCTTCCCTCTCAAAGCAGTTCATGTGAGTTCCCATTTTGTCACATCCTCACCAATATTTAGTATTTTCTAATTTTTATTTATTTTTGTGTATAAGATTTTATCTTGTTAAAATTTGCATTTCTAAAATTATTATAACTAAATGACCATTAACCTACCTGCTTATTAAACAATTCATTTTCTCTTTCTCTAAATTGCCTATGCATATACTGTTTTCATTTTTCTCTTTTATATTGACTTTCCAGAATTCTTTGCATCTTCTGTATACTAATCTATTCTTGAATATAAATGTTTAAAATTTCTTCTTTGATATACCTGGTGTTTTTTTAATATGCCATTTTTTCACAGTGTAGTTTTTAGTTCTTACTTATGATAACTTTTTTCTTATTATCATCTCATATTAGAGATGTTGTCCTCAATTGGATCTTTAACTAAAGTTATCTGAAGTATTGATATAAATTTGTTTCTTATTTAATGAAATAGGTTTTGAAAAAAGCTATTAAGTAATTCACACTGTCTCTTTTGAGTATTCATCTCTATCATAAAGCAGGTTAACATTAGAAAATGTTTTTACTAAAAAAAAATTTTATTTTTATTCTGTCATATTTAATTTTTTTTTCTGTAAATCAACCAATTTTTTTTATTTTATTGAAGACAGGCCAGATAAACAAACAAATATATAAATTGTTTGTCTTTATTTATTGACTAAAACCAATTTCATTGTTAAATATATTCTGAACTAAACCAATTCAAGGCTTATTTTTGTCCTTTTCCTATGAAAAGTATGGAACCATATGGTTGATACACATGGAAATCACTGTTTCTTCCTGACCAGCTACCAGATGTGCAAGGTTCTTTGCTCAATTATTTTTTTATGAAACATATTGAATCGATTTTTATAGCTAAGAATATTAAAACCATTTACAGTAAGAAATTCTGTATTTTTTAAGATTGCCTTTAAGAATACTTGATAAAATGATGTATTATGTACCATCTTCTTGACCAAGGAAATCTGGTCTGCAGACATAAAAAAAGAACAGCTGGATGAAAATAATTCTGTAATCAAGATTTTATTTTAAAAGTACCCATGTTAACTAAACTGGAAAGATTAAATTGTGGAAAAACTTCAAATACAAATTTCTAAGTCATTAATTATTTTTAGGTATTCATAGGCCATGGAAGATACACTTAACTTTCAAGGTTATTTAACTTACATTGTGTACATCTATCCAGATTTGAGAATTAAAACATCATTTATGCTTTAATTTATGATTCACTGTAACAAGGAGAAGAAAACTAAATTCTAAGACAGACCCTATCTCTAACATTCAAATAAAAGATATGGGACAGTCCTCATTGTAATTATCATGCTTCCACATCTTTGAACCAGTCTGGCTTTTATATATGCATAATGCAATGTTGATCAAACTTGGGTTTCTAATTATGAAAGAATGCCTGCATTTTATACCAGATTTGAAGAAAAAAAAAAAGATTCCTAATCCAATGATCAAGGATTTGTATTTATTTTAATTTTTACTTTTTGTTTCATTTTAAAACACTTTCATAAAGTGTTTGGCTATATGCCAGAAACTAGGCTAGATGACTTTTCTATTTCCTCATATGTTATTCACTCTTACAGGAGATATAGTAGAGAGAGAACAAAGGATCATATTCAGTGAGGATGTTTGTGTGCAGATTCTTTTCAGGTGAAGGCAGTGTCACAGAACTGCTTGCCCTATATATTTGTTAAGCGTAGCCCTCTTATATTAGTAACTAACTACTCCTGAAATTATGCTTGTTTTCTCCCTATCCAGGCCATTATTGAATTTATGTAAATGTGAATAACTTGAATGCATTCTTATTGATATACCCTGCTGCCTTATATCTTGTATACTCTGAACAAATTGGTATGATCTCATTTTTCACTGTGTTCTAAGCACTCTATTCATTATGAAATATCCACAATAATTAGGAGATAGACTTTTGCCCTTATAGAATTTATGTTAAAGAGATAAAATTATTGGAAAAGGATTATAAATACCATCTTGTGTGCTACAAACCTGGATGTTATTGAGTTACAGAAAGAAACAATAGATCTTTATGTGCTATTTTAAAGAACATATTTATTTAAGAAGTGAAAGTTTAAGCCTGGAAAGAAATTTTAAAAAGTGCATAGGTGAACATCAGAAAGGAGTTTACTAATAAAAAGAGAGGATAAGACCAGAATAAGACATAGAAGTGGGAAATAAGGTTTCAATACAGGGAACTAAGAGCAGAAGAAGTTATGAAGAGGAAGATTTGACTCTAGTGTTGTATAGGTTGCCCCCACCACTGCTCTTAAAAGTAAAATATTATCCTTGGGCAACTAGCATGACTTCTATTAAAATGTTTATTAAATATTCACAAGAATCAAACCAGATATGTATTCTTTATGCATGTAACCCTTATTTTAATATACAACCAAAATAAATTTACAAATAAAATATAAACAAATTACACATCACTTAAATGTTTATTTAATGTGATAATGTTTTTCACTTACATAAGGTGTCTCTATGAACTTAATATGAAATATAGAGTAACACATGTGTTGTATGTGTGTGTATAAAACATCTGTCTATATCCATGTGATGACTCAATCCTCTTAACAATTTATTAAGGTGACTTCAAAACTTTTTATGTACATTACTACATAAGAATGTTGTTTGGTTCTTATTTGGCTGGAATGTAACATTAACTTATGAAATCCATTTTTATTCTTCTTAGCAGCTGGAAACTATCAAACATTGAAAATGGTTCAGAATGTATGATAAACACAAAAATATGAGGTTGATCTTCCACATGATCTCCAATATAGATTTTTAAAATTTATATTGATTACCATTAAAATAAACACACTAATCTAAGAAATCCTCTAGAAAACTCAATAATCTCTAGAAATGCACCTATTCTACCAACTGCAGTCTGAGAAGCACTACGTTAAGCTGTTGGGATATCAATTTAGAAAGACAAGATCTGGTTAATTGAATAATTCTCACCTGCTCGGGAAAGCAACAGAGAGTCTGAATAACTAGTCAGTCAGGACCATGACAAAAAGAAATGAAATTTAAAGAAGTACTCACATTGTCAAAATAAAAGGGAAAAATGTTAGTAAGAACATAATTAATTAAAAGATGTTATATATTTGCAGATTATGTTGCATACTCAGTGTATAAAGGTTAACAGGTGAAATGGTGGTAATAAGGGAAGGAGGACACTTCCAGGGATGTGAGGAAGGCCTATTGAAAAGATAATACTGAGGTTAGTTTTTATGGATGAGGAGGAACCAACTGTAGGGAAATTTCTTTAGGCAGAGACAAGAGCATGGATTGTGAAACAGAATCCAGTTGGACAGGAAAGCAGGAACAGAAAGAAGGAAGATTGGGGGAATCTACCAGGAGGTAAGATCAAAGAATCAGTCATGAAGTATGAGAATCTAACATGGCAAAAACAGTGAAAAAGAATGGCTGTTTCTGATGCTCATCTCTGAAGAAACTTGGATGGGAATTTGTAATGTTTTGGATCAGAGAACATAATGAGAGGGAAGTAATATATGAATAACAGTTGGGGAAAGGGAGGCTTAAAGAATAATGATATAATTTTCATAAGTAGGAAAGTTAGTAAATGAAGGGGCAGTTTGAATGGAAAGACACTGAATTGTAGATAATGAAGGATCATATAAGTCTCAGTGTTTTATAATTCACAGGAAACAAAACGGTGGATTATCTATGTGTAAGGTGTACCATCTTAGCAAAGCTGATTAAAATGAGGAAATAGATGAGTTATCAAATAGATGGAAATAAAACATGAGGACAGAGGACTATGCCTCAGAATAGAAATCTACAGAAGACACCAAGAAGGAACCAGGAAGAGAACCAGGGCAGTATAATGGCATGTACTATACAAAAAAAAAAAAAGACATTTAAGGTGGCAGGTCCAACTATTTCAAATGTAGGCATAAGTTTAAAAACAATGAAGGCTGTCCTTCAGAGTCAGTATCATGGGAGGCATGGTGTGGTGATAGTCAGGTTGTAATAGATGATGAGTTTATGGAGAAACTGAGTGGTAAGGAGAGGACTGCCAAGGGGCCTGATGAAAATGAGCAGAGCAACACAAAATCCTCTAAGAGTTCTTGCCTATGGTGGATGCCAAAGATACATTGTTAGCAAACCTATCAATAGATAATAGATTGCTTTTAAATAGTAAAGATGTTTTGGGATTGAGGGCTCTTCCTGATTCCTCCCTGGAGAACTTCTTAAGTTAATGGTGATAGCATTCTGTTTACCAAGGCGTGGTCCTGCCAAGTCAAGGGGAGCTCTTATGACGGATGTATGGCACCCCTTTTGCCATACCACTATGCCACTCTGAAGCTGCAGAGTAATTAATTTACCTTACATAGTTGAAAAAAAATACCTCATAGAGCCTCATAATGTATCATTAACATTTCTATTTGAGATACAATCTCCTTCTATGCCACTAATGTCATTATGCCACATTATATCAAATTATAGAAATAACCACACATGAGTGATTAAACATGAGTAATCACATTGCAACTTTGGACATGCTCAAACTGATCAAGGCTTGGAAGAGCTGAGTCTGGCAGGACTTGCTAGGACCTACCACTGGGACAAAAACATGCTTGCTGGAATAATGGCCTTTACCGCCAGCGTGGTTGTGGTTTTTGCTGCCATACTCCTTTTATATTGGCAAAGGTGAATACTGCTTTTGTTTTGTAATCTCAAAGGGAGGTCAGCCAGTAAACTGTGAAATACCTTTATATTTTCTTCATCCTTGACACATATTCGTTTTTAGCTAGAGAATTATATATAAGGAAAGATAAAGGTAAGTATTGATACACTGTGAAAAATATCTCACCTATGTTACTTTAAATTTCACAGCAATTCTCCAAGTAAGATTAGGATTATTATCTCCATTTTACAGGGAAAATTATGGCAGAAAATATACATAAATGCTCCAGATCACACAATTAGTAGAGTGTGGTTCCAGTATTTGAATATAGTTTTATATGATTTTATATATGTCAAATCATATACTCACTAGTACAACAATTGGTGATAAAATGTGAGTTCTTTATTGAAAACCATATTGTGGTCTTCTTACCCTGAATCATAATTATTTATAGAAATAAGGAACATAATTTATTATGTCACAAACAGAAAAAAAAGATATTTGAGCATTGAAGACATACCCAAACTTAATATTTACTAGACTGTGAGAATCTTCAGGGCAAAATCTAGATTTTACTTATTAATTTTTAATCTTTATTAAATGGACAGCATTGTGGAAATGTAAGGAATGCTCACTTAATTGGGAAATTGTGTGTATGTGTGTGTGTGTGTGTGTATGTGTGTAAACAGAGTGCAAGTAGCCCAGTCGTTAAAACAGAGATGCTTATAGAAGCATCAGTCATTAATACCTGGAAGGCATAATGTGAGAACCCCTGAACTAATAATGTGAGAAATGGAATTTGTTATGTTCATTAAAAAAGAAATTAGATAAATCTGACCAATTTTATTTTACTGTAACTTAGAGTGTTATATTGAACTGGATGTTTTTCTTTTTCTAATGATTAATTGAAATCACTAGAGAAAGCTCTCTCACTTTGCCCTTAAAAATACTAATATGAAATGACCTTGGAGTGATTGATATGAAGTGACCTCAAATGTAATTCAGTTCAGAGCGAGCGCGCGCACACACACACACACACACACACACACACACCACAGAGTTGATTTAATTACTTAGCCCCACCCCTTTTTTCTCTGTTATATAGGTAAGATTTTCATGATTTCATTACGTAATAATTCAAATAATGGAAAGGGTTATAGGTTGGTGTTTGTCTCTTCTGGATAGCATTCCAGTGCCATTAAATTTTTTTGTTCTTGCAGGTGAAGACGGATGATAGAGTGGTTAAGATGGACCTCGGTTTACTCTTTCTAAGAGTACGCAAAATAGACGCTGGTACCTACTTTTGCCAGACAGTAGAGCATAGTTTTGTCCATACTGTTCGTAGAATCACCCTGGAGGTAGTGGAAGAGGAGAGAGTAGAGGAAATGTTTAACAAAGACTATGAAGAAGACGGGCCTCACAAGATGCCTTGTCCTGCTCATAGCAGCATCTCAC
Organism: Macroglossus sobrinus; assembly: GCA_004027375.1. Classification (NCBI taxonomy): domain Eukaryota; kingdom Metazoa; phylum Chordata; class Mammalia; order Chiroptera; family Pteropodidae; genus Macroglossus; species Macroglossus sobrinus. Next base: position 276,343 of record PVKZ01001541.1, on the reverse strand, counting down.
AGGGAACAAAACCGTGGTACAAGGAATTCTTGCAGCTGATTGGCTACAACAACTTCCAGAGAGTGGAAGAATACTGTGAAAAGGTATGGTGCACAGATAAGAAGAGGAAAAAGCATAAAATGTCGCCTTCCAAGTGGAAGTATGCCAACCCACAGGAAAAGAAACTCCGTCCCAAATCTGAGCACTATCGCCTGCCCAGGCATACACTGGACTCCTGAGAGGGTGAAACCATTGACTGGTTTCTGAAGGATTTATGTTTGGAACCTAAAGAAACAGAAGGAGGAGGAAAAAAAAATGAGAAACTATCCAACTTCTTTGTATTACCTAAAAGAGATTTCTGTAATACAGAAAAGACTATAGAGATGTTACAATAAATTATTCTACATACTCATTTGGTTGGTTAAATATCACATAAAATTAACTAATTTTTAAAGTAAGTGTATTGCTCAATGGTTCATATTATATTTATCAAAAATTGACCATAGCTGTAGTCTTGAGTATTTGGCTGTATTTCCATGGAAAATTTTATTTTACCCTTGGAAGACTTAAGATTATTGGAATGTTGTTGAAAAAGTTAAATATTTTAATAATCACAGAAAAATAAAAATAAATGTTTTAATCTTTCTGAATTTTTTTCACCACATGTAAAATATTCAAAATATCAGATACTTTAGCATTCTCATTTAAACCATCTGTACTTTTTATAATAATTATTGTATTGGTGTTGTCAAAGCCATGAGTTTTATGAAGCAGGTGTGTTGTAATTATTGTAAACCATGAAAGAAAAATTGTGGTTACCTTGAGGCTTGAGACCTTCATAAAACATTTATTAAACCACATTCGCAATGGTTATGTTTCATGATGAAAACACATTTTTTTAAGTTCACTCTAATGTGAAAGAATGAAGTGAAGGTAACTTTTCAGAAAGATATCACAGAATGTCAAAACAGGTGGAGTTACAGTTAGAACTCTAACTGAAAAATTTTTTGCTGCCCTCTTCTGGGAGAAAAAGTATATTCTTTCTCTCTTTTTAACTCTGCAGTTTGTCTAGTAAAAAATTGAAAGCAGTTTCTTTAAGCACATCTAATCCATTTTCAAAAGAAAACTAAGTGTAATAAAAATGCGTTAATGTTTATGTCATGCTTTAAGATGGAAATAACATGTTATGATTAACTTATTACCTCACAATCCAAAAATGACTATATTACAGCACTGAAGCTCTATAAAAATTAAATTTCATGCCTTCTAAATACTCTTCCCTAAAATCTAAAATATTTTTGAGAAACATGTTTTATTTATGAAAAATATTAAAGCATTTTGCTCTGTTATCAAATTTCCTTGTTTTATATTAACCAATGGGAAAAAAGTTTCCTGAGTTCACTTAACTACCAACATGCTCAGAGTGCTTTTACTTTTCTCTTATAAATATTATCAAAAGATTTATCTTTGAAATGTTTACTTCCTGAAGTTTTTCTTTTATTTTATTGGGCAATTACCTTTTTTAAATATAAAATTTTTGAGATTTTCATTAAAATAAAAATTTTAAAAATTAATTACACATAAAAACATATTTTTATTTTAATTTAAAATAATATTTTAGTTCTAAAATTAGCTTATAGACTATATAGTTAAGAAAATTAAAGTATTGAAGACTTATAATGGCTTTCAATTTTATTCTAAATTTAGCAAATACATAAATGTTTTAAGAAATTTAAAAAAGTTAATTCAGTAAGCCTCCAAGCTACAAAAGGTCTAAAGAAAACAAATATATTAAAAAAATTAACATTTTCTGAAAAACCCAATTGCTATTTACATAAGAATCCACTGGAGGTCAATGCTGCCCACTAAAATTAACTGAAAAAAAGAATGTATTGAAAGATATATTAATAAAAAAACTATTTTAGTAAAAGCTGCCTATCATGGAGAAAGAGAATCATAACCACAGATAACAGGATTCTTAGCAAAGTTTACATCTGAAATACTCAAAGTGACCAGATAAGTCAATAAATAATTTATTGAAAATATGCTTCCATTAACACAAGAAAAGGGAAAGCAGAATTTTCTCCTGTATTTAATTTTTTAAAAAAATAAGGCAGATATGGCAGAAATATTTATTTTAATCTTAATAACACAGTTAATGACAACAAATGATGTCACTTGTGAGCTAAAGTGTTTGATAAGTGAAGAAATAAATCTGAGGAAAATAAATTTTCTATGACGTCTTAAGGATTGAATGAACCTATACACTTCAATTAAAATGAGATAACTTAATAGAAAAAGAAATATTTTCATAAAATGCTAAACTGAAAAATAAATACAATCCAATACTTTTTAAATTGCTTATTTGAAAGAGACCTAACAAGAAAATTTTGAGGGCTCAAGTCCACAATATATCTGTGCATGTATGTATATATACAATTGTATGTATATATGTATATATATACTTTTTTTTTTAGTTTTTTTTTCTGCCCCTTTTTCTCCTCCATACATGTAGGTGTGTGTGTGTGTGTGTGTGTGTGTGTGTGTGTGTGTGGTGTGTGTGTGCATGCACACATACCATACACATACATCATGACATACTTTAAGATAAATTTATTACCCTCTCAGAGCTTATGCTGCTCTGTCCTTCTTGAGAATCTGAAACATACCACAAAAGCATATTCTTCTTTTTTTTATTCTTTCTGGCTAATTTGAATTAGCATTCAAATTCAGAATCTCATTTAGGAAATGCCCAATCACAAATACATTGATAAGATTTCTTTCTTTCTTTCCTGAATTTGAGAAGGGCACATGCTTAGTTAGCCATCTGCAACATTTGGAAGTATTAAGATTTTGCCCCAACCCAAACACAATTTCCCCAGACATAAACTCAGTAGAGAGATGTGCCCTTTAAGAAAATACAGCTAAAAAAGAATCATAACCATCCATCCTAGTTCCAAAGGGGATGCTTCCATGTAGGGTCAGTCTCCTGCCTCTTACGACCTCAGTAAGTCATTCTTTGTTGAGGGAGAGGACCTGAGAATGGAATGAGTGTTCACTTCTGCTTTCAGTACTAGGTCGCCCATTGAGCTACAGATGCAGATTTGTTAGCAAGGAAAATTACAATCTGAAGGAATTTTACATCATAATTTGTGATGTCTCTTATTTCTAACATTCTACATTGCCAGTTTTTCTTTTGTGTTTATTACTGAAACTTTAGTACAAAGCTATCAACTTGGAAAAACAGGAATTAAAAATAGAAATAAATACTAATAAGAGCTTTAGGAAAAAAAGAAACAGAAAGTCTTTGCCTATTTTGTAAGTGGCAATTTTACATTTTAGAGATTTTTCCTTCCCAAAATTAGTTAAGTACTTATGATGTTTTTATCATGTTTAATATTTGTTATAGGGTTGTAAGCCTTCACAGTGATTATGAACATTTGTAAAATTTGTAAAATATAATAAGTTGTTTTGAGTGGTGGTGTGAAGCATGAAAAAAATACACAACAGCTGTTGTCCTTAAAAACGAATTATCTTTAGCCTGACAGATTTATTAAGAAAATCACCTAGCATTGTATAAACATTTGAGATCTCAGGAGAAAGTGCTGCAGTTATGACAGTAAGAAGTCAGTGTTCTTTTTTCTTACAGTGAAGTATCACATCGAGTTAGTTTTTCAAAAGCAGTAATCACTTTTAAGGATAACAACTGTTGAATTTAAATCAGATATAAATAATAGATTTACATGAACACTCTTTTGATTATAGTGTGGTATTTAAACTGGCATGTTTATTTTGTTTTATTGGGAAGATAGCATTATATTTTGGCTTTCACTATAAATTAAATGTGTCCTGTTTGTTTAAATAGCTTAGTTATAAGCTAGAGTTCTATATTGGGGTATTCTTGTCTGTATGGCTTCATTTTATGTGCTTGCCTGAGTCCATAACAGCATGTGGCATATTATTTCTTTTCAGTGATTATAAGTCATGAGAATTATTATCATCTGGTGGTAAGTTTTAAAGACCATTGACAATGTGTCTCATTGACTATCACACAATCTGCCCCGTGCACTGCTTAATTTGTACCGTTATGTACAATTTCTATTTAGCTCAATTTAGATGATAAATAAATAAATATTTGCTAAACCCTTGTGTGCTGTCCAAGTGTATTTTCTAAGTTTTTGCGAGTTGAATAATGTTTCATATTATTATAACTTTATAATATGTCAAGCTTAAATATAAACATACAATGCTAGACTAGCACTATTTTTGTAAGAAGTTAGAAAATAATTTAATTATCTTTTTTAAAATTCATAAATTAACTTTCTTAAGGAGGAAAAAGTCTGTTCATCTCATTACCTTGCATCAGTTGGATTTATTTAAGCCACATCATGTTTCTAGAATAGCAGCCAGAAACTCCTTTCAGAATGGCATTATGCAGATGAAAGATGAAAATGAATGCTTTTAATATGAAACTGGTAGGATGTTTGTGATTTTTGCAAGCCTCGACTTCTATCTTAACATATTAAAATTACTGTTTTCTCTGCTATTTTTATAAGACTTTGGAGAGGTTATTTAAATGAGATTTAGTATTAAGTGAATCTCTCTTTGGGGAGTTTTGTTTTCAAGTATTGTATCAATAAATAATTACTTACAATGGTTTAAAAAAAAGAATTTGACAGAAGCTCCATCATAGTGTTTCTCTGGCAGCTTTATTATACGTCTATGCTATCAATGGTAACTGCATATATGTGTTTTAAACTTGCATTCATTTATAATCCAGAGCCTACTAATACACATATTTTTAAACATATCTAAACTGGTCTTTAAACATAAATTCACTCATTAGTCAAGGGAAAGTAGAGAAATAGTTGTGATAACTAGAAATCTGTTACCTATTTATTAAAAGAAAACAACAACAACAACAAAAATGCTCCTATCTTTTCATTCAAAAGCTATATGCCGGAAACTAGAACAGGTGCTTCATAAAGTGAAGAAATGTTAATAATGTCATTCAGTTATATGGATAAATAAAAGCTGAATTATATTTTTTCTAAGGATGTGTTGACAGTCTTCACTGAAAAAATTTTAAATTATTTTTTTCTTGATGCAACATGAAACGCAATCAAAGTATAGCTTTTAAAATGTATTTTGAGTATTTAGAATGTTGTAGAAAGAATTTTTAATTACAAATCTTGAGACTTCTGGTCAGGATGACATTGAAAATCTAGGGTTTGATTCATAGGTGCTGAAATGATGTAGCAATGATAAGTGGTAGATAAAAAGAAAAAATAATTTAACCCCCCAAAACGAGTCAAAAAGGCACAGCAAGAAGGCAGCTAAAAGGAAGAGGGCTCTCACCAGAAACCAAACCAGCCAATACCTTGATCTTGGACTTCCCAGCCTCCTGAACTGCGAGTAATAAATGTCTGTTTTTTAAGCCACCCAGTGTTTGGTATTCTCTTATAATAGCCTGAGCAGACTAATACACAAAGGAAAGAACAGAGAAGGGCAGACAGATTAAGCATAAACAGAAACATGCAAATAAGCCTACAAATATTCCAGAATGCCTAAAAATATCTAAAGTTAATGAAATAGTGGATCTGTAAAAAGTGATAAAAAGTGGCCTATGATGACTGTTGGCTTATTATCAGTTAGGTTAGGGCATTCAAAAACATTTACAAAATTGAGGGTGATTTCTCTTCTGTGGATCAGAAAAGGTTTCTGGGGAAGAAGAAAATGACATTATAAACTCATTTTTAATGGCAACAACAACAAAATAATGACAAACAAAATGATCCCTTGGAGATTGTTTCATTAAAGAGTTTATTTTTTTAAAGTAGTGTAAAATGACTTGAATTTATTATTTTATGGTTTCCATGAGTGAGAATTCAAAACACGGCATGTCTCAGCTGGATTCTCTGCTTAGGATCTCAAAAGACCAATACCATCTGCCAGCCACCTAAGATCTGGGGAAGAATCCATTTTCAAGATCATTCAGGTAATTGGGAAAATTTTGTTCCTTGTAGTTCTAGGACTGGAATCATGGGCCTCTTCACATTCAATGACAGCAAGGGACTGTTGAGTCTTTTTCAGGCTTAAAATCTCTCTGACTTCTTCTTATGCCTTATTTCTCTCTCCAACTGGAGAAATTCTCTGCTTTTAAAGTTAGTGTGATTGGACTGGGATCACCCAGATAATCCAAGTTAATCTCCCTATTTTAAGTTTTGCAAACTTACTTACCTTTGCAAAGTCATTTTTGCAATTTAACACAGTTTATTCTCAGGTTCTGGGAATTAGGATGTGGACATATTTCAGGAATGACAGGTCCATCATTTGGCCCTCAAAGATTCACATGCTTCTCAAA